>CAHIKZ030000606.1:107500-112500 GCA_903632075.3 Acanthosepion pharaonis
CTATCTATCTATCTATCTATCTATTGTGATGTCAACGAACACTCGTTGCCACTTTTGTGATGTCAACGAATACTCGCTGTCACTTTCGTAATGTTCGTTGTAGTAGAGACTTTGTAATCGCAGATACAACTATAGGAAATCCGTTGAACAATGCTGGTGTCAGTCGCCTTCGAATAACACTCAAACTAATGGTACTTTACTCGATAATACTCGCTCGAACAGTAATTCGTATAGTGATCCGAATGGAGGAATAGTATAGGGAATAGAGTAGAGAATAGCGATCCGTATAGTAATAGAGGATAGAATAGAAATAACGATCAATTAGACACACGCTACCTCCCATATATGCGTTTCCTCTATGGCGATGTGGTCTATGATGGTATCGCCTGTGTTTACTCATTGGCGATCTATTTTCAAAATCAAGTGTCGGCTGCGACACTTTATTCCTATATAACTCTATCTATCTATCTATCTATCTATCTATCTATCTTAACAGCCATTTGGAATTCACTACTGGAGAAAATGTCTTCTCAACTCCTTCCATGACCACCATGACAGTTCTGTTTCCTGCCAGCCCTTACTAGTATAATCTGCTCCATTTGTTATCCTTTCTTTGTTACATATATTTGCTCACTGAAATGTTTTCCGCTCAGTAACTTATATATATTATATTTTTCTCTGTTTGGTCAATTTGGCTCGTCTTCTATCACTTAAATAAAACCTTAGCATTGGTCTTTCCGTTGGTCTCTGTGTATTTTTGAGTTTCTTTTAAAGCGATTATAATATTTTCAGTACCTTCTCATCGGCACGCCATTGCGCGCATTATACATATATTACACACTTTTGATGTTGTGATCGAATATAGCTTTTATATCTAACCAATGCCTCACATTCTACATACATGTGTCACATTGCTATCAGCAACAGCCTCCAGCAGTTGATAAGAAACAGTTCCAGAGCATTGCCATTCATCCCTACACGCAAGCCGCTAGTGGTCTTTTGGCGTGCTGCCGATGGCAACGCCATCGGTCTTCTGGTGGCCGCCGCCGGGCCAACGGTGGGCCTCTAGCGGTCCGCCAGTGGTAATGCGTGTAGGGATATATATATATATATATATATATATATATATATATATATATAAAGACATTTTATGTTTATACATTCTTTTACAATATTTTATGTTTATACATTCTTATACAAATATTTAAGTAAATGCTCTGTTTATAATAAACAGTATTAAACAACATTCACCGGCTTGAATGTCCGAGAAATTTTCACAGAAAATATTCGTCTTACAACAGGATTCGAACCTGTATCCTATACGGAACCGTCATTTAGCTTGACGTGCCTTGACCGATTTGGCCACAGAGAAGCGTTCTGTTAGTGTGATGTCATTTGTTTAGAATATATATATATATATATATATATATATATAATTATTTATTTAAAATTATGATTCCATCGCTACATAAGAGTTTTCATGTTTCAAAACAAGAGCCGAAAACTTCAATATAATTATTTGAATTAAATTGAATTAAAGTACCAAGCTCTGTTCCATCTTCGAGCGAAATTTTTGAATGTACCTGAGATATTGATACAAATTATTAACCCTTACGCCCTCCCCATTTTTTTAAATAATTGCTCTAGCCGTTACCATAGTAATTTTAATTTTAATAATTAATATGCTTATAAAATGCATAAATTTCAGGAATTAGTTATTCCCAAAAAAATTTCGCTTGAAGATGGAACAGAGCATGGTACTTTAATTCAATTTAATTCAAATAATTATATTGAGGTTTTCGGCTCTTGTTTTGAAACATGAGAACTCTTATGTAGCGATGGAATCATATTTTTAAATAAATGATTATATTTACGCTCTACTTTTGTATCGAGAACTATTTTTTTTAGAAATAATAACAAAAATATTAAAGAACTTTGGATTATTTACCTAACGAGTTCTTTCCTATTTTCTATATATTTTTGCACACACACACACACACACACACACACACACACACACACACACACACACACACGCGCGCGCGCGCGCGCGCGCACACACACACACACACATATATATAAGGGGTGCGATGGGTAAATTGTCATCATATTATATTTTTAATTTCGCGAATGCGCGTTGTTTGTTTTTGATTTTGTCGACTGTGCACTATAGTAGGGTCAGTTGGGCACTGTCTGTAAGAAAAAGATCACCATGACGCAATTCACTCATTCGTACCGGAAGCTCCAGTATGAACATTTCAGAGAATTTGGGTGTCAATCTGAGGACAGTGTAAGAGTTGGATGATATACCATTGAGTGGTCACTTGTGATGGCGACGTTATGCCTCCATTCATCTTCCCACTGAGCCTCAGTCTCAACATGGAGGCCTACATCAAGTGATTTGAGGATGTAGAGCTGCTCTGGGTTAAGAGGGTGGCTGCTGGAAGGCCCTATGTCTGGCAACAGGACTCTGCACCATGCCACAAAAGCAGGAGAACCCAGTCACGACTGTTAGACAATTTCTGCGACCACATCACCCCTTACATCTGGGCATCTAGCCCCAGACTGCAACTCCTCTAGATTATTATGTATAGGGCGCAATTGAGTGAGAGACCAAAAAACTCTTTGTAACACCAAAGATGAATTGAAGGCAAGGATTATGGTAGCATTCACCAACTTAAACAAGGAGACGGTCCAGAAGAGTTGCAGGAGATTCCGAAGTCGTCTGGAGGTGTAGTTGAAGCCAATGGCGATTTTAATGAATAGTTTTACTCTTTAGTGTTTCAAGATATTTTTGTATAATTTTAGTAAATACATCTGTTAAAATGAGATGTTATTTTAATTTTTGTGTAATTTAGACGATAATTTATCCATCGCACCCTGTATATAATATGGTAAAATATAGTTTTAAGGTATGCTATATTTATGAGTGAAAGTGCTCGATATCAGGGATAGTATAAATATAAGAAGTGTGGACACTGATGTCAGCAACGTGTGGTGTCAGTCTACTGGTGACCTGAAGATTGCGTTCAAGCATGATTTTAAATTTGATTATTTTTAATGACGTTATTATGTGACACGATCTCATCTGGGATTGTTCGTGGGCACGAGATAATTTTTTTCCGTTAGAGAAAGGACTTTTTATAAAAAGAAATTATTAAGTAAATATAGTAAATGCTTATTTCGCATCAGCTTGTAAGGGCTTTCTGTTTGACATCGGCCTTTCCCAAATCTTTCCCTTTGCCGTTTCTGGGGGAGATATGAGACTGCGCTGACCCAAAGCGTCTTAATTGGTACTTACGGTACCTAGTATCTCCAAGTGGTCACCCGTCTATGTACTGACCAGTTTCAGCGTTGCTTAACTTGTAATCGGTTGTGACGGGGTATATCAACGTGATATACATAGTAAATGGTTCTTTTTACTTTATTGAATTTTAGATCCATTTATATTATCGCAATATGCAAAGTTATTGATTTTATTATTGGGCAAACGCATTTATTTTGAAATTTAATTGTATATAATATAAGTTTTTCAGGAGAAAAGTCTGAATATTTTTATTATTTATTTTATTATTAATTATGCTCTACTTTTAAATACTCATCACTTTATTTACAACTAGCCCAGAAGCCGCCTTTCGGGCGGACTTTAGCCTAGCTTCCGCGGGGTGGGGAGGATTTGGGGCCTTCGACATTTTACCTTCAGAGTCCTATGTACATAAAAGTTAGAAGAATTTATAAATAATAAAATTATTTCATTTTTATTCGATACCTTAATTTGGCGTAATCTTTCTTCGTATATGCAACTGATATCTATGTTTTGTTTACATTTATTTTACGCGCAATTTATCTTTTCTTTTAAAATCACCATTTTTTATGATCCCTTCACATAAAGTCTCACTTAAAAGACATGAGGGAACCCGAAGTATGTAATATTTCGAATACGTCACAGTACACGTGCTAGAAAAAGAAAAAACAAACATGATTTTTAATTACAGTTTAATTAGACGATATCAATTGCAATTGTGACGAAAAGCTAAATTAATATTAAACCTTTAATGAAGAATTGTTTTTATAAACCTTTCCTTCTGTTCGATATTTAAATTTAAGTTTAAATGCGTTATTTATTTATGATTTGCCGAGATCGAACAACGGACGGACAGACGAACAGACGGACACACAGACACTCCCCTTTATTTATATAGAAATCTTCTTCTTCTACGTGACGAGTCGATTCAAGACGGTGGCGATCATCTCTCTCCACAATTTCCTGTCCTTTGTAGTTCTTAATAAATTTTATCTTTTTGTCATCTCTCCTAAACTCTGTTCCGCCGGCCATTTATCCAATTTCGACGAGTAGGTTATGTATTGTTTTCCCTCTTACCTTCAACTTGTCATGTGAGTATAAGATTTTCCAGGCACTCTTTCCTCAGTATGATTCTAGAAATGTCAACTGTCTCTTTCCGAAGTTAAGTATAAGTGGCCTTTTTTTTGCCATTGTCTATACAATTTCGTCGTTGCTCACATGTTCGGTCCATGATATTCTCAGTATCCTTCTGTAGAACCATACTTTTGTTGCTTCAGGCTCTTCTTCATCTGTCTGGAGTTTGTTCAGCATTCCATATATTACGTAACCGTTCAGTACTCTTTTTTTTCTCTCTCTCTGTATATATATATATATATATATATATATATATATATATATATATATATATATACAGATAGATAGATAATTTTATTACTTCAAATGTAGCCGGTCCGTTTTTTTTAAAACAATATTTATTTCGTCTACCAGTAGGCGAACTTAAGAAAAGTTAACTAAGAAAATGTGCCCTCCGACAAGAATCGAACCAGCGTCCATCTATACAGAAGGTTCGAATCCTTCAGGAGTGCACATTTTCGGATTAAAATATAAAATCCCCCATATATATATATATATATATATATATATATATATATACTCCGTCGTAACCTTGATCTGCTAGATGAATTACGACTTTGAG
>CAHIKZ030000606.1:117500-160000 GCA_903632075.3 Acanthosepion pharaonis
CAGCCTCAATGGGTTATTGAAGACCGAAAACATTTTTACTGCTGGTAATATTTTTTCCAAAAATGTATTGCTGGTAATATTTTTTTCCTTCAAAAATCTATTGCTGGTAATATTTTTTTACTTCAAAAATGTATTGCTGGTAATATTTTTTTTCTTCAATAATGTATTGCTGATAATAATGTAATGCTGGTAATAATTATCTATAAAAATGTATTGCTGGTAATATTTTTTTCTTCAAAAATCTATTGCTGATAATATTTTTCCTAAAAAATGTATTGCTGGTAATATTTCTTACTAGCAATTACCAAATTTATAATTTCATTTAAATTTAATATTTCTTGAAAACTATTGTTGGTAATAATGTTTTGCTGGTAATAATTTTTCCTCAAAAAATATTGCTGGCATTAAAACCTACTTTTACACTTTCATGACCCCAGTTTGGTGATTAACTATTTGCCCATAGCTGGGACCCTAACAGGTACTACCACCCCGGGTCAGGATGGATCTGGGAACACCAACAATTAAGAGGTGGTTCCACGCTCCTCAAAATCTGATCAGAGGCCTTTCTGTTGGACGTAGTTTATCGACTTACCCAGGACGCAGATGTAGTTTATCGTTTTACCCAGAACGCCGGATGTAATTTACCGTTTTACCTAGGGCGTGGACGGTTTGGGGGTTAACTATTTGCCCTTAGCTGGGACCCTAACAGGTGCTACCACACCAGGCCTGGGTGGACCTAGGAACACCAGCAATTAAGAGGTGGTTCCACGGCCCTCAAAACCTGAAAAGACGCTTTGCTGCCGGATGTAGTTTGTTGTCTTACCCAGGACGCGGATGCAGTTTATCGTCATACCCAGGACGGCCAAATTTCTGTCTATAAAAATTGTTATCGAAAGTGAAAATACATTGATTATGATTTAATGACACATTTTTATCTTATTTGCGGGAAAATATAAGTTTTGTTTTTGTCAGGTGTGTTTTTAGCAAATTTAGACATTTCTTTACGGGAACATTTGTATGTAAAGCTTTTATATCTAAACTGTTCATATATTTGTTTTTTATATGTTTTTTTTATTTATTTAAAAGATAACCAGAAAGTTATTTTATATGCGAGGAGCTAATTGTACCAAGAAGTGGTGTTACAAGATTTGGTTAGTGTGCCGGTTAGTTTATGTAGGGCGTTACCTATTCTTGATATAATGGGTCTCATCGGGATATCTAGTTCATGTATTCTTGGTAATTCGTAGAGTATGGGTGTTTTCTGGTGATGTCTGAGGAACTTTGTTAAATTTTTAAATAATTTGTTTGTTTCGTTTTTAAATTTTAGTGTTTCTTTTATAACCTTGTGTTCCCGTATTCATTCATGAATATTATAATCTTCGAGAAGAATTCTCCATTTTTGTTGATAAATGTGTTTGTCCATATTTATAATCTCACCCCCTTTGTGGAAGAAGATATATAAATGTTTTTGTTATTTTATATTTTTTTCAGGGATTTCATATATCTGCGGAGAAATGTTGCTTCATTAGATTTTTGAGTGTGGCTGTAATTAGACCCTGAAAGTATCCTTTGTTGAAATCCGAGGCATTACGTAGGTTGTTTTTAATAATGAAATCCGTAATATATATATATATATATATATATATATATATATATATATATATATATATATATATTCATACACGTTTCATTAAATAATATAGTGTTGTCTATTTATTTTATGTAAATTTTTTCATAATGTCTAATAAGTTTAATAACATTATCATTGAACGAAGAAAGAAATTCACAATATTGATCCATATTTTTTTAATACAATCTAAGCTTTCGGCTTACATAAGCCATTATCAAAGATGTCAATTACAACATATTAAGCAATATACGGACAAGACAGTGATGACAGTCTGTGAATGTTTACATAGATGATCTCTAAGCAACGATAAACGTGCATATAAGACGCTAGAAGCGAAAATCGCACCGCGTCTCATGACGTCACACATGACCACGCGAGAGTGAATTGGAGAAGTATGAAGTATGGGAAATCATTGGCACAAACCAATGGCCTCCGTCACCAACTACAGACATTTAAGGATATTTGTAGAGATTCCATATTTGATTTTGTTTAGGTTGGGTTTCAACTGTTTAATGTATAATGCTTCAAGGATTTTTAGCTTTTGTCTACTGTCTTCATGTCGAAGTATAATTGTGTTTTCGACAAGTATTTTACGGAATTGTGTGTGCGGGCAGGCATGTTGTTTTAAATGCCTAAAAATGTTAGAGTTTTCATTTAAATGTAGTGTCAAGCGTCGTGAAAGCGAGTTTGTGGTGTGACCAACATAAATATTATTTAATTCGTTGGAGATACAATCTCACGAAGGGCACTTGAATTTATAAACTATGTTGGTTTTTTTGCAAATCGCTAACCGGGGGAGAAGAATCATTGCGAAGAATTAAGTTGGATATACTAGATTTAGTGTAGTATATGATTAATTTAATTTTTTTTGCTAGGATCTGTTGTTGATATATTAGTATTTACTAAATTTTTTAGTATATTTTCATCTTGTTTATAATTAGTATGCATTTGATTACGATATAGGAGATTAATATGTTTGAGATCAGTAGAAGCAGTATTATGTACTATTTGCTTAGTATTGAGATTTCTAAGAAAGCATCTTATTTGTTCATCAACTATATAGTTTGGAAAGCTATTATTAATAAGTGTCTGTTTTATATTCTTTAGTTCACTGTAAAAAATATATATATATATTAGAGTGTGCAGCTTATATATTATATCATAATGAAGCAATTTATGCAAAAAAAAATTAATTAGCAATGTTAATTTGATTAATGCCGAAATCACTTCGCTAACAAGATTTAATGAGACATTATCTTACTGTCAATTTCTTGAATAATACCATCCTTGTATTTCAGTTGTCAGATGGAATTAACGGGCCAAGTACTTTCGACAATTTCACATTGTCATCTTCGGAGCGCAATTTTTCCATACACAGGAAAACACTAAGACAAAATATGTGTAGTGTAGACTGAAAGACTTTAAAAAAAAGTAATGCTATTTATTGACACTTAAATGTATGTATTGGAGTGTGTGATGCCGCGACCCTAGAGTTCTTCTTCAAATCAATCAAGTGAGAATTTTCTTTAAATTTTGAAGTCTTGTTGGCGAAGTGATTTTCCCATCCCATTAACATTGCTAATTAATTCTTTTATGAATGCTTTTTTTATATATATTTATATATATATATATATATATATATATATATATATATATATATATATATATAATTTAGTTCTTAATTATCATTTATTTCACCTGTAGGAAGGGATTGTAGGGTGGAAAATAATTAATCACCTACAAGTAATTGATCATCTACAAACTCTTTTGAACTCTGTCAAGGCATGAAAGAGATATTGGGTAGCACCAACCCAGATATGACAGCTATACGTTATTTTTAGTCTAACCTGTCTATTGTAATGAAAGAGAATTTCAGGTCGAGTTAGGTATTTTCTGGAGAAGTATAAGCCAACCATTTTTCCAGAATCCTTAGCAATGGATCATATATATGAGTTTCATTTAAGTTCTGGGATGAACCGCTTTGAGAGTGAAACCATTCATCAGGACTGGTTAGAAAATTACAGCGATTTACTAAGCGTATCTTTGATATAACACAAGGCAGAAAGTATGATGCACCCAATGAGGATCGAAGTCACCATACAGTCACGAGACAAGTTTGCTAACCGTTACACCATCTCGAGGTGTCCAGATATGATGATTTTCTAAGAGTAGATGACATGTGGCACAAAGCTGAACGTATAGAACACCTAGTGAGGATCGAACTCCCTATTCAGTCGTAATTGATCTAGCGAGACAAGCTTACTTACTATTACTCCAAGACGAAATGCCCAAAACGACTTTCATGATTATAGGATGGCTAAAAATGAAAAAAAGTTTTTATTTGGAGAAATCGAATTAAAAGTTTTATCATAAAAAAAATCAAATATGCAAAAATTATATTTTCAGTACGATCTTTTTAAAACAATTTATGATCAACCTGCCACCCTCTTCAACTGTTTTTTCCTTCCAAGCAATGAACAAGATCGTTATTGTGATCTTTGCATAGATTTCTACCACAGTTAATACAGCTAGTGTTTACTTTACGGTCGTGCACTTGTAATTCACAAAAATATTGACGAAGACCAGAAACACTTTGTAATTACTTGACAGAGGCATTCAGGAAGTTACTTAAGTCATTTGTTTTCTACGGTTTATCAACCTTTTGCAGGTTATTTAAAGCCAGAAAGTATTTTTAGATTGTAAGAATTTTATATGCAAGTAATGTATGTCTTACTAATTAACCCATATTGGGGAGAGAAGAGGAGAATTCATACTTGGTTTTCCGATTAACAATTAACTTGCACATCCAAGATTACACTACCTAGTATTCCCAAACGGTCACCTATCTAGTTTCTGACCATGCTCGACGTTGCTTAACTTCGATGATCGTATGGGAACTGGTGTTTCAATGTGATATGGTCGTCAGCCAGGAAGTTATTTGACTAATCATGAAAATTTGACTCGCCACTTGCTAAATATTAAGAAAAAAAACATTTTGTTGTGATTTCAAATATCTCACTGTAGTAATGCTGGTTTTGAATCTCCCAAATCCATTTATATCTGTAAGCATTCAGCCGGGTAATTATATAATTTTATATATTTTATAATATGTCCACCATAAGTGCAAATATGACACAGAGACAACCATGCCTTGTCGTTAATGGTTCGAACAGCAGCTCTATATGATAGTGTGATAATATTATTCAAAACATCGTTGGGCAACAATGAGCATTGTTCTGTGGAATCTTTTATGATTTGTTCTAAGAAAAAGAGACATAAAGCTTGGACGATGGATGCATCCAGAAATATTAAAGAAATCTGAATCGCTTCTTTTTTTTGGTGTTGTGGGGCGCATACAGAATCTCTTTCTGGTAAAAATCTCTTACTAGGAATGAAACTCAAAGACATCAAATGGGAAACGCGAATGAAATGCGCGCGAAACCTTTCACTTTTATTTGCAAATCTTCATATTTTATGTGTCGTCTCTTCAGATCGTGAGTGATCATGGCTCTTCCCAACATCCCATCCTTTGTAGTTTTTAGTAAGGTTTATCTTTTTACTATCCCTCTCCCTCCTATCGATTCACACAAACCCTTTAGGTAAGTTATTCTCTGTTTATCCTTCTTGCATTCAATATGCCTTATGAAGGTGTTATGGTGGAACACACCTATTCTATAGTTAATAGACACTCCCACCTATAATATTCTATAGTTAATAGACACTCCCACCTATAATATTCTATAGTTAATAGACACTCCCACCTATAATAAGTAGGAGTAGTAAGAGTAACGAGTCAGTCGGTGAGTCAGTCGACTGACTGCTCGGTTGAACTCTCTGCTTTCGGGCAGGGAGGAACCCGAAGGAGGCTACGCCGAAGGGCGGATTCTCTTTCGGGGATGTAAACCGACCCTGAACCCGTTTATACGGGTTCAATGGGCATATTTTTGGCCGAGCCCACGGGCTCGGAGATCCCACGGGTTCGGAGATCCCACGTTAAAAAGGCCTTGTGCCACATGACGCCCTCGTGGGGTGGGGTGACTGAATATCGTCGGTGAGTCAGTCGATGTCGGACGACAGTTAGTCGAATACTAAAGTATGAGCGACCACAACTAGATTACTCTGCGTTATACCTATTATATCAATTTCCCAAAGTTTTGTACGTCTGACCTATTTTAGGACCGACTTAGTACAACTACAAGCCTCCACTGTGAAATCACTCCACAACAGAAGGCAAGATTTTCCGAGCACTTTTTCGCCGTCATATATCATCGAAATTTCAAAGTCTCTTTCTGATTTTAAGTATAAATGCCCTTTTTGTTTCTATTTTTCTTAAAAATTCATCATTACTTACGTACTCTATCCATGGTATTCTTAGCAGAACCACATCTCTATTACGTCAAGTCCTCTCTTCATCTGTGAGGAAATTGTCCAGAATTCACTGCCATATCGGAGAACGTATATTACATAGCATTTCAGCCTTCTTTGTTTTAACGAGACTTTTCCTGTTTCTTCACACTTTGCTTAACTTAAAAGAAGGAAAAAGAAAAGAAGGGAATGAAAGAGGAAAAAGGAAAGTGTAAAGGGAAAGATGGAAGGGAAGGTGAGAAAGAAAAAGAGACAAAAGGAAAGAATAAAAAGAAAAAGGAAAGAAGGAAGAAAAAGTGGCACATGGAAAGATGGAAGAGAAAGAAAAAAGGAAAGAAGAAAAAAGAAAATGAAAGAGCTTAGGGAAGGAAGGAAGGGAAAGAAGAAAAAGGAAAAAGGGAAATAAGGAAGGGAAAAAGATTAAGAAAAGAAGGAAGGGAAAGAAGAAAAAGGAAAGAGGAAAATGGAAAGATGGAAGAGAAAGAAGAAAGGGAAAGAGTTTAAGGAATGAAGAAAGGGAAAAAACGGGAAAGAGGTTAGGAAAAGAAGGAAAGGAAAGAAGAAAGATGAAAAGGGGAAAGAGAGAAGGGGGATAAGGACGTGAAAAAGAAAACGGAAAAAGGAAAAAGAAAATGTCTTAGGGTGAGAATGAAAGGAAATAGTTTGGGGAAATAAAGTAAGAGAATGTAAGAGAAAAAAGGAAAATGGAAAGAAGGGGGAGAGAGGTTAAGGAAAGTAGGAAAGGAAAGAGGCAAATGAAAAGATGGAAGAAAAAGAAGAAAGGGTAGAGGTAAACTAAAATAAGGAATTGAAAGAAATAAAGGTAAAAGCGCAAATGGAAAGAAGAAAAGAGAGAGAAGGAAGTAAATGAGGCAAAAGGAAAAAATGAAAAAGAAAAAGGAAGGAATGTCGGAAAATAAAAGAGGCAGAAAGAAGAAGAAAAAGGAAATTGGGAAAGAGAGAATGAAAAGGGAAAGAGTGAAAATGAAAAATAAAAAGAGAGAAAGAAAGAAAGATGGAAAGAAAAAGAGGAAATAGGACTCAAACTGAATGTGAATCGCAGTAAAATAAGCCGAAGCGGAAAAAAATTTAAATATGGCAGTTTACTGGTTACTCGTAAGGTAGAAAGGATTAAAATTTGAATTTACATTCTTCTTTCTGAGACAACCCCTTTATAATTTTGTGTTCATTAATGTTGTAGCAAACCTACGGACAATAATGGGTATTTACATAAATACAGTAGTAGATACTGTATGTTGGTCTGCAACTGGAGATTCGTCTCCAACTGTGCTGGTCAAACTCTCTACCTCCGGGCAAAGAGGATCCCCAGATGAGGCTATGCCGAAGGGCAGAGTCTGGTCTCGGGAAACAGCCATCCGAACCCGTTTTATACGAGGTATACGGGGAATTTTTGGCCGAGCCTACGGGCTCGGATACCCCACATTAAATTCAGCCTTGTGCCACATCTGACCGCGTGTGGTGTCTGGTAAATATCCTGCAGTTGGATATTCATTTCCAGCTATTCTGGGGCAGTTGATAGATATTCTGCAGTTGGAGATACATTTTGGAATTCACTTGACTCACTTGACTACTTCTACGCGCCGCTGGCGAATCTTATATGTGTTGTTCTTGTCCTAAGTATTATCGTTTATTACCAACCTTCGTGTGATTATTCTATTCAGCAATCTTCCCTAGGTTACAACAATTAATATCAAATCTTATACTGAAATAGCCTTGTGTATGTACTGTGTCTCTTTGAAATATTTGTATTTCTAATAACAGAAACGTTGTATCTGTTAACTTTTCAAAAGAAATAGCCATCACATTGAATACTTCTCAACTTCATGTAATAGAAACAAGGATAATTGCAGATATCATCAATGAAAAAAAAGCAACCCTAGCAGTAGTAGCAATTAAAACATTACAGTCAGCACGAGAAGCAACCTAATCAGCAGCCAGGTTAAGTCTAAGGCTTTAAGTTTACTACAGAAAATTGTCCTAAGGGACAATGTGAGTAAACGCGTTTGTTTGGGAATTTGGAGACATAGTGGTTGTGAGTTCAATCCCTAGGTCGGGCAGTGTGTATTTGCACTCACTGGAAACGGGCAAGCAATAAATGGACAGTACTAAATAAAATAAGAAGTAGACGATATCCCTAGACATAAAAACAGTTTACACGTAGATTAAATAAAGGTTTCATTTCAGAACTGAAGAAGGCCGGGGAGCACAAGGGTCGAAATGTTGTGAACAAACAACAAAAATGAGAATAATAACAAAATGAGGAGAATAAAAAAAGTTGCCAAATATAAATAGTATAATTAATGATAACTCATCATTCCAGGAATTCAGACAAAAATGCAAGTTTTTGAGAAAAATACTTCTTTGTGTGCCATGCAACCGTGGGTGATTGTGTCTCTATTCGATCCATGAATTCTTTTCAATCAAAAGAATTCCTGCAGTAGACTGCCATTATTTTCTGCTTGCGGTTGAATGATTACGAGGCTATAGGTTCCGGTTTCTCCTGTTTTTTTTTGTTTTTTTTTTAAACTTAATTCATACAAGGATTCATGCCTTTCCCGAGGGTATTTGCGCATAAGTTAATATAACGGACTCGACTAGGATTCGAACTCGGCTCTCAAATTTCTCATTCCGAACCGTTATCGACCCGCATAACCAAGCGCTTACAGTACCTAGTATCCCTAAACAGCTACTAATCTAGGTACTGACCAGGCTCGACGTTGCTTAACTTTGAAATCAAGAGTTATGAAACTCTCTTTATAAGAGGAAAAGTATATAGACCATAAGGATCATGTCTATTCATTATAATTTGATGATGAAAAGGTTAAATAAATTCAAAATCAAATCTTAGCCAGTTAAAACAAATGACACTGAAGTCGTTGAGAAAGAATTACTTTAAAACTTATCAAACAACTGGTTATTTGTAATTGCATTAATATGTGTCACAAATTTCTCTACTTCTCCCAGTCGGATAAAAATCTCACCACACGCACGCAAAAAAAAAAAAAAAAAAAACGCAGAGAAAAAGTGTTTACGATTTCTCTCAACCAATCAAATTTTTGTGACACTCATTTGATCTTGAGATCGTAACAATATAAGAACAGTGTTTTAACAGCCATAATTCATTTTGGTGCGTTTATTCATATCACATCGTAAAAAAAAAAAATGGCTGTATATTAGAAATTCGTCTGCATACAACTCCTATGCACGTCATTATGACATACTTTTGAACGTGGAACGTTAACATCTTGACCTCCAATCGGTTGTGAACTGGGGCAGGAATTGGCTGGTCAACTTTAATGCTTCTAAAATAAAACTGCTCTCTATTAATCACCACAGAGATCCTTCCCTGCCCTCCATTAGAATGTCTGACGCTCAACTTCTCGAGAGCACCTCTCTGCGGCTGCTCGATTTCACGTTGACTGCTGACCTGAGATGGAACAAATACATTGAGTCAATTGCTTCGTCCACCGCAAGGAAAGTTGGCTCCCTGTGCCGCGCCAGGAAATTTTTCTCCCCGGAATCGATCCTCCGGATCTACAAATCAACAATTTGCCCTTGCATGGAGTATTGCTGCCATATATGGTCTGTTTGCCTCGGGGTTCTTGATAGGCTCCAGAGGCGGATATGCAATATAATTGGCCCTGCTCTGGCATCTCGTCTACAGTCACTCTCTCACAGACGCGCCGTCGCCTCTCTCTGTCTGTTTTACAAATACTTTCATGGCAATTGCTCTGAGGAGCTGCATTCGCTGGTTCTCAGACTTCATGAGTTCAAGCGCCCTACGAGGCTGGCATCCCACTCTCACCCTTTCACTGTCGAAACTCCTAAATGTAGCCGTCTCTTCTACCCCAATAGGTTCATGTCTCGTACCTCTCGCCTGTGGAACTCCCTTCCCTACTCCAGTTTCCAGCTATTCAAATCTAATGTCAGTCGACATCTCCAGTTGCCTTGATCTATCCACTACCCTTCTCCTCATTCTTTCTTCTATCACTCCTATCTGATCTTGCTCCAAATTTTCTGTAACCCCTTGCGTTCTATTGGCTTCCCGCCTTGCTTGGGGTGAAAAAAATGTTCTTCTCCAGTTACATGTGTGTTGCAACCTAGAAAGGGTTACTGAATGAGGAATAACCGAAACGGTGGTTAGAAATGAAATAGCAATCTTTATAACATCAACAAAATGCTATACTCGCCAGCGGCGTGAAGTAGGTAAACCACTGCTAGTGGTGCACTACGTAGACAGCATATTACCCACCACTTACAATAGTGTCCGACGTATTTATGAGGATTGGGACATACTTATTAGTGTTCATAGGTACGGTATATAACAATGTGCCAACCACTTTAGTTGTTGCTGCTGTTAAAATTCCTCAAGTGATGTAGTTTCTGTAATTTGGTTCAATTCTTTCTTTGCTATTATATAGCGCCAGTCAACGAGGTTCGAAGACGAATGGCCATCGTTTTGATCTACAGACTTCTTGCACATTTTTAACCATTGATCTATGTTTTACTTAGTAAACTATGTCATGAGTCTTATAGCAAAAATCCGGAACATAAAAGTGTTGTTAAAGATATCTATAGATTTCTGGGAGTAATCGATTCAATCCTTCAGTTTGGCAGTGATAAGAATTCGCATACTATTGTTCAGTGGAGCAAACAGAAAACTGACACAAAGGCGAATAAGACTGATGAATATTAATTGATATGAGTTATTTCCTCTTACTGATATGAGTTATCTCCCCTGAACATAGAAAAGCGAAGAAGAACATGATCGATTGGTTCATTTTTTGCAAGCCCTTGCCGGTTATTTGAAGTTAGATGATATTTTCGATTGTAAGAATTATTTATAGGTAATAATGGTTTTAGTCATATATGTCTTACTAATTAACCCATAGCTGGGGGAGAAGAGAGGGATTCATGTTGTTCTTGAGAGTATTTCTGCGAAAGTGAATATAACGAACCTAACGGGAATTGGAACTTCCAAGCAATTATCCATTACACAACGTGCACATCCAAGCTTGTAGCACCTAGTATTCCTAAGCGGTCACCCCTCTAGGTACTGACCATGCTCGACGTTGCTTAACTTCGGTGATCCTACGGGAACCAGTGTGTCGGCATAATGTGGCCGTAAGCCCGGCATAAGAACAATCTGCTTCAGTGAATTGAATAAATTGTTCGGTTCGAAATTCGGAGGAGTTTACTGAGTTCGAAGGCTGAGTGCTGAAGAAGGCCAGAAAGTATAATGGCTGAAACGTTTTCAGTTTGACAACCAAGATAAGCATGGTGGTCTGTAAAGCAAAGCCCACAATGACGTTCATTTTTTTTTTTATGAAAGAAAAATATTTTGGGCTGAAAGTTAAAAAAAAAAGATATTTCAGCTGAAATAAAAAAATATTTTCTGATAGATAAAAATTCAAACAATATTGGTAATAAAGAACGTTAATCCTATTCGAGAAAATCATCTTCTTTGGTCTATAGTTAATTATAACGGCAGAATTACTAAGCCTAGAATAATTATAGCCAGATTATTGGACAGCGGTAGACATCCATTAATGGAATATTGGCGGCTGGCCATAAAAATGTTCTGGTACATTAAAATAAATAATGAAGAATTTAATTTTACAGATGATGGCAGTGACATAGTCTCTTTCCCCTGTCTACTTTTATTATCCTCTTACGTAGTAGTTATCTACTTTTATTATCCTCTTACGTAGTAGTTATCTACTTTTATTATCCTCTTACGTAGTAGTTATCTACTTTTATTATTCTCTTACGTAGTAGTTATCTAGTTTTATTATCCTCTTACGTAGTAGTTATCTGCTTTTATTATCCTCTTACGTAGTAGTTAACTGTTTCTTTTTTTAAAGCAACTGTGAGAGATATTGTGTGCCGAAGACAGAATGTGCGCTTATCAGCAGAAGGAACAGCAAAGATTCGGTTTACGAATTGCAGGTGCCAAAATGAAGTAAATACTGAAATTTAAATATCTGGGAAGTGTTTTTTTTTTATTTTTAACAGAGAACGGAAAAATATGACACCGAAATCCCAAGGGACGCTGGAATATCGAGATGTCTTTGCAGCCCTCTCACATCCTCTACTCCCACTTTCTCTCCTTTTCTTCCTCTGTCGCTAGCTCCGTTATTTATTTATTTTTTTTTTTAGTAATGTCACCCTTACGGGCCATCCAGCTCTCTTTTCCCTCCTCTGTTGGGACCGGTGTGTCGTCTCGATAGGGTTGTTACGGGTTTTTCAAAATATTACTGAAATTTTACTCCCAGGCTGTTGGGATGAACAAAAATGAATGGAAATAAAAGACAACTACTTTCATTTATTTACTGTCTGAGAACGGCAAAGACATCTTTGGATTGAAACCATGGATTCCACGTGCGTTTGACACTATATTTAATTCAGAAGTGTCGCGCTCATCTTCCAGACAAGGGAAGTAACTCAATTGTATTTTGAGTTATCGTCTTTTATAGGGGAAAGAAATTTAGCTTTTCCTAATACTAACGACATTGGGACTGACAGCAAAGTCCAGTGTGACCCATCTATGTACGTTGTATATTGTAGTTAAAAAGGAATAATTTTCAACTTACAGCCGTAGTAACTTTAGTCTCTTTGCGACTTGATAATCAGGTCTGGATTAAGAACTCCTTCAATAAAAGGCACGACACAGCTATAACAAGTCTACTGAATATTTAAGATAAACTGGTGAATAAAATGTCTCTATTATTCAACGCAAAATCAAGTTCTCTACTGTCGGAGGGTGATTTGAGAAATCTAGTCGCAAGCGCTGAAGTAATAGCTAACCAATCGAATCTCAGGCAATTCTTCTGTCATGCGTGTATGTGTGTTTTCGCTCCGGCTACGGGAATTGTTGATATGTTCTTTAGTAACAGCTGTCTACGAAGCAACACCGGGCACTGCAAGCCGACTTCCTCCTGGGATCGTCTCCGTGTGTTTCGCTTATATAGACGACCGCACTAAATTTGACATTGATATATCCAATTTCTCCACCCGGTCATCTTAATTTTAGAAGGTCTGTTAATATCAACATGGCCTTCGATTTTGTCTTTAAAATTTCCTGTTCTCTCTGAGAATTTTGATAATTAATATCCTGTTAGTAGTCCCTCCAAATCACCATTCTACAATTTCATGTAATTAAACGTTTAAACAGGGTCAGTGCCATGTTAGATCACTCTCTTTCGTATTCTCCGCCATTATTTCTCTCTTTACTTTTTAAACCAATTTCTCTTTTCCTCCCTCCTTATACGCTCTGCCTCTGTCCCTATGTCCCATCTATTTCTCTCTCTCTCTCTCTCTCTCTCTCTATCTATCTATCCATCCATCTCAGGTTTTAGACATATACTATAATGTAAACAAACCCTCGAATTTAATTTCTCATGAATAAAAAATCAGACAACACATTAATAAAATCTTTTTCTTATAGGTGGGAAGTGGATAGTGTAGGCTAAATTGGTTTTGCTCAATTTTTACTGAATCTTGGCTTGTTAATTCTGTGTTCGATTCTCGTTGGGACCATTCTTAAATTCATTTTATTGTTTTAAAACAATTTTTAACCTATTCCTTTGTCATTCTTTCTCAGCCATTCAACCTACTCACCTGAGAATTTTAATAATTAATATCCAATTAGTAGCCCCTCCAAAACACCATCCTACAATTTTATGCAATTAAACTTTTAAACAGGGTCAGTGCCTTGTTACACTTTCCAAAAGATGGCAAAATATTAAAATTTTGTAAGAAACGGCAAAAAATGTGTTGAATTGTTATTCAATATATATGTCAGTGAATACTGAACAATTTCCACATAGATGAAGGGCATACATGAGGTAACAGAAATGCCGTTCTACATAAGGATGCTGAGGATACCATACACTGAAAATGTGAGTATCAAGGAGGTTTAGGGAAAATTGAAACAAAAAGGATGCTTATATTTCGAATCAGAAACTGATAGTTAATACTTCTCGGACACATAATGAGAAAAGAGTGCTTGGGGAATTGGATACTCACAGACCAGGAGGACACAGGAAACTTCGTGAAGGTTACCCTACAAACTTGTTTAGATGGTTGTCAGAAAAGGAATTTGGAGTGATGGTGAAAAGGCAAATCTACTAAGAGCTACAGATGATAGGAAGTTATGGAGAGCTATAATCGCCAGAGTCTTGAAAGGACACGGAACATAGAAGATGATAACGGGACACTTACAAAAGTTGGTTTTTAATATTTATAAAATTAATGTAGCTTATTAGTTTTAAAGATTTCTCCTTGATTTTATTTCATTTAGGCGGAGTGTAGGGTAGCGGCTACTGACGCTCAAAATGAAATTTCATTTGAATTTGTAGCGTTCACTCTTCTCTCTCTCTAGGTTAAATAGCAAGGTAGATTGCGCTAACCAGTCAAAAAATGCATATTTTGAATTCAAAACCATGGAGAAGGCAACGAGAAAGCATTCCATTATCTTTTCCAAAAAGTTATAGCAGCTTATATATGAGAAAGCAAATGAAACAATCTACGTCCTAAAGGGATATAAAATAAAAAAAAGTTAATTCAGGTAAAAAATATTCTTAAATTGATTCTGGTATGTATTCTTAAACGTGAGCTTACTTTTGACTTCATAAAGTATATATGGTGTTCCTGCTATGTATTTAGAGATTCTTGATCAAATCGAAAGAAGAATCTGCAATATTATTGGTCATGGCCAAGCATCCCAGCTTCAGTCACTTCCCAACCGCCGTAACGTGGTTTCCCTGTGCCTTTTCTATAAAACTTTTCATAGTAATTGTTCTGATGAGCTTTCCTCTTTTGTACCCCAAATTAACGCAGTACTAGATTGGCAGTTGGGTCTCATTATTTTACAGTTGATATTACTAGATGTATCTGTTCTATGCTAACAGTTTCTTCTCTCGTATTATTCAACTTTGATCTTGTCTTCTTAATTCCCGTTCTTTAATTGTTCTCTCTCCGTAATAAGGTTTTATTAATTTAATATTATTAATATTATTTTAATAATACTTTTCATATATTCATATTTTTCCACATTCAGGAAACCCGTTGCGTCTTAGTGGCTTTATTACCTTGCTTGGAGCGAAAGGATTAAAACAATAAAACGTGAAATAAAATATTCAGTATCCTCCGCGTTATCAAAGTGATTACATTAAAAGGATTCATATCCCATTAGGAGTAAACACGTTCTCTTATTGTCCAGTTCACACCCCTTCCTCGTTCAAATTTATACATCTAACGTCACCGTCTGAATTCTGAAATTTTATTCACTACTTATTTTCTACTTCTTTCTCTTCCAATAGATGTAAATAGGTCCGCCTGTCGCCCGGTTCACACTCCTCCCCAGTCTTTTGAACAGGAGCAGAGATTTATCCCTTGTTTCCTGTTTAGGACTGGGTTTCCGGTTTCCTCCAAAGTCTACTTCCATTCTATAGTTCTCAACGTCTTCGGCTGAACTCTGAAATGTTATTCATTAATTCAACTAATTGACCTCTTCGAGTCTAAAATTAGCTGTTATCTTTCCTGCATAGCCCCCCCCCCAAAAAAAAATCACTTATTGGTCTTATGTTAATACAACACCACACTAACCTTCTACCTTGAGTGGCTCTTGGGTCTTAAGTCTTATAATTTAAAGTTGCTTTTGTAAATGTGTCTTAATACGTGTTTAAGTCAATTATTTATTCAAGCTTAAAACGTGTTTAAGTCAATTATTTATTCAAGCTTAAAACTTAAATAGGTTTCCTTGCGATCGAGGCTAACGGTTGAGGCGTATATGTACACTACATTTCAAAAATTAGGATGGGAGAAACTTGACAGAAGGGTGAAAAAGAAATGAACATGAGCTCTTAGAGTCCCTGGAAAAAGAATGGAATCAATTATCAAATTTATACTTTGAGAAACTTTTGCAACGAATGCCAAAGATTTGTGCTGCAGTAATCCAGGCTAAAGGAGGATATTTTGACGAGAGCAATAGTTAATCATAAAATGTTCTTTTCCTTTTTGTCATAATAACATTTCTAATAAATAATCATGCCTCACTTTTTTTTTAATCATGTCTGATAATTTTCTCTTATTTAAAGTACAAAACAACTACTTTTGTGGGCAACTTATAAAATTACCAGGTGTGGTCTCAAACTTTTGAACTGTAGTGTATATTTAGCAAAAGGACATAGTATACAACTTTAATTTATTCTGTCGGAATACAGAAAAAGAACCGAACAATACATCAATTTTTTTATGCTGGTGGCTTTGATAATAAATGTAACCGCATTCTCTTCAATTTAACAAACATTTTTTAAAATCTTTTTTGACGAATTAATGGAATAAAGATTAAAGGGGAAAGACCTACTTCGAAAAAGTGATCTGCCAAATTTGATGTGCGCGGGGTGTAATGGATAGCAGCACGGAATTATAAATCGCAGAGTCGAGTTCGAATTCTAGTCGGATTCACTTACGCGCAAATACCCTTGGGAAAGGTACAAATCACTCTCACAACTATGAGTTAAATAGTACGATTAGTATCGTGAAAAATTTTCGTTATTCTCAAAAAACTTGTTAATGGAAAAAGAGAAGAATGATTCTTACAATCCCAAAATATATTTCGGCTTTCAATAACACACAAAAATGCAAACCGTTAAAAACAAAGCAATCAATGACGAATAAAAATTGCTTAACTTAAACTTAAATCGTGTGCTCTATTCAATGAATTATATATTATCAACAAGTTTGACGAGGATCTTTACCTTCGATAAAGGGGAAGACAAAAACTTTGAATGTTAATCTTCGGGACAGAGATAGTCAACAAGTTCAAATTATATCCCAGAAAGTTAAATATTGTATTTACAAATGAGACGTGTCAGAGCAAAGTGAATACCTAATGTACGAGATTGCTACTTTCATCTTTTGTAATTGGGAGCAGTACTTGTTCGAATAAATCTCTTCGTTCTCTGGAAGGAGTTAAAAATCGGGAATTTCATTTCCATATCCCAATATATCATTTTGTGTCAGTAAAGACCAACTATTAGTAGAGATTTACTTGACCCCGCACTGAGTTAGGTTGTGACGCAAGGTCATTTTTTAACATGGGGACCCGAGTGTTTTCACACGGGCCGCTGGCCCAAGCTGGTCATAGCTTGTCCAAGCTGGTCAGAGCTACATCAGGTAAGTACAAATGATTTTCTAAGCATAGCTTAGATTTGGCACAAGGCCGAAAGTTTGGTGGATCGAACTCACGACTCAGTCGTAATTGTTCTAACTAGACAAGCTTGCTAACCATTACGCCATGCCGAGGTACCCGGAGACCAAATATTAGTATAGTTAATAGTGACACGTTTCACTTGCCCCACGGTCATTGGAGTTTAATGCAATTAAAATCAAATCAAATCATCTCGGAGATTGTTGCGGTGTCAACTGAAATAAATAATCAGGCCGGATTATTCCATGCTAAGAAATAAAGTGAATATAAATCAATTTAAAACTAAGGTTTAATATTTCTTTAAAATACTGGAAAAGATAAAATATACAAAGTTCACATATAATTAAGAAATAACATGGTTTAAAATAAATTATTTACGTGCAGCCTTTACACCGTCATATCAGCATGAGTTTTGTTTTTATTTACATAGGAATCTTTTAAGAAATATAAGGTAAAAATAGACATTAATTGCAATTTTTTTTTAAATTTAAAATATAAATTGACTCTAGTTTAATTTATTATTATTTCCTACAGTAATATTTTTTCAAACATTTTATTAAAATGGCTGAAGAAAAACGCAAGATATAGAAGATACTTCCTCTAATTTTGGAGCATCTCTTGCTTATGTAGTGGATTTAAGAAGGTTGCGTGAATATTTAAGATTGTGCTGTAAATAAAATATGTAATATCCACAAACATAAATTATAAGAAATGGCCAAATATTCAATCACGACAAAAAATACATGTTTCAAACAACAGATTAAATTTTATATACACAATTTACAATTTTTTGTTTGTTTGTAATGACGTGTGCAAAGGTATATTTTCGAGAAAAAAGTTCTTTGCTGTTTCGGAAATGTTCAATGTCTAAAAAGTTGTCTGCCTTTGATTAAAAAGTTTGAATTTAACTTAGACAAAAGATTTTCCATGAAAGATATTGAGTGAAAAAGTTTGTTGTGTAAATTTTTCTAATCTCTCATAAAGGAAGTTTGCTTCTTTGGCGGCACATAATTCCGTGTGTATCTTTCGCGTGTGTGAGTCTCAAATGCGACGAAAATTCGTATTCTGGTTCTATTCATAGTTTTCTTAACAACGAAATCGGCTCCAATGAAGTTTGGTAGCTGTTACGTATTTTTCTTAGAAATGCGTGGGCGAATGTTGTATTTTTTATTTTTTAGCCAATAGGATTTCTTGAAACATTTAAATTAGGGATGAATTTGAGAGAGATTTTTTTATTATTTTTTGCACAAATTTTGACTGTTTTGTTATGGAAATTTCTCGAAGCTTATTTTATTTAACAACCAATGAAATTCAAGAAAATGTTTAAAATTGAAATGAGAGTCACTAAACTTATGGCTTTCTTTTCGATATCGGCCTTTTTAACTCAAGATTTGATTTTAAAAACATTATAATTGATAAGTCAAAATAAATAGAGAAAAGTCTAAAATGAAAGTAATAACGCATGAAAGACATACTGAAGATATTAAAAAGTTTGTTTGTTTAGGATTTGATGGCAAACTTAAGAAAGAAACTTTGTTGTATGAAGAAGCTATAGGGAAAAATGGTGGCAGTAAAGGAGCCAAGAACACCATTTAACATTTACTCAAGAGACAGGAACTGAAACTGGAAAATACCTGACTCATAGTGTACTACAGGTGCCACAGTTGTTGTTCGAGCTTTTAGGGTTTTGGAAATATTGATAGAATAGACGGCTTTAAGGCAGTTCTTCAGGACAACACAAATACAAATACTAGATGTAAGTCAGGCCTTGTAACTGCTCTGGTGAAGATTTGCCACAAGTAGAATTTATGAAAATCAGTTTTCCTATTGATAATATTGGTCAGAATTAATCAATCCATCCCAAAATGGAATTGGTGAACCTGCGACCATTGAAAAATCTTCAGAATATGAAATTCAGGCATATCTTATAAATAACACTAAATTAGAATTGCCTAATTTTCCTTCAAATTCTCAGTCTTCAAAGAGCAGTGAATTTAACATCTGAAACTTATGTTGTTTACGGGTTTGAAACAAGACATAAACATATTCTTGCAAAAAGCTTATGTTACCAACTCGGATTTTCCTTTATTTCTAAAGGCTCTTACACTGAAGATTTTGATGATATAATTATATAAATATTTGGATTCAATTAGTTTTCATGTAATGCAAAATTTATTTATAAAAATAGAAAACTTTTTTTTATTTACTATTGAAATAAGAACATTTTCAATCAAATATTGCCAAAATGAAAGTGTTTTTAAACGCATTTTCAATGCCGTTTTTTGATTGCATTCCCTCAAAAGGGGTTTAAAGCTAGGAATCTAAAATTTCGTGTGAGTTTTTATCTCGCAAAGTCCCAACAATCGAGGCATGTCTAAAGTTGATTTGGGAAAAAATGGTAAAATCGACCTACCGTATTATGTACAGCGTGTATCAAAAATACTTTTATAGACATTGGGGACAGGTTCCTTACACCAAATCAAGGACAAAAGTCCACATAAGCCTATGTCCGCAAATCCTTCGTTTTTTAGTCATTAAGTTTACGGTAGATGGCGCTGTGTTGCCATGTAGACTAGGTTACATTTGTGGTTACTCTGTCTTCAACGTTTAACGTGTATTGTAGTTAATGAACTGAGAATTGTTCTGTTTAACAATGGCAGGATATTCATACCATGAACAGGCACATATGATTTTTACGTACGACTGCGCGAATAGTAATGGACGCGTGGTTGCATGGCTGTATCAGATTGCGTTTTCAGACCAAAGGCATTTGAGTCATCCAACCTTTGCTGCTATTTATCATCGCATTGCTGAGACCGGATCCGTAGCATAACAAACTATGCATCGAAAAAGGCCGAGATCTGCTCGTACGCCTGACCATGACGAACACATTCTATATATATATATTAAAGCCGTGTTCACACTGCACAAGGCCCTGGAGCCTCTGGAGGTAGAGGGTTACAGAGTAAGAGGTACGGCTTAAGTTGATAGTTGTGGAAGATAACGGTTAACCGTACACTTGAACAGGTTAAGATTGTAGTGATTGACGAAGCATCCACTTGGGAGTCGGTTCCACAAAGCAACGGTTTGTAGAAGGAAGCTGCTTGAGTGGAATTTACATCTCACCAGGGAAATATGAAAGAAAAGTGCATAGTATGGTGGGTCCTAGCCATGAAGGTTAAGACTGGTGGAACTAAAGAGTGTAGTTCATCTGAACACTCACCATAGAAATAGCGATAAAGCAGCGAGAGGCTTACGAGATCTCGTCTGTGAGAGAGGGGTTGCAGAGTGGAAAATAATTCGTCACTTACAAGGACGCGGAGACGCTTTTGGACTCCATGGAGAGTGGAAAGTGAAGCCTTGGCAGCTCACGCCGATATATGACACCAGAGCTCCATTTTCAGCTTGATCTGGCTCTTGTTATGGTAGGGGATAGCAGGAGGTGTGAGGTACTTGCTGGAGCGGCACAGGGAACCAAACATCAATGAAGAGAACTCCGTAGCGGAAGAGAATCTATATTTTCGATTTCATTTAAGCACAGATTAATATCAAATTGGATTAGGTCAGAGTTCATGTCTGCTTTAAACACTGTCATATAAATTTGTTATCTGAAATGTCAGAGGAAAGCATTCTCCTAATATAGAACAATCATTTTATTAAGGAAAATCTCGGCGATTCTCTTTCTAATGAAATCTAGTTTCTAAATCTAGAGATTAGCACGGATATGGTAACCCTGTCTGGTTGCTGGTATCCGAGTATACCTGTCTTTTAGAATAGATAACCAATCCCTGTTGCTGACGCCTGCTCAGACACATTTGTGTTTGTTCAACTCCCACAAAGCAGATTTGTGGTTTATACTGCAACTATGATAAACAGATCTTAGTTACAGTTCCTCGGGAAAAACTGCATAATATTGCGTGATCACCGGCTTGAACAAAGGCAGTATACTCAAAACCTCAGTCACGATGACTTGTGACATCATGCTAGCACAACAGTTGATAGCTTCCGAACAGTTTCATCTACCTAGTTTCACTCCAAAGTCTTGGATCAACTCTTGGTTTAGTTTTCGTTTTTTTTTTCCTTTTTTCAACGTTGCTGTAAGCTGGGATCATCTTTCTAGACTGATATCAAGAAGTCATTCTCTTGCCAAATTGAACGTAGTGAAATTTGAAACCTAGGTCTGATGGTCTGACAATTCGGTCAGTAGCTCTATAGTAATATTACAAATTGAATAATTAGAAAAGATTTACGAACTTGTTCTATATCAGACGAATATTCATTTCTACAAACATTACAAATAATAAACCTGTAAAATAATAAATAAATTACAGTTTTAAATTTTAGCATAAGTTAATTTACTATATTAATTGTGCAGAGATATATTATTGATATGGCGTCACATATATACTTATTCTGTACTGGAAATGGTGCAACTTTGCCTCTGGTAACGAAATCTATGTATACGTGTAATCACAAAATGGTGGTATTTCATATTTCTTATTGTTTATTTACAAGAATAATTTTATATTTAAAACATTCTAAAAACTATTGAAACTAATGCAATGAAATATACATCATTTACCAATTTATAAAAAAATAAATTTGAAAACAATTTTTTATTCATAAACTTATAAACATTTACTAAATTATTAAAATATATGAACCAACTGAAATCTTTATTGTTTACTAATATATAAACTTCGGATCAATTGGCAATAAATGATATAAACAAATAGCTTAAATAAACAATCTAATAAATAAAGTAACTATTATTATTGCTGTCAATTCTCAAGAACAAAAAAAAATGTATAAATTTACTTGCATAGATTTAGTTATTTTTTTTAATTTTTTAAATTTTTTTACAATTCTAATCATCGCTTTTTAAAACAATAAACATTGCCGAAGAGTGAAGGGAGTTAAAAAGAAAAAAAGCTGTGTCATAGGAAAGCCCGTCCTTTTGACATTAGATCTTATTGTGAATACGTTTATCCATGTTTGCCGAATAGTTTTTATGTTAATGTCTTATGTTAATATACTCATTTATTTTAATCCAGACACTATGTTTTAACCGGTACGCTTTCAGGCTTTCCTCATATAATGTTTCTTTCTATATTAGACTTCTCGCTTCAATACAAACGTTTGTCATATTAATAATCTGAACTAATATTTTCATCTCTCTTAATTCGGTCACTTTCTTTTAACCGGTACGCTCTCAAACTTTCCTCAGATAATGTTAGTTTTTTTTTCACTGATTCACTGTTCGTGTCAGTATGTGTCGGTTATGTGGGTACACGATGTATATCTTAAATATCTAACGTTTATTCACCCTGGTGCGAAAGAAGAGCAGGATTAAGTGTTTTCGCACTCTTTTGCTCTCGTAACGGATCGTCGTGTATATATATATATATATATATATATATATATGCAGGCCGATTCATGACTACGAGAGAGTAGAAGAGATTAGATTAGAGAAAAACTGTTTCAGATCTTAGCAGAGATCATATCATATATATATATATATATATATATATATATATATATATATATACAAGTATAGGATTGGTGTTTACGGAATAAATTCCAATTACCAAAAATACTATTCTTAAAAGAGTGCTCAATACAGAGTAGAGCAAATATTATTTATTCAAAAATTATAACATAAACATATAACATCACCACAAAAATAGCCATTTTGATTCATCACTTCTGGTGTAGATAAATCAGTCCTCTTTCTCGTCTATTTTTCTTTGCTCAATTTCGTTCTTGTATAAATTACAACAATAATCTCTATCTATAAAAGGCAGGATGTGTGTGTGTGACGAATGCACGGCTGCAATTTTCGACGGATTTGCACCAAAATTTGCATGCACATGCTCCAAGTTAGCGGGAAGGCCAAGACCGACTTTGTATTTCCCAACTCCCATTGATAGTGGAAATAATCGATTTTTCATGCTTCTACGGTAGTTTTCATGTAGTTTGCAGCCATTTTCTACTGGCCAGAGTGAGAGCCTATAGCTGGCTGCCACGAATAGGCACGAAGATTCTATTGGCCAGCGTGAGAGCCAACAGCTGACTGACACGAATGTTAACTAGCATGCTAGCATGCAAAAAAAATCGATAGCTGCATTCGTCACGTGGTAAAAATTTAAATTTGCATGGCACTTAACTCCAATTGGCTCATTCGCTTGCTTAAACTCAACGTTGATTCTGATTCCGCAGAACTGGGTTCGGTGTGAAAAAGTATTTGTTGTAAACATTCTTTTTTCATTCGGTTTTTCCAGTTACGAGTCCTTTTTTAAAGCTGATCGTTTTGTTTAATTCTTTTTTCGTAACAGATTTAATGTTTAGTATAGAACTTAGAAAAAATTCACAGTGTGAGATAGGCAAGAAGTAAGGCATGTAGCAACATCAGCACGGTAAAGGGCACTCCTTTAAAGGCAAGGAAGGGCAAAAATATTTTAAATCAAGTGATAGCGATTGCTGTATGAGTTGTACGATTTTTTAATCAAGCACGGGCAACGCCGAGCCATGCTGCTAGTACATAATATATTGCTGCCATAATAAGGTGTGCATCAGAAGAAAATATTAAATAAATCTTCAACCACTTTGAAAGATCAAGGTCTCAAAAGAGTAATATAATACACGGGAACCAACCTATCTTTGCTATGTCAATTTTTCGTCTTCATATCTTTCCGCTTTTCCGTTCGTTTTTTCTTGCTTTTCAATTATTTTACTTTTTAAAAATTATATTGTATATTTATTTATTTATTTATTTTTTTGCATTAGTGAGGACTGAGCTCAATACCCTGGAGTAATTCCTAACTAAAAATCTTCGCTTCCAGTTGATGACGAGATAGGTCACCAGTTCTGTGCGAGAGATGCCCGATGACTTTAAATAAAGATCGTCATGGTTAAATCCTCATTAACTGTCCCATACTTGTGACAAAAAAAAAATCAACGAAAAGATGCAGAAAAATATCATTACTGCAGGGCATTAAGTTCGGTCCCTCCTAAAAAAAAACCCCAAAAAACAAAAACAAAAAAAAGCACCACCCCAAATATATAATAAATGGTGCGATGTATACTTAAGAATCCGGATGAGACGTATACTTAAGAAATGTCTGAGAGTTCATCGGGTAAAAGGCAGCAGTTGAAACAATAATGGTAAGGATTCTAGTCCAAAAGATTCTTCGAATAATCGCAACACATAATCTCAGAAGATCAAACGAAAAGCAAAGTAAACGAACAGAAAAAAGGAAAGAGATGAAGTTGAAAAAGATGATATAGTGAGATAG
This sequence comes from Acanthosepion pharaonis, assembly GCA_903632075.3. Classification (NCBI taxonomy): domain Eukaryota; kingdom Metazoa; phylum Mollusca; class Cephalopoda; order Sepiida; family Sepiidae; genus Acanthosepion; species Acanthosepion pharaonis. Next base: position 142,027 of record CAHIKZ030000606.1, read on the forward strand.
GCTGGCTCCCTTTTATTATATTAAGAATCGAACACACTATTCAATAATAATAATCATCTCGACTAACTCGTTAAGCGTAACCATAACCTGATGCACTTGCTTAGTAAATAAAGTTCAATATTCTATATATATAAACGATAAATATAAAAATATTTAAAGACGTTTATAATTTGGATATGTATATAATAGAGGTTTAGAAATTGTGGTAGCTATTCTGGGTCCTAATTCAGTTATGGTATTGTGAGTTACCCAAGTGCCTTGACATAACGTAAGGGACATAACAGTATCGATTCTTACCTTTCCCGAGTGCATTAGTGCTAAGAAAAATTAATCAGCGCATCTCGAAACAATGAACTAGGTTTACCGATTCTTGTTTGATAAATATCACTCTTGCACGTCTACTTAACACAAACTTTGTTGACGTATGAATGCCATTAAAAGCATATCTGGAAAGCATGTATTAGTCAAAGCAGTAAAGAGAGAACAAAATGTAGACAAGGCGCGAATTTCAAAACGAGCGACGTTGTGCAATTAATCTCATTTGATATTTAACGGGTAATTTTTTGTTTAATTTCATGTTCGTGGTTACGTCGCTACAGTTTCCTTTTTCTTTGATATGCGTGAATTGCCATTTCTTGGGAAAGACGGCGGTGTGGTTTCTCATTGTCTTTTTGGTTTTGAGTTCAGAGTTGCCATTCTCCTAAACTGACTTAAAAAAATCCAGTAAAGAGAGAACAAAATGAAGACAAGGCGCGAATTTCAAAAGGGTGGATGTTAGGCAATAAATCTCATTTGGCGTTTAACAGATGATTTTTAAAAAATTTCATGTCCGATCAGGATGTTCGTGATTATGAGTCTATATAATTTCCTTTTCTGTTATATACGTAAATTCTTATAATTTCTTAGAAAAGATAACAGTGAATGCTTTTCATTTTCTTCTTCCTGGTTTTGAATTCAGTGCTTTCCTCCTAAATTGTCTAGAAAACCCAGTCGTTAATCCAGAGTTGGGATGAGAAGAGATGGATTCGTGCCTTTTCTAAGAGCATTTCTGCAAAAATGAACGCAAAAGACTGGAATTTGAACCCGGATCTGTGATTCCGTTCCGTCAGCGCTTGTAACCGCTAATCTACTTGTATATCTCAACAGGTAAAGTAACGAACATTTTAATTAACGTATTTTGGGGTTGGACGTGTTAAAAATGTAAGAAAAATGTTATTCCATATTATTCAACTGTCTTTATGGAAATGGCCATCTTTACGGTATTCGAAATCGCTGTTTTAGAACCCCCACGTTTTTAAAAAAAAAAATAACCCAAAAAAACAAAGCAAAAAACATTAACAAACGTTTACATTATTCACATTGTTCAAACTGTTGTCTTCATCTTTATTGTCAAATTCACAACGTTTCGGCGGTTGTTCTCTCTGACCTTCTTCAGGTGATATTTGTTTGAATTCCGAACCAAACCCAGAATAACCAATCTGTATGTTGGCGTTTCTGAAAATTGGTTCAACGACATTTGTGTAGACGTTCTCTCTTGTTCTTCGTTGGCGAGAATGTGTACGCAAGGGCGATGACCTTAAGGAAAAATGGTGTTTTGTAGTTGAAAACTTATTCTATCCAACAGTGTTATTGAACATCCTGTATCCGTAGTTTCCGTGGAAATTATCACGAGACATTATTTTCGAAGCAACTCACGTTCTTTCCATTTAAAAAAAAGTTAGTGCCACTGTTCTTACCGTTTTAAAAAGTTAGTGGCACCTTTTAGTTTTACTTCTGAATTTCTATATTTCTGTTACGAAAGCAGCAAACCAAACCGATATATAAATATCTTTCGCTTCGTTTGCTTCCGTTTACTTGACTTTTATTTTACTTTTTTTCGTTTTATTTCTGTCTGTTAACTTTGCAATCTTTTTTTTTAAATCCCAGTCTTTCTTCTAATTCTTTTTATTGTATTGCTTTCGTTTATTTACCACACTATCCTCTTTTCCCTTTTAACTTATCATTCTGTCTTAATTTCAAAATATTCTACGTATCTTTATTTTTCTCTCTCTCTCTCTCTCTATAGTTCTCACTCACTCACTCACTCACTCACTCACTCACTCACTCACTCACTCACTCACTCACTCACTCTTTCTCTCTTTCCATTATTCATTTTTCCTTCCTCCGCTTCGATTTTTTTCCATTTCTTTTTATTATTCTTTTTCCTTTTTTTCTTTTCGATCATTGGAGGGTTTCTCGCTCTCCATCCATATTTCTGCATTTCTTCGTTTCCTCGATTCTCTTTAACTTCACTTTCTTTCTTTCTCGTTTTTGTCTTCTTGTCTACCTTTTCCTTTCCTGCCTTAAATATCTTCCTCATTTCCAATAACAGTCCAAAGTTATTGGAACGTTTACTTTTGGTCCTCAGTCCGCGATCTGAACCATTAACGGCACACTAAACATTTATGACTTACTGTTCACTTGAGTTCGGACACAGATCAACAGTTACGTGTGATATTGGCGCAAGCAATCAGTTCTCGTCTGCTTATTCCCAGTTCTCGTTTAATATAATCTCAATGGCCACTCAAAGGCTACCAGTTACAAAAGTTTTTACCATTTTTTTCATGTTCTGTATTTATATTTCATTGCATTTCCTTTTCAGTTGTTTATTTATTTCTCAATTTGTTCGTATTTATTTATCTCTGTGGCTGATTTCATTTTATTCGTTTGACCAAAGAAGAGATTTTTGGAAATAGATGTCCAATTCTGAGATGTTAAACACGTGATTAAATCAAAAATGGCTTTTTTTAATTCATTATTTTATAGTTATTTATTGTTTCCTTTTCTCTTTGTCTTTGCCATGCTTTTTTTTTAATTCTTTCGTCTCTATTTCTTCTTCTCTTTTACTTGTTCTTTCTCTATATATGTACCCTCTCCTCTCCCCCTCCACTCTCTATCGCTATGTCCCCACTCACTCTTTCCTTCATAATATTTTCCTTTTTTCTTATTTATTTCTCTTCTTCACTTCAGATCACCTCTTTTTTTTTTCCTGTTCGTTTTCAGCATTTATGCAACTGAACGTCGATGCCATAAACAATCGCAACTGAAGCATTACGACTTTGACTTCGCATGCTTCTTCGTTTCAATGATACAAATCTTGTTTACGGCTATGTCCAATCTGATTGGAAGAACTGCTTCGGTTCTCAAAGACAAGCGTCCAAAATTGTTGTTCTATTGATTAAATTGCCGTTATTATTATTATTATTATTGTAGTTGTTTTGGGCTTTATTTTTCTTTCGCTTTTTAAAAGCTTTTTTTTTTTATCTTTTTAGTTGTCGAAATCTGTGTAAAATTACAGTTCAAGACTATCACAGAACATTAGTTTTGTCTATGTTACACAGCAATAGCCTCTCACAAGTGGTGTTTCCAACCATATAGGGTTCAATTTTCTTTCTGAAAGCATGACGTTTACCATTGGTTGATAACAGGTTAACGAAACTGACTTCAATAAAAAGTTTCAACAGAGTTTGTGATAAAAATACCAATATAGAAAGAAAGGATTTTATTGACTAGAAAATGGATACTTAATTCTTTTTCCTTGAAAGAAAACAAAAGAGAATGAAACAGTAAATAATTATAATCTTCGTAAATTCCGATGTTATAATAATTAAAAAAAAATAAGATATTTCTTCGTCACCTGTAGATCTATGACACTCGTTGTCGGTGAGGTTCATTATCGGTCATTGGACAGGATTAGCACGAAAGGGAAGAAGGCTGTTTCCTTTCTTTTTGTCTAGTAATTAAGCTTTCTTTAATATTAACTTTTAAAAAAAATTATCTCATCCCAAGCAAGACAATAAAGCCACTAAGACGCAAGAGGTTACTGAGTGTGAAAGAATATAAGAAAAAAAAATGATTAAGGAGAGAGGACAATAAAAGAACAGGAATTAAGAAGATAGAAGGTAAAGATTGATATTGAATTTAAATTTTTGAAGCTCAAAGTTAACTGGAAAGTAAGAAGCTGAAAGAGAATTCCCCAAGCTAGAAGTAAGAGAGAAGAAACTATAAGCATAGGACTTACGGTTACATCTACATTTCTACTGAAAAATAATAACTTACCGACAATCTAGTACTACGCTTAAATTCATAAATTTGTTTACCATAGAGGAAAGTATTTATAGAAAAGGCACAGTGAAGCTACGTCACGGCGGTGGGAAAGTGACTGAAGACGAGATGCCAGGTCAGGGCCAATAATATTGCAGATTCTTATTTGCATTTTACCGAGGATCTCTAAATACATAACAGAAGCGCCAGACAGGATGTGGTAGCAATATTCAATATATGAAGGAATGGGAGACTTATAAATGTGTAAAATAGATTCTGACGAGAAAAACTGTCTAGCACGTCACAGTGAACCAACCTTCCTCGCAGCAGACCTAGCTATTTTCTTTTGTTGATCAAAGCTTACCCAATACAAGGCCCAAGGGCCACTCAAGACAGAGTTACTGAATGAAGCGTGTGATATGACCGTGAGAGAAGGCAGTGGGAAGTGAATATTACAATGATATGGCGTATATATATAACAATTAACCCTAAACCCTAAGAGCTTAACATTGTTGTAGCTGTGAAAGCATCCTCTCGGGAGACTCTTCCACAAATTAACAATTCTTGGTGATGTAATGGAATAACTGCAACCCCCATGAGTGACTACACTATAGGTTGTAACTTCCTATAAGTATCTGTAAGTCAACGAACTAAGGATACTAGCTGGGATCTGCTACTCAGTTCTTAGCTGTTGTCGAACTCTCTGCCTTCGGGCGAGAGGAACCCGGACGAGGCTAGACTGATGGGCAGAGTCTCATCCGGGGAGGTAGACAGAGCCGAATCCGTTTATGCGGGGTTTACGGGGAATTTTTGGCCGAGCCTACAGACTCGGATTGCCCCACATTAAATTCGGCCTGGAGGGGGGGAGGGGTAAATATTACAAGCTGGGATCTATTGAGTACGACTTAGATTTACGCGAGAACTACCGACCTTCCAATAGTTGCACTCACTACTGGATTGACTTGCGACGACCTTGTGAATGGCTGTTATCTTTATTCTTATTGTATTGTTTTTTACAATAAACCATTACTTATTTTATCCACCGTGTTTTTCAAGTTGTATATTCCTATTACAACATTTGGGAAGAAGCATTCAGAGTGGGATATTTTTTTTAAATGAATACATGGGTAATGATGCTGATTTGACCCTGTGGATGTAGCAAGTTGGGTTTATGCTGTAAAAGTCTTAGCTGGTGACACTGAAGAATGGAGCACGTCTGAAGATTTGTCACGGAAATAGCGATATACTAGCGATAGGCTTCTGTTTAGTTTTCGTTTCAGCCTCTTCTAAATGGCCGTCGATATTTCAATGATGATACGGTCGATTTTCAAATGAATATAATAAACGCGTTTTACATTATCACATATAAAATAATTCGATTAAAGTAATTCGTGTTTAAGCAACAAGAACAAAAATGGTAGATAATCAACGCGATGACCCTTTAAAAAACACTTGCATCAGGCTTCATTTGTTTTGAGATCACCAGCTCAGCACTCTTCGAGACAACTTCATGATTTTTAGAATTAAAGATCATGTAGATTCTGTTAAGCATCTCCTAATGTCATGAGGAATATTTAACACCTAAGTAAAAAAATGGGCGATGAAACATGTATAAAGATTAATTTCATGATCAGTTCTTTTGTTGATTGAAATCAGAAAGAATGGTAGAAATTCCAATATTATTTCAATATTCAAGCAGAACCGGATATATTTGTTTAAAAATATTGCTTACTTTGTGTAAACACTGTTGCTTTAAAATATTGTATTTAAATATTTAAAATTCGCGATAGTTGTGAAATCTTTTTAAAAGTGTGGCATTAGCAATGCTCTCAATGGAACGCAAGATGACGCATTATTTAACGACGATGAAAGTGGTACTGAAAATGAGTATCAGAGTTTTGATAACAAAGACGACGAATTTTATGTATTTGAAGATGAATAAAAATTTTATAGTGACTGTACTGTTTTGCTTATGCTTGATTTTTATTTTGTTTTCTTACCTTTGGATATAATAAAGTTTTTATAGGCTCGTGTTCTTTTTTCCTATTATTTTTCGTTTAATTGTAATCATGGCTTGTTTAGCCAAAATAATACCTCATAAATATAGCCTAGGCTGTACCATTTACTAATAATTTTACTAATTACTATTTTTTTCTTGATTTACCCTGCTGAAATTGGGGCGCGTCTTATAAGCCCTCGCGTCGTATATGCCGTCAAATATTAAAAGTTAATAAAACTTCAAAAGAATTTCCGAAATTCATCCATTTATTGGAATTTAGTAAAACTTTTGGCATTTATGTGAAAGAGAGTACATTTTTAAAAGTAGTCTCCCTTCAAAATTTTAGAGAATTTGTAAAGATAATTTCTTGGAAAATAAATCCTTACAAAAATGATAAGTCGCAATCTGGAAGAAAAGTTGATGCGGATTAAAAAATTAAAATCAAATATGTCCCTTTTTAAAAATATTTGATTTATATTTTAAGGCTATTGTTTAAAACAGGGGTCGGCAACCCTAGGCCACATCTGGCCCGCGAAGGACTTTTGTCAGGCCAGCCAACTTTAACAACTGGACAGAAATTATTTAATTATTTTGTGGAGCAAGTGGAAAAAAAAAATATCAGTTGGAGTTAATCAACTTAAAATGCGATGAATTTTTAAAAATCAAAATGTAATTGCGAATCCACTGCTAACTTCTACAAGAAATATATTTTTCCAAGCGGAAAATATAAAAACCTGTTGAATGTTTTCATTGTTTGGAAGTACATATACTTGTGGACAACTTTTTCTAAAATGAAATATACTAAAATCGTTTTTCGAACAATATCGGGTGATGACTTGATAGGAGAAACTGTTCCCTCAGATGATTAATAGAAAATATTTTTGCTTTTAGAGGCGTTAAAATTAACAAGCTATTCCTTGCTCCAGTTGATAACAGAATGTAGGTCATTTTTAGATCAGCAGCCAAAGTGTACCACTCCGGGATTTTCATTTTTATAAAAATATGTTCTCTTTTAATAAATAAATATACGAAGATATTTGGAAAATAATGTCTCCAAATATTTTTTAAAAATTTATAATTAACTTAATATTATTATTAAATACGGGTGCACAAGCATGTAATAATTCCACTTTTCAGTTGTCAACATTCTCGGAGGCAAGTTGTAGCTAAAACGCACTGACTGAAAGAACAAATAAATCTTTCTCACAGACGCGCCGTCGCCTCCCTCTGTCTGTTCCACAAATACTTTCATGGAAATTTCTCCGAGGAGCTGCATTCGCTGGTTCCCAGACGTCATGAGTTCCAGCGCTCTACGAGGCTGGCATCCCGCTCTCACCCCTTCACTGTCGAAACTCCTAAATGTAGCCGTCTCTTCTACTCTAATAGCTTCATGTCTCGCACATCTCGCCTGTGGAACTCCCTTTCCTTCTCCTGTTTCCCTGTGAGCTATAATCTCCAGCTATTCAAATGTAATGTCAATCGACATCTCCAGTTGACTTGATCTATCCACTACCCTCATCCTTTCTAGTGGCTTCCCGCCTTGCTTGGGGTGAAATGCTAAAAAAAAAAAAAAAAAATATCTTCTGCAATATTTTCAAAAGAATTTTCTGTCGAATTTGAAAATGAATTAACTAATATATTACAATATTACAGGTGACGTTTAAGGGACAAAGCATAAATTTTGATAATAAAAGATATAAAAATGCTTTATTTTACAAATTAACAGACGATATGTCGCAAGCCTCTCACTGCTCTTTCGCTACTTCCATAGAAAGTGCTCGGACGAACTACATTCCTTAGTACCACCAGTTCTAAACTTCACGGCTAAGACACGCCATGCCAGGCACATTGTAGCAAACCACCCTCATTCCCTTCGTATTACAATGGTGAGAAGCAGCTTATTCATGAAAATCACTGCTCTGTGGAACCGTCATTTAAGAGGATGTTTTCTTGATCACTACAATCTTAACCTTTTCAAGTCAAGCATTAGCTGTTATCTTCCCAACCTATCCGCATAGTTTGTACCTCTGTAACCCTCTAACCCGAGTGGCTCCAGGGCCTTGTACAGTCTGGAACTCACTGTAAAAAAAAAAAGATAAACAGATAGATGACGAAGAATGTTATTAAATAGATTACTCGCTGTTTCTCTCTATCCATTTTGTTTTTAATATGTTCATTCCCATTTATGCACAAAATATACACGCTAAAATGTTATATGTTTTCTGAACTTGCTATTTGGAGAATATGTTATAGTGGAATATATTACATACGAGTTAATATTGTACATCGAGATATACGTCATCTGTGGAATTTAGGGAAATGGAATATGCGTTTTCAGGAATAAATTTAATCTTTTTTTCTAATAATAATTATAAAAGACTTTATTTTACAGAAGATGAAGATTATGAGAAATACACAATTTTAAAATATGACCTTGGAGTAGATAATTTAAATATGTAATTATTATTTTTTGAAATAAAACTATTATATTAGATAATGATTAATTTCTTATGTCTGTATGCAAACCATGGAAATATTTGGCAATTGTCTTTCAGGTAAGACTCTTTTTCTGGTTCATCCAACACTTCAGGGTGCACGGTGAGTGTAATGGATATAATCAAATTTCTTATCAAAATATGTTTAGTAATGGAAGATACTGCTTAATGCCAGATCATACCTTATGGATCATTACATTCTTGCTCTACATCTATGTGCCATGTCCATTCAGGACGTCGGGGAATCATGGCTCTCCACAACTTCCTATCCTTTGTAGCTCTTAGCAATATTTGTCAGTTTTGCTATCCCCCACTCCCTGCTCTGCCTCTGGAATATAATTTTGTGAAGTGGGTTATTCGCTGTTTCTCTCTGTCCATTTTGTTTTCAATATATCCATTGCGATTTATGCACAAAATACACAAGCTAAAATGTTATATGTTTTCTGAACGAGCTATTTGGGGAACATGTTTTAGTGGAACATATAGTTACAAACTAATATTGTACATCGAGACATATGTCATCCGTGAAATTTAGGGAAATGGAATATGCAGTTTCAGGAATAAATTTAATCTTTTTTTCTAATAATAATTATAAAAGACTTTATTTTACAGAAGATGAAGATTAATGAGAAATACACAATTTTAAAATATGACCTAGGAATAGATAATTTAAATAAGCATTTGTCTTTTAGATCTGTTGTGTCGTGTATTTGTTCGCACAAGTACACAATGTAGTCAAGGAAAGATAAATACCTCCCTAGTGTAAAAAGTTTCTCACTTATATACAATCTAATCTGCATATCCATTACATTCACTTACGTGCAAATACCCTTGGGAAAGTTATGAATCCTCTTCTCCTCCTCCCTGCTATGGGTAAATAGCAGGACAGACCGGGTTCTGTAGCCTTGGATGGCAACTGGTCTACCGCAGAAAGAAATGACAACCTGCTGCGGAGAAAAGATCTGCCTCGTCAGTCATGTATCAAAAGATACATGATCACCTAAGCGTTTATCACGCATGGCACATAACTGACTGAGTTTACATAGCAGAACATGATTAAAACTAATTATTAAAATAATATCGTAGATAGTGCATTGATTTCTCATGTAAACCATTGACATATTTGACTTGCATGTAAAACTCTCTTTCGAATTGCTCCACCACTTCAATGCGTATGGGAAGTGTAATGGATGTCAATTTGGGAAAAGAAATGCGAAAGATGAAGATGATGAAGGATGTTGTTAAATAGATTACTCGCTGATTCTCTCTGTCCATTTTGTTTTTAATATATCCATTGCGATTTATGCACAAAATATACAAGCTAACATGTTATATGCTTGCTGTTTCGAGAACATGTTGTAGTGGAACATATAGTTACAAGCTAATATTGTACATCGAGACATACACCATCCGTGGAATTTAAGGAACTGGAATATGCAGTCTCAGGAATAAATTTAATCTTTTTTCTAATAATAAATATAAAAGGCTTTATTTTTACAGAAAATGAAGATTATGAGAAATACACATTTTTAAAATATGACCGAGAAGCAGATTATTTAAATAAGTATTTGTCTTTTAGATCTGTTGGATTGTGTATTTGTTCTCGGCATTTACCCGAAACCCCTTCACAAGGCGGGATGTGGCAAAAGGCCGGTTTTTACGTGGGATGTTCTGTGTCAGTAGGCTCGGACAAAAAATGCCCGTAGAACCCGTATACACGGGATTGGGTAGATGTCTACCTCCCCTAACGAGACTCTGCTCTTTTGTATAGCCTCGTCTGGCTTCCTCTCCAACCGGAAGCAGAGAATCGACAAACAGAGTTAACTGTAATCATTAACTCCCCCACCCCCGTTGCGTATTTGTTCTCACATGTACAAAGGAAGGATAAATACCTCCTGAGTGTAGAAAGTTTCTCATTTATATAGAATCTATTGTGCATATCACAACAAGATTAAAATTAATTATTAAACTACTATCGTAGATAATGCATTTATTTCCCATGTCTGCATGAAAGCCAATGAAATATTTTTCATTTGACTTCCATGTAAAACTCTTTTTCAGATTGCTCTAAAACTTTAGGGCGTATGGGGAATATAATGTGTGACACTATTTAGCGGTCGCGTGAAAATGAAAAGCGAGAAATAATTAAGGCGAGAAGAAGCTGAAATAATTAAGGCGATAAGAAGCTATCACGAAAAGACATACTGAGCGATGTTATTTTTTTTAACAAAGAAAAGTGGTAAAGATTTTATTTTCATTTGCGAAGAAAGGCATTTTTTTTTTCGCAGAAGATAGGAAATTCGTAAGATCTCGGATCTGTCGAATTAATTTATGCTACGAGGCGGCGAATAAAAGATAGCTATCTGCCCACGGCAATAATGAAAATTTCAAATTGGCCAAGTGGCCTACGAAACAGAAGCTGGGAGATAATGTTAATCAGGTCACGTACTGATCGCGAAAAAACATCAGCTGGGCCACCCAAGAAAGGGAAAAGAATAAACCATTAACTATCCTTCGGGGATATCATTTGGTTTTGGGAAAAACACCTGTTTTATGTTAGACCTGGCCATGATAAGAGTTTGTTACCGGGAGAGATAATTAGCGACAGAATGCGAATACGTCCAGTTAACCACCCACTTGACGCTGGCGAAAATCTCGTTGATAAAGTCCAGGTGACATAGATAGCGATTAAGGACCACACTACGAGTCGTAGGGTCTGGTGAAAAAAAAAGAAGAAAAGAAAAAGAAAAGGGAAGATAATTTTTTTGTCTTTGGGCGATACTTTTGAACTGAGGCCAGTCTAGCCACACCCACGCTGCTAAGCGTTCATTGGCTGAATGGTGGCGTGAGCGGTAGGCGAAGGTAAACATATGAGAAGGAGGGGAGGCCTGTTGATGCCTCTGAGGGGATTGGTGTGAGATACCACTGTGAGAGAGAAGAGAAACCTGTTGACGCCCTCTGAGGGGATTGGTGTGAGATACCAATACGAGAAAGGAAGAATTTGGGAGGACGATACCCTTAAGAACCCCTCTAAAGCAAAAAGTAATGGACTTCCAAAAGTTGGAAAGTGATAAATTTTCCTGTCCGAAAACAAAGAAAATCCTTATTGTGGATTTAGAATTATCGAGGAACTCAAACCCCGACAAGCCCACACCCGGTTTTGGTCGGCGTACATATAAGAAGAGTCGCAGCGAATTAGTTAAGAGTCGTAGTTGGAGTTGGAGAGAGAGACGCAGACGCAGACAGAGTTGAGCTGTGAGCTCTGAGGCCAGCCTCGCAGGAAGCTGACTGAAGATCCACGCATCCCGACTTCGACTTCTAACCAAGAACAATTTATTTTTGAAGAACGACTTAGACTCACACCACCAAAACAAGTTTTAAGAATATCGCCTGAAGATACCAAAAACCAGTTATCGAAAAACAACTTAAAATATTAAGACTCGCCTAACAAACGCAAAGTGTCACGTATCCATATTAGCGGGTTGGGAGAAAGACTCAGTCCTGTATTCAGCAACCAACTTTTTTAACACATTTGAACTTTTCGAGTTGTTACTTTATTTTCTTTTACATATACTTATGCGGTGTTACCTTTGCTCGGACTCGGCTTGCATTGCGGCTCGGCGACTGATTGATTTCGTCTACCTAAGATCAAATCACAACGTGGGTAGGTTAGACTAGAAATCAAAGCAGTTACTTCGGTAACCAGACGTTGGAGGCGAGCTGGGAACGACAAAGCTGATACCGAATCTAACCAGATTCCCATCCGAATCAGCCAAGGGTTAGAACGTCACATTTGGTGCCGCGACCAATACCAAGTCACATTGGTCGTCACAGGATAGCACGAGCGCAGAGAGGCTGGGGTGACGTCACAAATGGATGGCATCTTGGGAAGAGAAATGCGAAAGTCAAGATGGAAATCCTGTCTGGTTTGTTACCTTCACTTAAGCGCAAATAATCTTGGGAAATGTATGGATCCATTTCCTTTTCCCATCTATGGGTTAAATAGTAGGTCTTGTATATGGAAAGTCATTATTGTTCTTTAAAATTTTTAATGTAATATTCACTCAGTAAAAAGTATTCTTACAATTCAAAATATGTTTCAAATAACCCACAATGTGTTGAGAAGCTCATAAATCCAACATTTCACTTGTATATAAGATATACAATCTTTTTTTCAATTTTGAAAAAAATATTATGTTTCCTGATTTTTTTCACGGTGAAAAAGTTATTTTGTTGAATATCATAATAATCATTTTCGGCAGAAATATTTTATTACTTGAGACCAAAAAATGATAAATGTACTCGTATTTGAGTTTTTCTTACGTTCTTTATAATCAACGTTTCATGTTACAGAATGCGTTCCAGAATTAACTTTTTTCTACTAGAACAAATATTGATTTTCAACAACAAAAAAATTACAGAAAAATAATTATTAAAACGATAAAAATGGACATGTTCTTAAAAATATCCGTTTTTATCGTTTTAAAAATTATTTAGAATTAAATAGAAAAAAATTCGTTACCATAAAGCGGTAATATCGAAATACAACATACATTTTAAAAACGCAGCTACACCAGTTAAAAATGATTAGGTTACAAAAAAAAATCAATCATTGGCTTTTATTACGCTTTATTTAATACTGACCACCGTACTTATAAAGGGAATCTGTTCACAGTTGTCAACACGTATTAGCGTGATTGTCGTTAACAAATATCACCTCACGCACCTAAATTGACCATTGATACGAACCGTATAATTTAATTAAAATAAGTTTTAGAAATATTTTTTAAATAAAATTTTGAATTTTGTTGGACGCAGTTACTTATTTGTATTTGGTTACAATATCGATATTAGTCGTTGTTGATTTTTGCTGATTAAAGAAAATATTTTGACGTTGTATCAGTTTCATTCAACTTTAATTCATAATGGGTACACGTGGCCGAGTGGTTAGAATGTTCGCTTTCCAACCATAAGACCCATGGCATATTTTTCAGGAAGATCACTTCTTCTTGTTATCGAAATAGGGAGCTGATCCCAGCGGGCGGCGCCTTTGGAAAGTGCCTGCAAACCATACAAGATTGACCTAGCCCTTGTGAATGAAATTGAGTAGACAGAACAATGTGGGATGTTCATGGTTGTAAATACTATGTCATCATGATGGGGGTGGGTCTTGAACGTACTGGCCTATTTCAGACCTGATCACGCCAAATGTGATATCTCCCAGAAGCTGTAACTAAAGTCCGCAGTGGGTACTGAAAAAACACAAATGTGCCTGAGCAGGCGTCTGCAACAGGGATTGGCTAGCCGCCGTACTTGACATGTACACTCGCATACGAGTGGCTAGCCATTAGTAATTAATTAGAAGTGTTGATTTTTCCTTTACAAGATGCAAAAAACACAAATGTGCGTGAGCAGGCGTCTGCAACAGGGATTGGCTTGCCGCCGTACTAGAAAGGTATACTCGCATACAAGCGGTTAGCCATTAGTAATTAGAAATGTTGATTCTTTCTTTGCAAGATGTAAATTTGAGGTCCTGTCTTTGATGTAAAAGTGTTATACTGGAACACACCTATTCTATTGTTAATAGACTCTCCCACCTATAATAAGTAGGAGTAGCAGCGAGTCGCTCAGAGAGTCGGTCAGTCAGTCGACTGGCTGATCGGTGGAACTCTCTGCCTTCGGGCGGCGAGGAACCCGAAGGAGGCTACGCCGAAGGGCGGATTCTCTTTCGGGGAGGTAAACCGACCCTGAACCCGTTTATACGGGTTCAATGGGCATATTTTTGGCCGAGCCCACGGGCTCGGAGATCCCACGTTAAACCGGCCTTGTGCCACATGATGCCCTCGTGGGGGGGGTGACTAAATATCGAGTTAGTCAGTCAGTCGATGTCGGACGACCGTTAGTCGGATATTAAAGTATCAGCCACCCCAACTAGATTACTGCGTCATTACCTATTATATCAAGTTCCTAACGTCGAACCTATTTTAGGACCGACTTAGTACAAAATACAAGCCTCCACTGTGAAACCACTACATAACAAAAAGTAAAAAGATCTCATAAGAAATATCTTTTTTTTTCATTTTTAATTATTAGGTTGTCCCAAAAGTTCGTAAACACTTGCAAAAAATTGAAATTTTACTCGCCAAGTAATAACAAAAACAACAAAAATTATTCCTCAAAATAAAGACCATCATTTTCCAAGACTTTCTACCATCGATCTGCATGCTTTCGGATCTGGTGAAAGTACCATTCTCAATCTCTCCTGTGAGTATCAAGTTTTCCAAGCCCCCTTCCTCTTTATGTACCCTAGAAATTCCAACTGCCTCTTCCTGCTGTCAACTATAAGTTTCCTTTTTGCTTCCATTTTCTCCAAAACCGCGTTGTTGCTCACATATTCGGTCCATGGTATCCTCAGCATCTTTCTGTAGAACCACATTTCTGTTGCTTCAAGCCTCTTCTTCATTTTTGAGGAGATTGTCCAGCAATTGCTTCGGTACAAGAGAGCAGATATCACGTAACAATCCAGTTGGGACTACAAGGATTGTTGTATGTAAAATCAGAAAGAGACAAACACATTTTCTGGCATATATCACAAGAAAACTTGGAAAATTTTACACTCACAGGGTATATTATAGGAAGAGGTGCCAGAGGGAAACAGCGAGTAACCTACCCTAACGAATCTGTGTGGATGGATAGCAGAATAGAGGGACAGAGCGGAGTGATGTTGTTTAGACTGATGAAGATTGTAGAGAGCCATTACCGCTTACACCCTGAATGGTCATGCATATAAAAGAAAAGATCGCTGGAATCGACTCCGATATTTACTTTATGATCCTAGGTTGGAGTTATATGAAGAGTGAAGTGTTGAATTGAAACTAAAAAACGGACCGAAATGGGAGCTTATTTATAACCAAAACCTTTAATTATATAAAGATCAGTTAAATTATTAGGAAGTGCAAGCTATACCTGAAATTCATTAAGAAAAAACAATATTAAAGTAAAAAGTTAATCAAAAGCGGGTGCATCAATTAGGGAACTGTTATAAGATTGGATTAATATGGAGAACAGAGGGAGATTATAAAAGTTAATTATTGCTATATATTTAACATTAGGTTTTTTTGGTGTTAGTAAGTAATAAGTTAAGATCTATGTGAAACCGGTGCAACCTTGCGCCAGTCTTCTTTAGCCTTGGACTGAATTCATCTCGGAATCAGGGATTTGGAATTTGATTTAGATAGCAGTTGAAATAAGATAAAAAACCTATCCAAAATGATGTCTCATCGAGATAAAGAGCTGGAGTTAGTAGCAAGGGAATAGCGTGAGATTATCTACCTAAATGGAAAGAGGTCGCTGGAATCGACACCGATATTTACTTTATGATCTTAGGTTTCGTTTATATGAAGAGGTGAAGTGTTGAATTGAAATTAAAAGAGAGACCGAAATGGGAGTTTATTTATAACCAAAGCCTTTAATTATATATAAAGGAATTTAGGTTCCCTCTAGGGAATACCAAATTATACCAACAAGAAATATGTTTTAATAGGATTAACGATAAATTGTATTTTTAGACAATTAATATAAAGAAAGAATAGAATTAATGGTTTTATATTATTAAGCAACGTGGAATTTAAAGATAAAACAATTTAAAGTTAGAATAAATTATAAATTTATCACATTAAGGATCAGTTAAATTATTAGGAAGACCAAACTATACCCGAAATTCTTTAAGAGAAACAATATTAAAATAAAATTTTAATCAAAGTGGAGTTGCATCAATTAAGGGATTGTTATAAGACAGGATTAATATGGAGAATATTTATTAATGTTTATTTATTAATTCTAAAAAGTGCTGTCCGATATGAATTTGACCTAGTTCAGTTTTAGTTGGATTTATTAGTCTAGATTGTGTACTTGTTATACTGGAACACACCTATTCTATAGTTAATAGACTCCCCCACCTATAATAAGTAGTAGTAGTAATAGTAACGAGTGAGTCGCTCAGAGAGTTGGTCAGTCAGTCGATGTCGGACGACCGTTAGTCGGACATTAAAGTATCAGCCACCCCAACTAGATTACTGCGTCATTACCTATTATATCAAGTTCCTAACGTTTTGTACGTCGAACCTATTTTAGGACCGACTTAGTGAAATACAAGCCTCCACTGTGAAACTACTCTATAACAGTACTATTAGTGAAGTTAGGTTTGTGGCCCTTAAATAAAATGTAAGCATCTTTAGTATGGATCTTTCCCACTCTAACTGCAATATTTAAATTATTAGCTATCTTGGTAATCTCTGTCTTGATTTCAGATATCCTACTCTTATATCTATTTAGTTTTTATGTGACTGTCATTATGTCCGTGAGAATTTTATGGTAGAGTGAAGCGGTTACATTTATAAATATTTTGCTTGCTGAATTTGTTTTTGTAACTGAACTTTGGAATTTTATTCTCTAATTAAATCTTGACCCCTTCAAATGTAGAAGTAGCTGTTATCTTTCCTGCATAGCCCAAGAACTTCAGTTCTTACCATTTCTTACGTTAATACAACTCCACACAGAAACCCTCTACTTTGAGAGGCCCTTGGGTCATGTAATGAGTAAAGAAAAATGTCGAATCTCCGTGGAAACGGTGAAAAATGTAGCCACTAAACCGAAAAGTTAAAGGTCAAGAATTATACCCATTCTAATATGAAGGAATGCGGGTGGTCTGAAAATGTTCCAAGAAAATTAAACTTTCTTTCTGTAAGACTATTTGTTGAAAATGTGATTTCGTATCAGATATATTAATTTTTTCATGGGGATTGATAATATAGAATTAGAAAAACCCATAAAAATTTCACGGTTTTCTTATTTTAATATTCTGATGGAATGGCGATTTCTACGACAATAAAATACCCGTAGAAATTCCTCTATAACATTAGTAAATATTTGAGCTTAAAAACTTTAACAAAATATTACAATGAATGCTGGTCGTTATTTTAAGAGGTGGGTACGAATGAAAAGATTTGAAATTGCCAAGGTTTTTCCACTTCAGTGAAACAGATATTAAACAGTTCTATCTTCCCTTTTTAAATGTCGATTTTCTTTGCTGTTTATTTATCATCTTTTTGCATACATAATCATTATGTTTTTGTTTTACTTTTCTTCCTTGAGTAATTTAATAAAACAGTTCCTCGCATACAATGATGACCCTATATGCACTGTAAGATTAATTTTGTTTATGTATTTGCAAAAATTCACTAAAAAAAGGAAAACTGTCTAAAAATTTTATTATTAAGATGAAAGATCAAAGGATTTTCATATAAAAAAATATTTTTAATCCTTTTTAGAACCTTGAAAATTTTGTTTAGAAATCTTATTTTTTCTGGAGTCAATTGGAACGGAAAATTGCGGTGAA
>CAHIKZ030000606.1:165000-265000 GCA_903632075.3 Acanthosepion pharaonis
ATTTCACCTGCACGGCACAGGAAAGGCGTACAAGATGAGCATATGGTACCCCACATAATGTCAGAAGTCAACAAGCAACAACGAATGACAGCCTGTTTGTTATTGCTTTCTCAGCACCACAAAGTACCTATATTTGATCGAGTGCTCACCAGTGAGGAAAAGTGTTTTCTTTATAACACTTGCAAGCGTGCCAGACATGGGTTATCACCATGGGACCCAGTGCATCCCACCACAAGTCCACCTGTAAATCCACCCAAGATCATGTTCTCTATCAAGTGGGCGAGTCGACAAGTGGTGCACTATGAGCTTCTACCAACGGACCAATCTGACAATGCGGACCTGTACTCGCAGCAGTTGTAGCGTGAGCAACAGACACTCAAGCAGGAGAACACAGTATTGGTTAATCGCAAGAGTGAAATGTTTCTCCATGATGATGTGGCGCAGATGGCCAGGTATACCATCCGGTGACTTGGCTGGGATACATAGTTCCAACCACTTTACTCCTCGGATCTTGTGCCAACAGATTACATCGTTTTCCATTCCATAGACAACCATCGTTTTGGTAAATCCTTTGCGACAGGCATTCACAGATTCCTTTGCGTCCAAGACATCTAATTTTTATCGCTAAGATATTGCGCAGCTAGAAGCACGTTAGCAAAAGGTTCTGGATGCTGATGGAGATTACTTTGAGGACTAACGGTATGTCAGATTTGCTGTATACCTTTTTTTCCCAAATAAATTAAAAACGGCAAAGATTTTTTTCGTTACCTTGTATATACAGGGTGCAGTAGGTAAATTGTTGCCATTTTATATTTTTAATTCCGCGCGTACGCGTTGGTTGTTTTTGAGTTTGTCGACTGTACATTATAGTAAGGACAATTGGGCACCGTCTATGAGAAAAAGAGCACCATGATGTAATTCACTCCGCCAAAAATTTGGAAACGGTATGATGAACTGCTTGGCATTCGCGCCGTAAGCTCCAGTATGAACATTTCAGAGTGTTTGGGTGTTAATCTGCGGACATTGCAGAGGATTCGGAAAGAGTTGGATGAGTCTATTGGTGATTACGAAGATACAGCAAATCAGAAAACTCATTCTGATGAGAAAAGAACTCCCCCCACTTAACATGGAGGCCTATATCAAGTACCCTGAAACGCTAGTGCTGCCCTGGATCAGGAGGGGTGCTGCTGGAAGACCCCGGCAACAGGGCTCGGCATCTTGCATCACAAGCAGGTGAACCCAATCATGGCTGTCAGGCAATTTCTGCGACCCTTTACATCTGGCCACCTAACTTCCCAGACTGCAAATCCCTGGATTATTATGTATGGGGTGCAGTTAGGCGAGAGACCAACAAAACTCCTTGTAACACCAAAGATGAACTGAAGGCAAGGATAACAGCAGAATTTATCAATTTAAACAAGGAGACCATCCAGAAGAGATGCAAGAGATTCCGAAGTCGTCTGGAGGTCGTGATTGAAGCCAATAGCGATTTTATTGAATAAACTTACTCTTTAGCATTTCAAGATATTTTTGAGTAATTTTGGTAAATATATCTGTTAAAATGAAATGCCAGTGTTATTTTCATTTTTGCTAAATTAGACGACAATCTATCCATCGCACTCTGTAGGTACCCCCAAAGGTAAGCGATACCTAAGTATTTTTAAAACCTTAGATATCGCTTGCTTTTTAAAAATGAAAAATCTTTCTTGAAGCTTTTATTTTAGTTTTAATTTCAAGCTAATAGATTAAAGTTAATATTTCCAATAAGCAAAATAATTTTCTGTTTTTGAAACTGAATTCAAATTGATTGGAAATATAAAATCGCTATATTGACAAATCTGTTAGCATAGCACAGTTCTGTTTATAAAAAAAGTCGTTCAAAAATAAAATATATTTTTCTGGAACTTTATTTGAGGCAGATTAACTGATATATAGTTTAATTAATCTGGATTTTTTAAAATCATTTCCCACTAGTAGGGCGATAGTGTCACTAAGACGTAAGGAGCTACTGGGAGTGAAAGAGAATGAGTAGAATTTAGAAGGAACCGGAAAGCCAATCCAAACAGAAAACAAGGGATAGGCCACTACTTCTGATCAAAAGAAGGGGAAGAAGTACGTGCATTTTTATGGCCAGCTCCCCTTCCTATGCATATATGATTCGAACAACAAAAAAACATTATCCTAGTTCGATGAATTCCTAAAGGGCGAAAAGCACTACACATGATATTTTCATGCGTTTGTCATTCATTTGCTTAATATCAGATAGATAATGATCATATTAAGATAGATAGATAGATAATGTACAGATTGAGACAGATAGATTGATTGATAGATAGACAAATAGATAGGAACAGTGGCGTAGCTAAGGTGGGGGCGCGGGGGGGGGCGAGGGGTAGCGCGGACCGCCCCGGGTGCCAGCACAATATATCTATCTATCTATCTAAAGATAGATAGATAGATAGATAGATAGATAGATAGATAGATAGATAGATAGACTGAGATAAATAATGAACAAACTGAGATAGACAATGAACAAATTTAGATAGATATATTGAAATAGATAATGAAGATTTAGATACATGATGAACAGATTTAGATTAGATAGATAGATAGATAGATAGATAGATAGATAGATAGATAGGGGCTGTAGATAGAATGTCACCCCCAACAAAATTTTTCAACCAGGCTAAGGTGCCAAAAATAGTCTGAAAACAGTGGTGGAGACACAGGGTTTCGCAGGCGGGCATATGACTCCCCAGAAATAATTTATGACCGCCTCCCCCCAATTTTGTCCCCCTGTCAGAAATTTTCTAATAAATTGTCGGGAAATTTGTGAGTAGGAAAAATAGCAATGTTTTCAGCTTTTGATTTGAACTGATTATTTTGTGGTATTGGATTTTGTCTTGGATCATACATGTAAACAGTAACGTACCGGTCAGTAGAGTAAAGTAGAGGTAGAGCATGTATGAAAATTTAGCTACAGCTAACCATTCAGCATGGGGTGAATTGGAGTCATTGGGGTGTCATTTGAGCGGACCGCCCCGGGTGACGTTTATTCTAGCTACGCCACTGGATAGGAAGATCGATAATGAATAAGTTGAGATAGATAATGAACAGTTTGAGACAGATATTAAACAGATAGATAGATAGATAGATAGATAGATAGATAGATAGATAGATAGATAATGAACAAACTGAGATAGATAATGAACAAATTTAGATAGATATATTGAAATAGATAATGAAGATTTAGACACATAATGAACAGATTTAGATTAGATAGATAGATAGATAGATAGATAGATAGATAGATAGATAGATAGTGATATGAGTGGAGATAGATAGATAGATAGATAGATAGATAGATAGATAGATAGATAGATTGAGACACATTGATTGATAG
This sequence comes from Acanthosepion pharaonis, assembly GCA_903632075.3. Taxonomy (NCBI): domain Eukaryota; kingdom Metazoa; phylum Mollusca; class Cephalopoda; order Sepiida; family Sepiidae; genus Acanthosepion; species Acanthosepion pharaonis. Next base: position 168,404 of record CAHIKZ030000606.1, read on the forward strand.
ATAGGCTGATAGATAGGTATATCGATAATGAATAAATTGAGATAGATAATGAACAGATTGAGATAGATAGAACAGATTGATATATATATATATATATATATATATATATATATATATATATATATATATGTATATATATATATATATATATATATATATATATATATATATAGATAGATAGATAGATAGATAGATAGATAGATAGATGGGTATGTATGAGGGTGGGTGTAAATATTGTATCACTGAGCCGATATTTTGACTAATCTAACGCTTAAATTGCGCACTTTTTACTTTTCTTTATCCAGCTACAGATTCAATTTACGCTTTGATAACCTCATAACAACAAATTCTATAAGTTCATTTCATCGGCCACCCATTATCTCCGCCTACTTTTACTAAATAAATAAATCCCCAATCAACGACAATAAACTAAACCCGAAAAAGAATATCTAATAATGTACAAGCGACACAAATTAAGGTAAAGAGTCACATTAAAACTTTTCGAATACTTTTTGTTTTGTTTTGTTTTGTTTTGTTTTTTAATTGAATTGCATTTAATTTTTATGTATTATTTTAATTTACTGCACTTTTTCACAGGGCTTTAAACTAGTCATGGAGTACCCTGCCTCGCGTTTTACCGCAACCGTAGTTTTTGGGAAGGGAAAAGTTAAACGTACAAAGCAAAGACAGTTTTTACGACGCTCGCAAAATGGCGACTTATGAGTTCATAAATTCTTGGCCCGTTCAGGAAAAGCAGCGCCATTTTACGTCTCCAGCGGTCGACTGTCTACTGGCTTCGTCATAATATGTCACCTGAAGCTCGTTAGGCGGGGGTGTCCCCGCGCCTGCGCACTCAAGCGAAACCGTCCGAATTAAATAACAATCTGTTTTCACTTTTATTGCGCGCTCGGAGATAAAATTCAACAAATTTATGAACGAGGAAGAACTTTTGAGGAGCCATTGTTGAAGTCGTCAATGTAAAGCGATGTTTGAAAGAGATAAAAATACGAAAATTAAAGAGGCAACAAAAGGCGCAAAACAAAAATGGCGGAAAAGAAAACGAGAAACAAATGAATATAAAATGCAACGATCAAATAAAAGAATTTTCAATTGAAAAAAAGAATTGTTTTAAGTCATTTTCTTCATCTATAACTGCTTCCCGGACTAACACGTTTTTTCTTTCTACGCTTTTAAATCTTTGTTTTTAAATAAATTCTCTTTTTTTCGACATTTTATTTTATTTTATTATTGCAATTTTTTCGTATAATATAATGTGTAAATTTGTAATTTTCGTTTTGCATATATTCCTTATTTCTCTTCTTCATTTTGAATGCGGAGTCCACGGAGTGGAAAAATTAAAGTATTCAGAAGAAGTCTTGATAAAAAAAATGTATCATTTTAATAGATTTTCATATTTGAGAAGATGCCCTGTTTTTATTTATTTATTAAAAGGTATATTTATTTCTTCCCATGTACCGGCCTGAATATTCGAGAAATTTTGTTAGAAAAAGACTACTTCTTCTTTTTCTTGTCTTATTCTATATATATCTATTCTTAATGTCTATTTTAATATAGAGAATTTTCTCGACTCGTTGATCACATACTTTAGTGGTGCGTTGTTCTGGTAGATAAGATTCGGAAGGCAGATCACATATCACTTTTTTTTCATGGAAAGTATCAAAAGTAAAAATGCCTTTATCGTAGAGCATAATCTTATTAGAATATATATATATATATATATATATATATATATATATATATATATATATATATATATATATATTATAAAGATGTTACATACGGACAAATAACTTTTGCTCTACTCTTGGTATTGAGCCCTCTTTTAAATTAATGCTATGAACATTTGAATTTATATTCTTTTCGTTCTTGTTACATTTTATATATATATATATATATATATATATATATATATATATATATATATATATATATATATATATATATATAAAAAAAAGGCTTAAACACTAATATTCCATGGTCATAATTTAAATCGTAAATACTGTTTTCTTTTTGAATTTGTAGGTTTGATGAATTGGATCGTATTTACGATTCCAATGGAATAAATTATGACCATAGAATATTAGTGTTTAAACCTTTTTATTATATCTTTACTCTGTCCCGGACATTGAGTTCTACCTGGATTCTATCCTCTTGGATTTATTTTTTATACAAATATATATGTATGTGTATGCATGTATGTATATATAGTTTAGATATATGATTGCATATGTATGTGTATATTTACCACTAATATATATATATATATATATATATATATATATATATATATATGTGTGTGTGTGTGTGTGTGTGTGTGTGTGTTTGTGCGTGTATTTAGGCAGCAATCCTTTCATACACATGCAAACTGACCAAATATTCTTTTTATCCGAGCGCTTTCGGCTATACATTTAGCCAATTTCAAGGATTAAATATTTTAACTGTTAAATAAGAAATAGTTTGTTGCATATATGTATTTATAGAATGATTTCATTTTTCAAAACACGGTCAAGATATTGTGTCCATGTTCATAGTTGATAATATTCAAGTGTTGTTGTTGTTGTTTTGTCTTTTTTATTAATAAGGCTTCCATTATTTTTAGCCTAGCTAATGGCTAAATATATGGCCGAAAGCGCTCGGATAAATAGAACATTGGGACAGTTTTTATATAATTTATCATCTGAAAAGAAAAAAATATTAAATTGCATGAGAAATTGTATAAAAAACTAAATAAAAGCACCTTGTCTGTCGTACTCAATGAAATGTGTATATATATATATATATATATATATATATATATATAAGAAATCAAACTGTTTAACATTCGAGTTAATTTTAACTTTAAGATGTAAGATTTAAATATTCTATGAATCAATTTTCTTAGCTTATCCACTTTACTCCCAGTAGAATTATTTACTGTCATTAAACCATAGTCTGTATAAAGACCAATATTATTTCAGTTAATTTCCTCATATTTTTAAAAAAGAAAATAATCCGACTAAATCAGAGAAATAAAGAAAGTAGTGTTTCATAAGTAGCATTTTAAATAGAATCATTTATAACCATCTTTATTTCCTCACCTGTCGAGATGCGCTCGTTTATATATAAATATAAAATATATATATATATGTGTGTGTGTGTGTGTGTGTGTGTGTGTGTGTGTGTGTGTGTGTGTGTGTAATTATAAAAAAGTTATTGGTCAATGCTGATTTGGACCAAGAAACAATAATATTAAAAGTGCTCAATATACGTATAAAGAAAAGAAAAGAAAAAGAAAAATTTAACATGCAGAGCTTTTAAATTTGAAAAATTAGATGGTCAGCTGGTCACGCTACCTTGGTTTCAACCTTTCGGTATCTTCACGCAATGCGGGCTAAATAATTTCCTAACGCTTTATTATTTAAAAATAAACGCACAACGCGAAGCGTAATCGAAGGCGAGCAGTAAAGCAAGGGTATTGAAATTGAAATCGACTGAAGTCACCGAAAGGTTCAAACCTATGTAGCGTGATTGGATGATCTCCTAATTTATATATATATGTTGGGTATTACGTATATTTATTAATTTGTACGTAAAGCAGTTTTATATTTTTGCGTTGAGCTCTATTTTACTTATACCAAAGTATATATATATATTATATATGAACATATATATTGCAATATATATATATATATATATATCAGCGTAAATGACGGTTCCGTATAGGATGCAGGTTCGAATCCTGTCAAAAGGACGAATATTTTTATGAAAATTTCTCGGACATTCAGGCCGGTAAATATTATTTAATACTCTTTATTATAAGCAGAGCATTTACTTAAATACTTGTATGTATAAAAAGAATGTTAAACATAAAAATGTCTTTAATAAATTGTCGGACTTTGTCCAATTCTTAATGTATATATATATATATATATCACTTTAAACGTTATTTTAGTCGATACGCATATTTGAGTAGAGGCTCCGTTTATTTATTAAACAGGATATTTATTTATTTTCGTCTACCGGCCTGAACATTCGAGAAATCCTTTTAAAGAAAAAACGTTCTCCGGCAGGATTTGAACCCGTAATTCTTTAGGCAAAGGGAAACTGTTGTTAGATCCGACGTGCCTTAACCGACACAGCCACGAGCAAACATAGTCAGATCAATGCTTTTAAGCGAAATCCTTCTTGTCATAGAGAAACTAAGCAATATATTAAGAAACAGAAAAGATAAATTTAAATGTGCTCACCTATTAGGTAACATCAATCATCCCATATGGAATATTACTTTCAAACAATTTCATATTTCTGAAGCCAGCCTTGACGATACGAAAAGTCGTGGCCATCAGCTTTATGTTGAAGATGAGAAACTGAAAACATTAGTGGAAGCAAACCCTCACACTACTCTTCAAGAGCTTTCAAGCGAGCCCAGTTCATGTATTGGATCAGTTTCTAAATATTTGAACAAAATTGGAAAATCTAAGAAGTTGGACAAATGGGAGCTACACGAATTGAATGAAAAACCAAAAGAGTCGTCTGTTCGGCTTCTCTTTTGCGCAATAAAAATGACCCATTTCTCGATCGCCATGTGCCACGTAATGAGAAATGGTTCCTATATGGTAACTGACGACGTCCAGGGCAATGGTTGAATCGAAAGCCGAAATTCTGCTAAAAGAAGGTTATGTGGTCTAAAGCTCGGTTGATTCACGGCAGTTCTTTCTGAATCCTGGCGAAACAATCGCTACTGAGAAATATTGTCAAGAAATCGATCAAATACATCGGAAATTGCGGTGTTTGTGTTCAGCAATTGTCAACCGAAAAGGTTCAGTTCTCTTACCCAACAATGCTCGGCCACATGTTGCACCAGGAACATTTCAGAAATTGAATGAATTGGGCTACGAAACTCTACCTTATCCACCTGACTCACCTGACCTCTAGCCAAATGATTAACACGTTTTCAAACATTTGGACAACTTTATACAAGGAAAAGTTTTCAGTTGCTGTCGAAAATGTCTTTGAAGATTTTGTTGCCTCCCAAACTGATATGCGAGTGCAATAACTACGCTTGTATGTTATTGGCAAAATGTGTAGAATCTAATGGCTGTTATTTTGTTTAATAAAAATTCTTCTGTAGTAAGAACAGCTTTTTTTTCTTTTGTTTTTTTTTTTTCTTTTAAAGAATAAGGGTTAAAAAACGGTATTATTTTGTGAACAACCTAATAATACTGGTATAATTATCTGCTCGGTGTTTATTTATGAAACAGTTTTCGTGTTGGTTGAAATTCATAAGATATATTTCTTAAAGCAGCTTTTCAGATAATTAGATTTTTCAAGTACACTATTACCGACCGTTCTTTTAGTGACAGCAGTTTTCTTTCAGTCTTTTGTTTTGGCGGGTGCCGAAGATTGATTACATCATTATTTTCTCTTCTTGTTACATGTGTTACCCCCTTATTGTTGTTGCTGTCGTTAGAAATATTCAAGTGATGCGATTTTTGTTAATTTATTTAATTCATTCGTTTTCTACGGTTTATCAACCCTTTGCAGGTTATTTAAAGCCAGAAAATATTTTTTTAGATTGTAAGCAATAATTTGAGATAATAATGATACAATTCTTACTAATTAGCACATATCTGGAGGGAGAGGAGGTGGATTCATACCTTTCCAAAGGGTATTTGAGCGTAAGTGAATATAACGAACCCAACTGGAATTGGAAGTCGGCTTTCTGATTAACAATTCCGAGTCATTATCCATTAAACCACCCGCATATCCAAGCTTACAGCAGGTATTCCCAAGCGGTCACCCATCTAGCTGCTGATCAAGCCCGACGTTGCTTAACTTTGGTGAACCGGCATTTCAGCGTCATGTGGCCGTAAACGTTTTGTTATTTGCTAAAGCTCTTTGTGTAACATCAATCTATAAAGGCTGATGAAGGATGGTATCGTTTTAGAGGACTCTTTCATTTTGAAGCCATATTTCACTGTTGATTTGATGATCATGTAGCATAGCGGTTATCGGTGGAGATGGTTATATCAGCGTGCTGAGTTCAAAATCCGATCACGTCGGTTATATTCACTTTTGCACAAATACCCTTTGGTAAGCTATGAATCTATCTCTTCTCCGGCTATGGGTTAAATAGCGGGGCAGATGAGGTTCTCTAACCTTGCCTGGAAAAAATTTCAACTTTGAAATCAAAACCAGCTGGGCGTGGTCCGGCAACTCCGACCTGTAAAAAGCCTACTTGTTGCAGAAACAACAATGGCAATATCTTGCTGTGGCTCTATTGTGGTGAGGTTATGGTCCTATACTTCACAGGGTAGTCTACTTTTACGAAGGCGGATGAAGAATAACGATCTGAGAAAACAATTCTATACCGATGTTAAAGTAGATAAAGGTAATTACGGAGCGGTTCCATGAAGAGAGAAATATTAATTCCATTAATATTAATACCAACCCATAACATCCCATAACATCTTTATTTAATATTTTTCTTCTTGCGTAAGAGGTTTGTTCGGAAAATACTGCATTATTGACTCAAAATTGACGGCAAGAAGGAATGTATTATAAGTAATATGTATTATATTGTAAGTAATTTTTGTTTCCAAGTACAATTTTGTAATTTAAAATAGTTCGTTGTTAACGTTAATAATTGAGCAGTGTACAATTTATAAACACCTAAGGAGAGATATCCGTATATTGTCATAAATGTTACCAATTTACAAGCCAAATTATGTTTACTGTAAAAGTTCCCAAAACAATATTTTTTATGAAATTTGCAAGGTCGTTGATTCAATCTGTAATTTTAGAGTCTGCGTATTTCTTGTCCTACTAAGAGAAACGTATCATCAGATATTTTTTAATTAATTTATTTATTTTTCTCAATCTATTACCAAATCCAACAAGATATTCTCCGAATCGTAACATAAAAACTGCATTAAACTTATCGAATTATTTAATTGTATAAGCTTTTAATTGCTATCAGAAATAATATAAATGAAGGATATAGTGTGATTTAAAAAAAAAAATTTGATGACTAATTATTATAAGAAGTGTTTTCCCCTCTTTTTTTTAATTATAATTTATAAAGTTTAAAATGAATTTCTAAAAGTGAACAAACATTCTTGAATATATATGGCGTATTATATATACGAACCCTCTTTGATATCGATATCACTATGCGTTAACGGGACCAGGTTAGCACGGAATCAGGTGGGTTATCGTTAACTTGCACACTGCCCACAATTAATACACGGAAAATATATATATATATATATATATATATATATATATATATATATATATATATATATATATATATATATATATATATGTGTGTGTGTGTGTGTGTATGTATGTGTGTGTGGGGGGCTAATTATATATATAGTTAAATATTATAATTACAGAAAGAACTCTTGAAGGGAGGAAAAAATACTTGCACTTCGTAGCCTATAACAGGTTTAATATAACTCAGTTTATCCTTTACCTGCTTGAACATTTGAATTGGGTGAAGCTTTATTTGATATTTTTTTCTTACGTAAGAAGTTTGTTCAGCAAGTACTGCTTTATAAATATATAAATAGTAATAATTACGAAAAGATAACTTGAAGGGAGAAAGACCATGCTTGCTAATAACTGCCCATCGCAGGTTTAATATAACTCAGTATATTATAGCTGATAATTTGATTACTTCTTTACCCCTTTGAACATTGGAACTGGGTGAAGCTTTATTTGATATTTTCTTCTCGCGTAAGAAGTTTGTTCAGCAAGTACTGCTTATTAAATATATATAAATAGTAATAATTGCGGAAAGATGACTTGAAGGGAGACAGATGATACTTGTTAATAGCAGCACATACCAGGTTTAATATAACTCAGTATATTACCGCTGATAATTTGATTACTCCTTCACCCCTTTGAAAATAAGGTGTAATATAAGTATATTAAAAAAAGATATAGACTGTACAGTCAAAATATAAAAACAAATGCAAGTTAAATTTACTCAATATTATTTATGAAAAATATAATCACCTTCATTTTGAACGTCTGCGTTTTAACGGGAAGGCTAATTTTCCGAATTTACATTTTAAAGATAGCTGCCCCCTACCTGAAATTGGTCTTATAGGTTTATTTAAGTTTATTTTGTTTTACAGCATATCGACCTCAAAAGGTTATTTAATACCGACAAGATTTTTAGGAAATATAGACTCAAGTACAAACCCAACCAATGTTTACAGATAGACTCAAGTATAAACTCAACCAATGTTTATAGATAGACTCAAGTACAAACCCAACCAATGTTTATAGATAGACTCAAGTATAAAGTCAACCAATGTTTATCTAGAGATTCGAATATAAACCCAATCAATGTTTGCCTATAGACTGAAGTATAAACCCGACATATATTTACTTAGAGATTGAAGTATAATACAAAATAGCTTTCCCTATTGAATAGTCCAACAATAACCCAATCTCATAAAATACACCAACCCAGTTCAAGCTTTAATTTTCAGAGTTGATCCTATAAATAAATAAATTCTGACTACTTATATTACTAGCAGCAAACATGGACAGATCCCTTCAAACTGTATGACAAGCTCATCTATGGCTATTTTTTTTTCAAAAATGTATTGCGTGTAATATTGTTTTTTTTTCAAAAATGTATTGTTAGCATTTTTTAATATAAAAATCTATTTTTATGATTTCATAGTGTATTGACCTCAGTTTGGAAGTTAACTATTTGCCCATAGATGGGACCCTAACAGATGCTACCACATCGGGTCAGAGTGGATCTGGGAACAACAGCAATTAAGAGGTGGTTTCACGTTCCTCAAAACTTCTCGATGAGAGGTTTTGTTGCCGGAAGAAGTTTATCGTCATACACAGGATGATGAAATGGGCTTGAAAGATTGCTTTCAGCTTCTTTATTTCTGAATGCTCTGCCACATGTGAAATGTTCTAGTCAGCGAAACAAATGAAAAATCTGCAGACGTTAAAACTAGTGAGTATGAAGGATGCAGAAGAACTTCCCATACAATCTTTTTTTTTTTCTTGGCTTAGTTTTACCAAGCTAAAGGGTAACACTTTTTTTCTGTTTATCAAAGCGGGACATTTCCGACGTAAGTCTTCAACTACCTGATCAAATTGCTGTCAATATGCAACCTGCAGTGATGGTCCTTCCATTTTCCGGTGGACAGCATCTATCATATTCCACTAGGGACTTCAGTTCGACGTAGTCCTGGTTTTGGTGAAAGTATTGTATTCTCCTTTTGTGATAACCAGTGCTTCAAAAGTCGCGAGTATATATGGTATTTTCTTTCCAAAGAACCTAATGTCACTACTTCGTTGTATAATCTACCTCTGTTCTGTTTTCTTCTTACTAAGCAACGATAATACCAATGAACTGAGAATATACTGAAAAGATCATTAATAAATCTGAAAAATATTATCAGTTGGAACACTAGGAACTGGCTTATAGATAATCCCCAGAAATTAATTAAAATTTGGTCATTTTAGTTGCAGGTGTTGATATGGGAAGGAACAGATATTGGTCGTAAGCTGGACACTTTCCCATGAAACAAACCCATCTTTATGTTTATCTACCTGTTTCGTCGATAATTTTAGTATGAAACTTATGTATAAAGGTTTAGCCAGCCATCCAAGTAGACTCCATAGTCTCTCAAGACGGATAGATAGCTTCTTTTGGCAGTGAAGTTGGACAGAATTCATATATATTCACCAATGCTTGTCTGTCCGTCTTTATGTTTGTCTGCCTGTTTCCTCAACGATTTTCGCTGACATTTTGTGGAAGGTTAGCCTATGGACCATAGGAGAATTCATTAAATTTAGAGGCAGATTAAGGATTTTAAAAAGGGAAAAATGTATTAAAATAGATGATAGTAAGTTCAAGGGAGGTAATTCTTATTCAGTTTTAGTGAGAATTGTAATGGCGCAAGGCACAGGTTCTCTGGGTGATTTTTGCTGTTATAGGAAGTCGTATGAGAGTAAAAATAACTCATAGAAAGTGTGAAAGAAAGTAAATTGCGTTAATTAATCGCTGTTGACTTTTCTTATATACAAAGTGTGATGGATAAATTGTCGTCTAAAATACGCAAAAATGAAAATAACACTGACATCTAATTTTAACAGATATATTTACCAAAATTACCCAAAAATATCTTGCTAAAGAATAAATTTATTCAATAAAATTTTCATTGGCTTCAACCCCGACTTCCAGAAGTCTTCGGAATCTCCTGCATCTCTTGTAGGAGGGTCTCCTTGTTTAAACTGGTGAATGCTGCCATAATCCTTGCCTTCAATTCATCTTTTGTTTTAGAAAAAGTTTTGTTGGTCTCTCGGGGGTTGCAGTCTGGGGAGTTAGGTGGCTAGATGTAAGGGGGGATGTGGTCACAGAAATTGTCTGACGGCTATGATTGAGTTTTCTTGCTTGTGTGGCATGGTACAAGTCTGTTGCCAGACATAGGGTCTTTCAGTAGCCACCCTCTTGAACCAGAGCAGGAGTACCTCCTCAAAGTACTTGATGTGCTCCTTCGTGTTGATTCTGAGGCCCTCACCAACAAATTCGGTAGTTCTTTTCTTATCAGAACAATTAGAGTTTTCCGATTACTTTCGTAATCCCCATTAGAGTAATCTAACTCTGAAATGTTCATATTGCAGCTTCCGGCACGAATGCCAAGCAGTACAGCATGCCGTTTCCAAATTTCTAGCTGAGTGAATTGCGTCATGGTGCTCTTTTTCTCGCAGACGGTGTCCAGTTGACCTTACTATACTTTGCAGTTGACAAAATCAAAAACAAACAACGTGTATGCGCGAAATTAAAAATATAAAATGGCGGCAATTTATCTATCGCACCATGTACTATTGTTCAACCAATACAAAGCTCAAGAGCCACTCAAGATAGGTTACTGAATAAAATTGTTGTAAGGTTGTAAGGGAAGGAAGTAATAAGTGCATATTATGAGGATATATAGGATAGATAACGCTTGATCATAGACTTGAAGAGTTTAAGATCATAGTTATCGGGGAAGCATCCTCTCGGGAGTCTCTTGTACAAAGTGACAGTTCTGGGTTGAACTTCCTTCTGACTAAATGAATAGAAAGGGAATAAGGAAAAGTCGACCCTGTGTACGTGTCATGGCGGTTCCCAGCTGTGAAGGTCTGAACTGGTGTTACTCATCTGAAGATTTGACATGAAAGTAGCGATAGATTAGTGAGAGTCTAACGATGTGTCGTCTGTGGGAAAGGGGTTGGATTGTGGAAAGTAATTAATCACCCACAAGGCCGCATAAACAGCTTTTGAACTGTATCAAGACTGGAAAGTGGGGATTGACCCGCTCCAGCACAGACATGGCAGCAATCTCTCTTCCGATTGTTATAAAATAAAATAAGACATATCTCGGCTGATTTACAGGCAAATACTCAAGAGCGAGAACCGGGTGTGAATGGGACAAAGCCCCGTCACAAAATGACCATTATCTTTCTTCACAAATGTTTCCGACACACGTGTTCCGGTCGAAAAATAAAATAATATTTAAAGTACTCTATTTTTCGTCCAATAAAAATGCTTCCCTCCTAATTATACTCGCTTCGTTTCTCGAGCATGTTAAGCCATAAAAAAACGCTATAAAAGGGGTCACAGGGAAGTTCAACAGGCAGTCAACAGGTGGCCACAAAGGAGACCGGTCACGTTCAGCAGCTGTCAGCAGGAGAGTACCAACCACCGTCAACATGTGTGAACTACTATGAGAGATCGACCAGATCCGAAAACCGGCTTATGAACTTTACCACAAGGTAGCTGTCCCAAATCCCTCACGTTCCTGTTGAAATAAACCACGTAAATCTATTTCTGCTGTTATCGTATTTCTTTCTTGCAACCATACGCTTGTCTATAACACGATCTAGCACAAAATATCCAGTGGGGGTAAAAACTGGCTGGTTACAATACAATATCTGAAAAAAAACAAACTAGTCACATTCCATCATTGCTGATCGAATCCCGACCTAGAGAGTCCTCTCGCGCCTGACCTCAAGTGGAACTCTTACATATAAGCCATTGCTAAGAATGTTGGTAAAATAGTCGTCTCCCTGTATCGCTCCAGTATGTATCTGACTCCTCCTGCTACCTCCTTCCTTTACAAGAGCCAGACCAGACCAAAAATGGAGAATTGCTGTCATATTTGGGCGGGAGCTGCCCAGACCTCACTCTGCAGCTTCGATAGAGTTCAAAAGCGTCTCCGAGCACTTGTGGATGACGAATAATTCTACACCCCCCCCGCCAACCTCGCTCCCACAGACGGGATGTGGCATGCCTCTCGCTTCTCTATCGCTACTTCGACGGAAAGTGCTCGGACGAACTACATTTCCTGGTCCCGACGAAGCAAACTTTCACAGCAACAACAAGCCATGTCACTTACATAGTAGCGAAACCACCAACATTCCCTCTGTATCCTATCGGTGAGATTTCCACTCGAACAGCTTCTTCCCGCGAACCACTGATTTGTGGAACCGACTCCCAAGAGGATGCTTCTCCCCTCGTTACAATCTTAACCTGTTCAAGGCTAGGATTAACCGTTATCTTCCACTCCTATTCGCATAGATTGCCTCCTAACGTAACCCTGTCCCTCGAGTGGAACCCGCGTCTTGTAAATGGTGAACCTTACTGTAAAAAAATAATAAAATACGCCATTTTTGGTTCAACACAAAAGAATTATGTGACTATTATAACTTAATAACAGTAGAAATAATTTTAGTACTTGAAGAATTATTTAGTTTTTCCTTTAACGTCATGTCTCTTCGCGACAATCATGGCGATCATGGTTCACAAATCTCTTTTTTCTTCATTATCTCTGACTTGTCATGATTCTTTAGTAAAGATAGTGATGTGATTTTCTGTTGCTTTTCCCACAGTTTGGAATTCAAAGCTTTTCTTCTCTAAGAGTGGTTGTCACCCAAGGTTAGGGAACAGAGACTACTTGCTATTTAACCTAAAGTTAGGGGGATAAGGTCTTTTATGCAAGTTAATTTAATTAACATAAGGCCACAATAATGGAGCACTTAGCATTGCATGCATTGCACTAGCTGGTACAAGGCTACAGTAATAGGGTCCTTAGTGAAAACTGAAAACATTATATTAGTTACTGAGGATGCACGGTGGAGTAATGGATTTTGCAGGACAGACTGGGTTCTATAGCCTTGGATGGCAACTGGTCTAGGAGAAGGAAAACTCTGAATTCAAACCTGCTCTTAGAGGAGGGTGAATGGAGTCTCTCTGAGCCTTGGTTGGCAATCCATTTAGTGATGGTGTCACGATAAAAACACCCTTGATAGCCCTAGCGAAGCATCAAGAATTCAGCTATTTGACAAGATTATGAACTACACCAATCAAAGTATTGGTGAGTTCATTCTCGGCTGAGGCCGCAAGAGAGAGAGAGAGAATGGATAGCGGCTCAGATTGAGGAAACGGAGAACCGAGTTCGAATTCCAGTCAAATCCATTACACTCAGTTACGTGCTAATACCCTTGGGAAAGGTATGAATCCTTTTCTTCTCCCCCCAGCTATGGGTAAATAGCAGGACAGTTCGGGTTCACCTTGGATGACAACTGGTCTATCGCAGAAAGTAATGGCAACCTACTACGGAAAAAAATTGCCTCGTCAGTCATGTATCGAATGCGTGTGTCACGCATGGTACATAACTGATTGATAATAGTTATTTGGGTTTACTAAACGAGCTTGTTAACCATTACGTCGCAGTATGTATCCAAGTAAAAATAGTAATAGTAGAAATAGTTGTATAAACAAGCTCATCTCCAAGAGAGGTTGTTCCCTTTCCAAAATTTCATTTATCCTCCACCTCTGAAAATGATGTCTACTAATTTTAGTGTGAAAATATTTATTCGTGGGCCCCAGACTTAAAAACCGTCACACCCCTTAAAATACACTCTGGTGATGGGACTTAGTAGTAATAGTAGTACTAAGAAGAAGTAATGAAGATGAAGAAAAAGAAGGTAAGCGATAAGAAAAGAGGAGAAAAAGTGGGATAAAAGTTTTAAAAAGAGGAAAACTAGAGGGAGGAGGAGGGGAAGGATGTTAAAAATATAAGGTTTTTTTTTGTGTTTTGATTTTGACGTTTTTGATTGCTATTTTATTTCTAACGGTATTCCTGTCTGGATTTTGGATTTCAGCGTTGTCATAGAAACATACCATCATAAATGCCAGGCGAAAACAAACAAAACCTCTCGTAAAAAACGAGTGAGGTGCTACTTGTCAATAATAGCAATTTAACGGTCAATCACTTGCATTGTTGGTAGAGCGATATAAGAGAAATATTTGCATCAGATAAAGGTTCTTCTTTTTAAATTAGTTTTTAGTATCGACTTTTAAGGAATTCATGACAAATAAAGAAGCACACGAAAGTATAAACTTTAGGTGGAAAAAAAAGACTAGCGTGAAGGAAATGGGCTCATATCTTAGTTTTTTTTTTAGAAATTATTTTTAATCAGATTTTATGTATTTATTTCTTTATTGTTTAATACTGATTTTAGAAAATCGTAATTTTTATTGGTTACTATTTGTCACAAACCAAAGTAGCTCGTTTGTTAACTTTTAATCTATAAAAGATTTCATTTTCCACTGTTAATGTTTGGAAAATTAAAATTGTCTTTTATGATTATTTTCTGTTAAAAAAAAACGAATTGGAGATAGAAACATCAAGCAGCTCCAAATATCTGGGAAGCATATTAGAAAAAGCGACATCTAAGTTTTAAAATGTATTTAAAAAATGAAAAGTCTTTCTTGAAGCTTTTACTTTAGTTTTAATTCAAAGCTGATAAATTAAGTATTTCTAATAAGTAAAAATATTTACTGTATTTCAAACCGAATTTAAATTGATTGGTATGATTTTTCTTTCGAAATCAGCCATATTGACAAATCTGCCAACGCAACATAATTCTATTTATTAAAAATATTTAAAAAATAAAATATACTTTTGTGAAACTTTATTTTTGGAAGATTAACTGATTTAAAAGAAATATTATTTACTTTTTAAGCATTTTTTTAACACGGAAGTGGGCGGTATTTCTGAGTTGTCGAGAGATTTATTGATAGCTTAATATTTTTTAGTAAAGGGCACATAATTGAAAAAATTACTTGACGAATACAACCTGAACGCTTATCTATCTATCTATCTATCTATCTATCTATCTATCTATCTATATATATATATATATATATATATATATATATATATATATATTAAGTACCCAGTAATCTTAAACATTTAGGAAGATATTGCAAGTAATGTAATGTTTTATCGAATTTTAGTTACTTTGATTTCATAGACTTACTTACATTATTGTGACAATGTTAAAAAATTGCCAATAAATTTAATTCTTGTTTAATAAAATTAAAAATAACCTTTTTGTTTCATACTTTTAACTTCGAACAATTTCCTGAAGTTGGGATTTGCGCCTCAACATTAAACCCACTGTTTTCTAAAAAAAATATTCAATACGAAAGAATGTTCTTAAAAAAATGTCACCTGAAAACCCCGGTATCGATCGCGTTCACTTGCCAAGTGAAATTTTATCTGAGCAAACATAAAATGAATCATATTAGCCCGCTTAAAACTGGAATAATTGGTGATAAAAATGTGAAACGGGTATTTTTTACTCGATTGTAAACTATCTTTAAAAAAATGAACGAAAGCTATTCTCTATCAAAGTAAATAAAAATATAAAATTACCTTTCGAAATATGCATACACAAACACGTGGTATTTACTCTGTCCCCACCCACTAGGACGAGATGTGACACAAGGTCTATTTTTAGGTAGGGGACCCGAGCGCGTACGCCCGGGACAGGAAAATTCCCCTCAGCGCCGAGTATATATATATATATATATATATATGTGTGTGTGTGTGTGTGTGTGTGTGTGTGTGCGTGCGTGCGTGTGTGTGTCTGTGTGTGTGTCTGTGTGTGTCTGTGAAAATATATAGAAAATAGGAAAGAACTCGTTAGGTAAACAATCCGAAGTTCTTTAGTATTTTTGTTTTTATTTTTAAAAAACAGTGCTCAATACAAAAGTAGAGCCTAAATATAATTATTTATTTAAAAATATGATTCCTTCGCTACATAAACATGAGAACTCTTATGTAGCGAAGGAATCATATTTTTAAATAAATATATATATAAATACACACACACATTGTGTGTGTGTTGCGTATATTTTGATTGAATATTTTCATTATGACGTCTCAATAAATAATTTAAATAAGCTTTATGATGAAACATTTCGCGCTAATCATAAGTGGCTCCATAGCTCAGTTGGTTAGAGCGCCAGTCTAGTAAACTGGAGGTCGAGGGTTCGAATCCCCCTGGAGCCTCGTGTGAATGATCTGATTTTTTTTAAATGTTTTTCTTTTTATAATTCTGTGTCCTCGAGAGTTTCAGGACGTAGTTCGTTTTTCATAAGGATATTTTACTTCGATTTTTGTTAAATGTTTAAAAAATGCAACACCTCATTAATTTTTTATTTGTTAATATACAAATGAGAGTTTGTCAAAAATAACGCTCCTTCGAGAGGGACATTTCTCCGAATGACGAGGTATCTTGGGAGTTTCAGTAATTTTTTTGTCTGTGATGGTAAACCAACATTAAAGGCTCAGAATTGTTAATCGTTTTGGCGAGAGTTCTGAGTTCAATAAAAATAGTTGAATTTCAGTTGGGTTCGTTAAAGTTATTCACAGTTCAATAACGAGCAAATACACTTGAGAAAGCTTTGGAATATCAGGTGCTGTATATTTGGATGTATAGGTCATTTTTACGATGTATATAATGGCGAATTTCCAGAATTGTTACTTGAGCCGAGTTTTTAATCCACCTCTTCTCCCCTAACTATGGGTTAATTAATAAGACTAAATAGTTATTACCTCCAAACAATCTAAAAATATTTCTGGCTTTAAATAACCTACAAAAGATTGATAATCAGTAGAAAATGAATCAATCAAATTAAATGAAATACTGATTAGCTACACAGGAATGTCTTTTAGATTTATTTACATTATCTGGAATATAAATATATAGAAACTACCGTAGCCGCAAAATGAGGGATCACTTTACATAATGATTGTGATTTAGAATTGATCCCCCATTTTATATCCACATTATAATTTCTTGTTTGTTTATCACATTTTGATTAGGTATGAATCCACGTCTTCTCCCCCTAGCTATGGGTTAATTAATAAGACTTGTATCACAACCATAATTATCTAAAAAAAACAAAACAAAAAAACAAAACAAAAAAAACAATTCTTACAATCTAAAAATACTTTCTGTCTTTAAATAACCAGCAAAGTGTCGATAAGCCGTAAAAAACGAATCAATTGATCAAGAACAAGTGAATACTCCTATAGTTTAAAACTCCGATTTGGAGGCAGGCAAATTACATTTAATTAGACGAAATGAAATGAAAATGAAATACGAAGTTCTATTCATGTGTATAATTATTTGAAGAATTTACTTATATTTTTATCTTTTGATAACAGCCGTAAATTCCATCTTCTTTCTACTTACAGCCGATGGTTAGCCAAGATGCAAACTACGAATGGAAAGTGTTTTAAGAGACAATAGAATATGTGTCAACGAAATTCGAACGCGCCTTGGCAGGATCGGTGCGTACTAACTGCGACCCCACCCCACCCTCCGACCGTGTTGGTGGGTGAGGCTGATTGGGTGTTATGTGACCCTCGCTATCTTATTAACCTTTGCTTTTTATTACCTTCATTTATATACGCGTTGCAAATTAAACTAAGCACAACTATTAAAAGATTAATAATTTTCTCAGGTTTTGACGTCATTCTGGGCTCATATTTTTCGTCCGAATCCTTAAATTTGTTTTGCTCATGATAAATTTCGAAAAAAAAAAAACGATATAAAATTCTTTATTTTTTATCCATAATGATCAAACTTATTCAACTCTTTAACAAGAAAAATCTCAATTTGATGTTAAAATTGTCACAAAAACATTGTTAATTTATTTTAAAATGGAATGAACTATTATGACTTGTTTCGAATTTGTTTTAGACACATTGTGTTTATTTTCAATTTTTCTATTTGAATTGTACACCTATAGAGCATATGATCCATTATTGTACATACCGCATTTGACGGCATATAAGACGCACGGGTGTATAAGACGCATCACAATTTCAACAGGGTAAATCAAGAAAAAAGTAGTAATTAGTAAAATTAGTAAAATTATTAGTAAATGGTACAGCCTAGGCTATATTTATGAGGTATTATTTTGGCTAAACAAGCTATGATTACAATTAAACGAAAAATAATAGGAAAAAAGAACACGAGCCTATAAAAACTTTATTATATCCAAAGGTAAGAAAACAAAATAAAAATCAAGCATAAGCAAAACAGTACAGTTACCATAAAAATTTTATTCATCTTCAAATCCATAAAATTCGACGTCTTCGTTATCAAAACTCTGATACTCATTTTCAGTACCACTTTCATCGTCGTTAAAAATGCGTCATCTTCCGTTCCAATGAGAGCATTGCTAATGCCACACTTTTTAAAAGATTTCGTGGTCAGGCATTACCATCCATGTGTTCCATTGCTCCTTCATGTTTAAGTTTAAGCTAATAGGAATTGCCAGGTAGCTAATTTCGATCGACTATCGCGAATTTTAAACCTGCATATGGCTTATAAGACACAGTGAAATTTTAAAAGATTTTAACCTTTTAACTAATTTTTTAGTAAAGAAAAGTGTGCCTTATATGCCGTCAAATACAGTAATTAGATTACAATAAAATTTGTATTTTATATGAATAATACCCTATGAAAATTGAGATGCAGTGGCGAGTGGGTGCTAGCATAGATTCTAGGGGCTCCGTATTATAGATTTCGGGGATCCCCATATCAGAGATTCAGTGGGGGTCCACGAGATCTTTACACCGGCTCAGTGCATCTGAATAGCATGAACTGTGATTCAAAAGCTAAGCAAAATACTAAGAGACAGGGAAAATTAGTTAAAATCAAAGAAAAAGTACTGAATTGCAATGTAGTACCAGTCCTCCTATATGAAAATAAATGCTGGATAATCTCACCTCAGACGAGGAGAAGGTTGGAGGTAACAGAAAGATGATCCTATAGTAATCAGGAGAAGAATACCATGGACGAAGCGCGTAAGCAACGATGACGTCGTAAGCAAACCAAAAAGAAAAAAAGGCACTTTTACTCAGAATCAGGAAGAGACAGACGAAATTTATTGGATACAGAATGAGAAAAGACAGCTTGGAAAATTTGACACTCACATGATAAATCGAAGGAAAAAGGGACTTGGAGGGTAAGAAACCTGACGAAATTATGTTAATGGATGGTGGAAAGAAGGTTGGAATGCATGGCAAATGGTTAAATGTTGCTAAGGGTACAAGGGATAGGAGGTTGTGAAGAGCCGTGATCACCCATGTCCCGAATGGATACGGCACATAGAAGAAGACATATTTTGTTTTCAAATAATATCGATGCATTAGTCCCATTTAAAACAATGAAAACTAAATGTAATATTTTTTATTCATTAAATGGAATTTCCAAGCATTTCTGACAAAGCGACAGAAATAAAATGATTAGATTCAACAATCAGTATGTTTTTCAGTCGCAATCAAAACGAATTTAA
The DNA here is from genome assembly GCA_903632075.3 of Acanthosepion pharaonis. Taxonomy (NCBI): domain Eukaryota; kingdom Metazoa; phylum Mollusca; class Cephalopoda; order Sepiida; family Sepiidae; genus Acanthosepion; species Acanthosepion pharaonis. Next base: position 188,100 of record CAHIKZ030000606.1, read on the forward strand.
TACCATTAGCGGTCAAGACATATACTAAAAGGTCAATTTCTAATTAAGGCATCTCCTTGCCGTTGAGGGTGAAAGTTCATCCGCCAAGAAGGTGTGACATTTGACCCCAAACAGCACCCAACTCTATTTTTTTTACCACCTCCCCAAATTTTTGTCACGCTTTACTCTCTTATTGCATTCCCAATCGGTCCCCTAACCAGGCTCGGAGTTGCTTAACTGCAGGGGTCAAACGATAATCTGTTCCTTAACAATGATTTGATCGTAACCTTAATGTACATATATACATACATTTCTATTTATAAAAATACTATCGTTATAATTAAAATATTACTATTGAATTATTATTATCATCATTATTATTAAAAATTATTATCATTATTATTAAAATTTATTATTATCATTATTATTAAATTATTACCATTAAAAATTATTATTATTATAATTAAATTGTTACATTTAAATTATTATTATTATTATTATTATTAAATTATTACATTTAAATTATTATTATTATCATTATAATTATATTATTACTATTAAATTATCATTATTATTAAAAATTATTATCATTATTATTCAATTAGTACTATTAAATTATTATTATCATTATAATTAAATTATTATTATCATTATAATTAAATTATTACTATTAAATCATTATCATTATTATTGAAAATTATTATCATTATTATTAAATTATTACTATTAAATTATTATCATTATTATTATTAAAAATATTATTATAATTATTATGAAATTATTAGTACTAAATTATTAAAATTATTGTTATTAAACATTATTATTACTATTATTATTTACTTCTCCCCATAGTTATGGGTTGATTAAAAAAACTTGCATCAGTAAAAATCATTATTTTCTGCGAAAAATTTTTACAATCTAAAAATTACTTTCTGACTTAAATAACCAGCAAAGGGTTGATAAGCCGTAAAAAAAAAAAAATCACTCACTCAATGAATACAATTATTATTAAAAACTGTTATACAGTTTATATAGAAAGTGAGGCTGTGTTTAAGTGTATTAGTGCATTAGTTTTTGCTCATAGAAATCGGGGTTGAATCTCACCCTGGCCGATTTGTTAAGCTTTTAAGTTATCCAAGAAATATTTATTTTTCAACGTAATCACTATTCTTGTCAGTGTAATTAGCTCAGTGACGAATATTATTTGAATATATCGAACATTATACAGTGAAAGTTGCGCATCAAAATTCAGCTAATAACCCTATTTAGCGTGACGAGATTTGTTGTTATACAGTACAACGCTTCTCTTGTTTTATTTCCCCTTTTTTACCTTTGAAAAAAAAATTGATGTTTTGGCTTAAAATAATCCATGAAGGGTTGATAACAAATCAATCAATTTAAAAATGAGAAGGGATTTTTTTTAATTATCACTGAACAAATAAAAATATTGGAGATTATGATACTCTCCGGAAGCATTCAATTCCGTCTGAAACCATTTTTCAGGGAAAGGAACCAGTGGCAAAATTGAAGCAGGTTATAAAGTTCCATGGAGCATCTTAATCTGCAACATTACGCCCGGAACGCATATGTGCAAAGCTATCGAATAAAAATATTTAAAATGAAATTCTTTTTTCTTCTCAGTTGTCTAATTCTTCTTGCAATCAATGTACTTATGCAAATGTTTATGCGTAAAGATTTCTTCAAATACTGACGCATTTTTAAAAATCTCATTGCACCATAAACTTAGCTGATATCTTTGAAAGCAGCGTAACTTATCCGATCTATTCAATGCCTGATAACGAAGATGAGCGTCATCTCGTCTTCGGACGAGAAAGAGCGCGAACTAATTTTGCCGAGTTTGTTGGAATTTGTGTTTAAGAAAGAAACAAATTAAGTGGAGGACATTATGAAGCTTTCAGAAAAACAAAACAATGTGAAAGGAAAAATATTACCACTATTTTCAAACTCCAGCTTGCATCACCACGTTAAACAGATTTTGTATCAGAATTGACATTACAGAGTAAAAAAAAGAAAAACCAGTTATATATATAAAAAAACAGCAACATTAAATAAAATCATCTGGACATTATTTATTGTTACGATAAGTTGGAGATGATAAACAATTCAAAATTAATACATTGGAGAATCCGGGCATCGATCCCGGTACCTCTCGCATGCAAAGCGAGCGCTCTACCATATGAGCTAATTCCCCTAAAGACGAATGTTTAGATGCTCATTTTGATATTTCATATTTGACGAAGAATATAGAGCCAAAACTATGCATACATATTTCTTATTACGATAACGGTTATATTTAGTTGTGATTTATGAGTGTTTGGGAAGTACTCCTTGATTTTTTCAAACAGTTAAATCAATATCTACCGGACTAGAGATCGAAAATCTTACTGTAGAAAGTATTTACTTTAGAAAATGAACTATTTAGTTTCAGGAAATTTGATTTTGAATAAAGAGGAGATAGGAGAGGAGAGGGAACGAGAAAAAAGATAAAATATAAAAGGTGAAAAGTGATTTTTTCGTTAACCCTGTTTTTTTTTTTGTTGTTGTTGTTGTTTAAAAGCTTCATGACATTTCCCACTTAATCTGTTTTTTGCTTTTTGTTTTTTTATTTATTTTTTTGTTTTTTTATTTATTTTTGTTTTTATTTATTTTTGTTTGTTTTTTATTTATTTATTTTTTGTTTATTTATTTATTTATTTATTTGTTTTTTATTTATTTTTTTGTTTATTTATTTTTTTTTTGTTTTTTTATTTATTTTTTTTGTGTAAAAGACGGATTCCAAGTAACTCGGCAGAATTACTGAATATTTATGCGGATGACCTAAACAGTTCAGAAGCGCACCTCCAAAAATGTGGATAACCAGAACCTAGCGGCTCTTTTTCTCTGGCCTAGCTCAGGTGGCTGAAGGGATGAAGGACTGGCTTGTAAAATTCGAAACGGCCAATGCTAACTCGTAACATTCCACCATCACTGAGCAGACCCCGAACTTTCACCTATCAGGCTGGATGGAGGTTCGCTCTAGGAAGCTCCTTGCCTTGAACATATGTATTGTGACTCAAGCTCTATCCAGACCCCAAATGGAACTCATATATATGATCTATTGATAATGGTTGGTTCCTTGTACTGTTCCAGCAATTATCTAACTCCCCCGTTATATTTACAAGAGCCAGGTCAGACGAAAAAAGTTGTCATATCTGGACTGGAACTGTCCGGTCCTCACTTGCCTGTCCTGATAGAGATCAAAAGCGTCTATACGGCCGTGTGGGTGATTAATTGTTTTCCATCCTTCAACCGTTTTCCAGCAGAGGAAACGTCCTGAGACTCTCGCTATTGCCATGGCAAATATTTTGACGATCTACATTCCTTGGTCCCACCAGTTACAACCTTTGCTACTAAGATCCACCATACCATGCACACAAGGACGAATTATTCGCATTCTTTTCGTACCCCATTAGTAAAACCTAAGTTCCACTCGAAGAGTTTCTTACCAAGAACTGAAGTTTTTGGAAAAGACACACAGAAAAATGTTTTTCCACTCACTACAATCTTGACCTCGTCAAATCCAAAGTTACCGCTATTTTTCCTGCATAAGTTTACTTTCTTGACTTTTCTTATGCTCATACAACGCTTCAGAGTAGCACTGTACATTGAGTGACTCTTGGGCCTTGTATAGGATGGACATTAATATAAAAGCATAAATAATGAATTGATTAACAATTAAAAAAAAAATAGTAAGAAATTATCTATATTGGAGAATCCGGGGAGTACCTCTCGCATGCTAAGCGAGCGCTCTACCATCTGAGCTAATTCCCCTACGGAGAAAAAACGCATATATTTAATTTTTCAAAGTTACTGGCGATCTCTTAGGACAAAAGACTGGGTGTTGGAGTTGCCTTTTGCTTTGCTTCAGCTCGTGCCTGTCAAGACAGACTTATTGTATAAAAAATGAAAATAAACTTAAAATCAAATTTCGCTCGAAAATAAATAGAATTATTTTCCGATATTTTATTAGAATCATATGACTAAAACGGGTTTCATCATGTTACGTATTTTGTACAAATTTTATCATCTGTATATGCAGTAGTAAATAAATATTTTGTAACAGGGTCGATGTTGGGTAGTTAATGTAAGTTACCGTGTTACATGTATCAATAGCTGATAAAGGATTACTTTTCTTTTTTATACTAAAAATGAAATGAATAAAACGTACAACAATAAGATGTAGCAATAAGACGTTTAGAAACGTGTTGAAATTTATGACAAGAATGTGCATTTTTTCTTTTTGTGGATGTTATTTACAATATCAGTTTTGTGTGTGATAAATGAAATGTGCTCAGGGATATTGTCTCTTTTTGTCTTTTAAAATTTGGGCTTACTTGTTTGTAACTGTTTCGAAAATTTCGTGGTTAAGGGAAGTTTTTGAAACCGTCAACTTTGGATTTTCGCGGAGTGAAGAAAATACGTCTGTGTTAGAAGGATCGTTTTTATAACAATGAAATTTCCGATGTTTATTTCTCGAATAATGAAATATCATCGTCATGGATAATACTTTTTCAATCAAGTAAGGGGAAGGTTTTGCTAAAGGGGTTTCACCTAGGGACCCGAGTATAAGAACGTTGGGAAATTCAGTATTTAAATCTTTTTTCAGAATCAGATTCTGAAAGATATATTTGATTTCTTTTTTATTATGGTTGTTAATTATTTTTATGTAGAAAAAAATTAATTACATGTGCTCCTTACCCAGCTCGGACCTCGACAATGGGGAGTGTCAAGGAGAAAACCGAATGGCCTTGACAGGTCGGCTACATAAACGAGTTTACCCGTATTCGTGAGAGACTCTGAGTACCCGTTAAAACATTTGTTGCACGTCCCAAATCTTAAGTGTACAAAATGGTATGTTTACCGCCATATCTAAGTCTAGATCTTTTCGAACCGATTGACTCTCAGCCATCACCTTCTAACTCCTATAAATTGGATAGAGATGGTATTTTGCCCCGGTGTTTATTTGGGATATAGTATTTAGTTATAAAGTACTTCATAAATTGATATAGTTATAGGCGCTAGGGCTTGGAATGACCGGCCAATTGATAGGGTCAGGTCTCTCCGACCATCCGTCAAGTCCAAGGAAGAGCCAAAGTGGTGTGCTGGAAGGATCTAACCCGGACCCTGAAGCCTTCAACTACCAGGATCCCCTCCCCAGACCTGACGGGTCGCCACCCACGGAAAATAGGTAACATCATTGTTTTTTTTTTTACCCCTCTGCAGAAATACAGTCGGCGTATTATGAATCCCCAGCCAACAGGGTGATAAATGATAGTGATGCGATTACAAAGCGATAATAGGCCTGGCAATCACGCTACTGGGATCTACGACTGGGGACGGACATAGAGAGACAAAATGAAAAATCTACTTCGATGTGAAAATGGCATTCAATTGTCATTAAGAATTTTATTACAAAGTTATGTCTTGTCTATGATATTGTTTTTCATAACAATGAACATATTGATTATAAAGTTTTGTTTTTATGAATAATTCATACTTTCTAACAGATATTTTTTTAATTTTAATTTTACCATTGAAAGGGGAGAGAGGGAAAGAGAGAGATATGAAAGAATGATTTATTCTCCCATTTACGCTTCTCCCGTTATGGACATAATTATATCCGTGATATAATAAAACCGTAAGCAGAATGGCTGAAAGTAAAAAGAATGACAAACATGCTTTTTTTCTCCGAGAGACTTTTATATTATTAAGACATACACAAAACTATACATATACATATTTACAACTGTCCCACACAGAAAAAATATATCATATATATCTACTCAGCAAAGCAGTGTGTAAGAAGAAACAAAAAGGAAGGGTCTTACATATAATATGGAGATACTTCTGTGTCTGGAGAAGCCATGTTTAGGACTCCAGATTTAAACGGTCCAGATTCATCTATATCCCATATCTTTCATTTATGGAAATAAGTCAATAATTGTTATAGTCGTAAAGTGTTTACTAGTAGGTATAGTTACCAATTAGCTAATTAATAGATATTACTAAAACATTCCTTCACAAAATGTTCTCAGTAGTTGTTATTTAGTAATAATTAAGGTCTCTTATGCCCACCTCCAGGCGTGGACCCCAGTTGCATGGTTTCCAAACCTTGTATAGGTATCGCTTTGTGTGAGTATGATGTTATGAGGCATGTGGTGTGAACACACTCGCAAGTGAGGTGAAAATGTTACCTTATTAAATTCGACCATTATATAGTTGCAGGCATTGAGGGAACAGCGTGACACATCCCTTTATTGGGTCAGTCAAGAGTTATTTGCCCTTCAATAATTAACATATTCCACTGGGCTTTTTTAAAATATATGTAAAGCAACGCAACACCAAAAATCTCTGACATTTTTTCCCTCCGAGTTGGGCATAAACGACTAATACCCACACTCATCCCTCCCAGGAAAAATCTACCCCATCCTATTAAAAGAGGCGTACGGTTAAATATCCTTTTCATCTCCAACCAGGGCAACAAGTGATGAAGTAAGGAAGTATTTCGATGTTCTCCTATCATTTCCTTGATAGGAACATTTAAGCATATAGTGTCTCTATACTAACCTGAGGAAACATTTCTTAAGAATTAACGTGCGGATTTGGACAACTGATTCTGTTGCTTGACCATGACGAACTTTTATTAATATTTGACCAACTCAGTATCGCCATTAACAGTTAGATTGAAACATTGAATATTGTTGCCATATCTGGTCTGGTGCTTCTGCTATGCATTTAGAGATTCTTGATAGAATACAAAGAATTCATATTGTTATCGGTCCTGACCTGTCATCTCGGCTTCAGTCAGTCACTCACCATCGTAGCATAGCTTCCTTGTGCCTTTCCTATTAAGTTTTTCATGGCAATTCTTTAGATGAGCCTACCTCTTTGGTACATTGAATTTACAAATTTAAACGCTGTACTAGACTGGCAGTTAGGTCCCATCATTTTACTGTTGAAATTGGTAGATCCAGCCGAAAGTTCTATTCTAACATGTTCCTTCTCTCGCAATTCTCCCTTGTGAAACTCTTCCGGTCTATTGCTTTCTAGTCAATTTTGATCTTTAAAGAAAAGTAAACGCAATATCAATCCTTATCTTCTGTTTCCTTCAATCTAATTCTTTTATTGACCTCTCTACTTAATAATGTTTTTTTATTAGATTTTTTCACATTCATTAACTCCTTGTGTCTTAATTTCACCCCACGCAAGTTGATAAACGCCTTTCCTGGTGTGAAATTATTTAGGTCTAGACGGAGTATACTTGATACTTTTTGCGAATTAAAATTTACATACGTTGTAAACAAGTAAAAGCATTAACATTTTACAGTGTCGTTGACCAGTTTGTTTAAGAGAGATTCTTTCGTTATATATTTATATATATATATATATATTCTTTCATCTGATGGGCTGTACTAGAGATTTTGTGATCGCATGAAGTTTTTTCATACAAACCTGACAAATATTTACCGAAAATAAAAAGAATGAATGAAATGAAACAATTAAGTTTCAAAAGGAAATTCAGTGGAGAATCCGGGTATCTACCCCGGTACGTCTCACGTGCAGAAGCGAGCGTTCGATCATTTCAGCTAATTCCCCTGCGTCTACACTATTAATTATCTATATCTATTTTTTTTTTTTAAAGTTACTGGCGCTTTTTTTTCAGATTAACGATTGATTGTTGATTGTTTTTATTCCAGTTCGTAATTGTCAAAAACAAATTTAGCGCCTGAAAGATGAAAATAGCCTTGAAATGAAATTTCACTTGAAAATAAAAATACACGCAATTATTTTTCGATCTTTTATTTGTATCATATTATGACTAAAACGATTTGAGTTGCTTATTTCATCCAAATACATGAATAATAAGCATTTAAACGACAAAAGGATTGAATTCCATTGGAGAATCCGGGTATCGATCCCGGTACCTCTCACATGCTAAGCGAGCGCTCTACCATTTGAGCTAATTCCCCAACGATACAATAGCGTCTTCAATTGCATTTTAATTATTTCTTTCAATGTTATTTTTATTTCATGCGAATACGTGATCATTGTTAACAAACAGGGCCGGCGTGTATTACCTCTGTACCCTTTCACCGACTGTGGGACTGGTGATCCGGGAAGTACTTTGTGACCCTCGCTATCTCATGAACGTTTGCTTTTTTCTACCTAAATTTATACATTACAAATTAAACTAAGCATAACTGACTAGTATTTTTAAGGATGAAGAATTTTCGCGGATGTTGACGTAATTCTGGGCGTTTTTCCTTTGTCCATATCCGTGAACTTGTTTTGCTCATGCGAAGTCTGGGGGAAAAAAAAAACTACATAAATTTCCCTGTTTTTTCTTTTCTTTTTTTTTTTTTTCCATAACATTGAATGTCTTAAAATTCTTGAACTATTTAACAAGAAAAATCTCAAGTTGGGACGCGGAAGGAAATGCGTATACAACAAAAAAAAAAAAAAAAAAAAAAAAGAAGTCAGAATGAACACGAAAAAATGTTGAGAAGAAGAAGAAGAAGAAGAAGAAGAAGAGAGAAGAGCAAGAAGAAGAAGAAGAAGAAGAGAGAAGAGCAAGAAGAAGAAGAAGAAGAAGAAGAAGAACAAGAACAAGAACAAGAAGAAGAGCAAGAAGAAGAAGAAGAAGAAGAAGAAGAAAGACGGCGACGACAACAACAGTGAATATGGTAGAAGTTTAGTTCATCTATAGGGTGCCCCACAAAAACCAAGAAATTTGGTACAGTTTATTTAATTGTTGGAATTTTTGTTCCAGTTATTTGAAACAAAAGCAAATGATAGATATTTAATAGCTTAAAACGGAAAAAAAACACACAAATGTTAATTGTGATGTTGAAACGAAAGAACTAAAAATTTCTTGACATTTTTTCACTCCCCAAGTTGGATGTCCTTTCTTAAACAGAACAATCACCTCGCGTTAAAAATTTGATAACTGCGGCATCCTGGAACAACAAATAGTTAAAAAAATTTATATGTTACTTACTTTTTTTGTTCATTCGTACAGTAAAATATATAGTTAATTTTTTTATATGTTAGTTAATTATTATTTTCATCACATAGTAAATCTAAAATTTCCTGCTTTTTTGTGGGACACCCTGTAGAACTCTCTTACAAAGCCAAAAAATTGATCTTCAAAGATAGCTGGAATCTACAGAAGTAGACAGAAGATAACGATTGAAACTGCAGTTAAATTTTTTAAAGATCAAAGTTGACTCGATTGATTGATTTGTATTTTTTACGGTTTATCAACCTTTTGTAGGTTATTTCAAGCCAGAAAATATTCTTAAAAAGTAAGAATGTTTTGGAAATAATAATTTACGAACACAAGTCTTACTAACTAACCCAGTGTTTTTCAACAATTTTAAGCAACGCACATCTAAAAAATATCACGGCATAATTAGCAAATTTTTTTTTTTAAAGGGTATATATTTAAATATTATGAAATAAATCCATAGATTTTCAAAAAAAAAAAAAAAATACACACATAAATATAAGCTTACTTTATTTCAATGTTTATATTCAACTATTGGGCAGCTTATTTAGTGGGAAACCTGTGCCTAGTGTTTTTTCGCAATTTCTTCAAATTACAAAAAATAAAAATACTTTTAAAAAATGAATATTAAAACAAAATATTTAAAATAACATAATCGAAGAATAGTGAAAAGAATTATTTGAAAAAAATTTTAATACTAATTCATTAATTCAAATACTAATGCTTCACTATTAATACTTCCACACACACACGTATATGCATATCGTGACAATATTTCGCGGCACCTTTAAGGAGATCACGCGGCACACTAGTGTGCTGCGACCCGGCGGTTGAGAATCACTGAACCCACAGCTAGGAGTAGAGAAGAGGTGGATTCATACATTTCCTGGGGGTATTAACGCGTAAGTGAATATAACGAACCTGATTAGAATTGGAATTCGGCTCCTCGATGTATAATTTCGAGCCGTTTTCCAGTACATCACCCGTACATCCAAGCTTACAGTACCTAATATTCCCAAGCAGCTACCCATCTATGTACTAATCAAGGCTCGACACTGATCACGTGAGAAATGGTCTTCAAAGTTGACTGGAAAAAGCCGAAAGAGAGTTCAACAAGCGACAAATACGAGAGTAGAAACTGATAGCATAGAACTTACGGTTACATCTGCCATTTTAACTGTAAAATGATGAGACCAAACTGCCAATCAATTACAGCGTTTAAATTCGTAAAGGCTAGGTATCAAAGGGGAAAGCTCGTCAGAATAATCACCATGAAAATATTTCTAGAAAAGTCACAAGGAAGCTACATTACGGCGGTGGGAAAGTAACTGTAGCCGAGATGCCAGGTCAGGATTGATAACATTGCGGAGTCCTTTGAATTTTATCAAGGATCTCCAAATAAAATCCAAAGAATAATCAGCAATTTGATAAATATGATATTAGAAAGAGCAACATTATTAATTATTATATTTTATAGATTATACAAAATCATTTGATAAAGTACGACAGAATTGTTTGAACAAGCAAGTAAAATTTGAAAATTTAAATATCTGGTAAGTGTTTTAACAGAGGACGGAAATTATGATACAGAAATCCTACGGTGCATTAGAATAGCGAAAGATGCCTTCCAAAACCTAAGCAAAAGAATAAGAAACAAAAAATTCGTAAGAAACAAAAAAAAAATGTACTTAACTGTTATGTCGTATCGGTCCTCCTATGAATGCTAAACAATCTCCTCAAAGATAAAGAAGAGACTTGATGGAAACAGTAAAGACAGTTGGAATTACAAGGACACATAATGAGGAAAGATGGCTTAGAGAAAATGACACTCACAGGACATATAAAAGGCAAGCAGGACAGAGGAAAACAACGCATAACCTGTAATGGATAGCAGAACAAAGAATCGGAGATATGGTGAAAAAACAGACATTACTAAACTATACGAATGATAGGAAGTTGTGGAGAGTCATAATCTCTCCACGTTCTGAAGGGACACGCACATAGAAAAAGAAAATATAGTAATATACGTCAAGGAAGCAGGTATTGGATCCTGAAAAAAAAAACAGGATTATAAACGCTAACTTTTTAGTTAACTGGGACCTTTTTAAATATACACATGAAGCAATCCTTCCAATTCTCATTCTACAGCCATTAATCTAGTCTTGTGTTGAGCTTAGCAAATAACGATACAAAGAATTGGTAATCTTGGAGATCTTAGTAAAAGAAAGCGTACAAAATATTTATTCGGCTTTAAATATTTTGATAATAATCTAACGCAGTGGGTCCCAACCGATTTGGGGCCATGCCTCATTTTGGTACAGTGTAACCCGGATATAAGAGAAACCCGGATATAAGAGAGATTTTCTCTGGTCTCAAATTAGAGCCTGTGTTAATGTATATAAAATGGACCAAGCCCGGATATAAGAGAAACCCGGATATAAGAGACAACTCTCTTATATCCGGGTTACACTGTATTACTAAAATTCTGGTGCCACCCCACGCCGTAATATTTAATTTTTACATGTATGCCAATTACACATGTACGTACATATACACAAAATATTTTTTGTATGCATATTGTATATGCATCGTATGTATTAACAGGGATTAACATGAAGACTCTCACTCAGATTCATTAGAAAACAATTCGCTGTTAATAAATTCTCGAATTGCCCCCTTATTCTGTTGGTATAGTAAGCCAAAGGGTGCACATCCTACCTATGCCCCACCAAAATATTACCATGTCTCACCGGTGGGGCATGCGTCCTACGTTGGGAATACTTAATCTAACGTTATGTAATTTTAATGTTGTTTTAAACATGCATTCTATTCTCCAATTCGGTAGCATTTCTCTATAGATAATAAACATCACTTTTTCAGTTGATGTCAATCATTGAAGAGAAAAATGTGCAAAACTGAAAAATCTGGATATCGATGCAAAGCGAGCACGATAAACTAATTCTGCTGACACCCTACGCAGGGGTGGACAAACTACAAAAGTTAGCGGAAGATGCCTTGCAAAAGCTAAGTAAAGTATCAAGATAGAAACAAAGAAAATGTACGTAACGGTTATGAAATATCGGTCCTCCTATATGACAGACGCGCATGTCTTTCTGTTCTTATGATTCTGCTCCGAATCGTAAAATAAAAAATTCAATAAAACTAAGAATGTATTTAAGAAAAGCTTTTAATTACTTCTATGAGTAAGATGGACATTATTGTCTTTAGAAAAAAATTTTCGATGAATAATAAGAATTGTTTTCATTTTTTATTAAATTAAAATAAAATATATTCACTAATCATAAATAGAAAAGCTTACTACAATTCAACTAGTATTTTAAAAAGAATTTTTTGTTTTTTTTTGGTGTGTGTGTGTGTAAACATGCCGACATTTTTTATTTTTAAATACGGACGTCCATATACGACATTATCAGAAAATAACAACAGTAACTATATTAAATTTAAAATTTATCGATAATTTTCTAATATTTCCTCAGCAGGCTTCTTCGTAAGGTAGTCTATAAAGCCAGAGTACCTAAAATTTAGTAAAATATTAGATTACTTATAATATTTTCCTAAATTTTTAAGATTATTGGATAGTTAAGAAAATATATATATAAAAAGGCGTTCACCGTGTATTCATCAAGTAAATTTTTCAGTTATGTAAATCTTTACTTAAAAATGTCAAACATTAAGCTATCGTAATTCTGTCAACACCTCATAAACACCCACCTCCATGTTAAAAATGCTTTTCTACGATATTTTTAAAAAGTGAATAATATGTTTTAATTCAGATTAAATAAACTTTAAATCAGTTAATCTTCCTCAAATAAACTTTTAGAAAAGTATATTTTATTTTTGAAATATTTTTAATAAAGAGAATTATGTTGTGTTGAGAGATTTTTCAATATGGCCGGTTTATCGATTAAAAAAATAATTCCACTGAAATTCGGTTTGAAATACAGCAAAATATTTTGCTTATTGTAAATATTAACTTTAATCTATTAACTTGGAATTAAAACTAAAATAAAAGCTTCAAGAAAGATATTTCATATTTAAAATGCATTTTAAACTTTAGATTTCGCTTTTTTTAGGGATCTGTTCCTTTTTAGGTACCTTACCTTTTTAGGTACCTATATATATACCTTACAATTTTAAGTATCTATATAGGTACTTCAGGTGAATAATTTGTGAGGGAACAGTTCTCTTTCTTTTTTCTTTTTCAACAAGATGGCGGCAAAAACTATTCAACGATTATTGCCTTGAAATCGTGAACTTCCGTCACACTTCTCCGGCAAAGTCGTAAGAGTTCATTATTCATAAATATTTTAAATATCTACTGAACTGACATTAATAAAGTCCCATAACTTCTCTTTTACTATAAATGATAAGGTACGCTCTTTTGTCCTTGTAACTAAATATATATGACTTAAAATGTTCTTTCTGAAAAGATGTCATTCGCACACCACAAAAATTGCTTCCAGCGCCTCAAAACCCATTAAAGTAAATCGGTCACAAGCTTAAGACAAATGTCTATATAAGGCGTTAAAAGAAACGACGTTAATTGGCTCCATAGCTCAGTTGGTTAGAGCGCCAGTCTAGTAAACTGGAGGTCGAGGGTTCGAATCCCTCTGGAGCCTTTTTTTTTTTTTCATGATTTCATTTCCATTATATTTTTTAATTGCATGATTACACATCTTCGACAGGTCATCGACAACACAGAACGGAAATCAATCTTACATGTATAGTAATGATTTAAATGCAGCGCTGCTCGGTGCTATAAGTCAAGAGTTCTGTCTGTAAAGTTGCAGTGAAGAAACGTAAGTGAAATCAAAATGAAAATAACAACTCGCCGTAAAATAAAATCATAATGGATGCTATTATTATCACTACTAGTATTATTACTGCTACTACTATTAGTAGTAGTACTACTAATATTATTATTACTACTACTATTACTATTATTATTATTTCATAAAATATTAAAGATGGCGTGCTTTTGGAATTGTCCACGTTACTTTATTTTTCCTCTTTGGAATTATGTCGACGATGATTTTCTGTCAACACCTTTTGTTGCAAAAAAGAAAGAAAAATAAAATAAAAAAATAGCTCTCCTTCATTTATGAAACTTTTTCACTTGAAAAATTTGAGTTGATAGATCACTATACAGAGTGCGGCAGAAATATTTTCCACATAATCGTAAGACATGAGCTAGATCAGTGTTTCCCAACATGGGAGCTAGCGCCCCCTTGTGGGCTCGATTATGTTGAAGGTAAACATTGGGAGTTTTTATTTCCTTTGGGGGCGGTGGACATTTAACAATTTTCTTTTCAAATTTTCAAAAATTATTCAATAATGGCTACAAAAGGACATTTCGGAAAGGTATCTAAATATGCGGGAAGCTATCAAACTTTTCTTCATTGCTTTTCCAACTTCCAATATGGCTGAATGTGGTTTCAACACAGTTACACAGCTTCTTACTAAACAATGAAACCGCCTGCAAATTACAAAACAAGGGCATCTACGATTACTTCTAAGCAGAATGGAGCCTAGAGTAAGAGCCTCAGTTAGTAAGCACTAAAGTCAACCATCGCATTGAAAACATTAAGATAAGCTATCAAATAAAAGTGAGTTTTTATTGGCATTTATAATAGAAATTAAAATTATTTTTGTACTAATACCTAAGTGTTATCTTGCCATGAAAGATGATTTCGGTATAATATTAGAAATTTAATTTGACGATGTGGGGAGCGTTAGCGAAAGGAATGTACCCAAAGGGGGCGCTCGTTGAAAAATGGCTGGGAAACACTGAGCTAGATGAAGACACCATTATCACTAATGTCTTACGATTATGTGGGAAGTATTTCTGCTGCACCCTGATGAATGAACAGACTTCGTTATGTTACCTATTCATATGGTTATTATTATTTAATTGATCTTGCTTTCCTTTTTTTTTAATCTCTGCGATAAGGATTTATCATTATTTACCCGCCGACTATTGTCCTCATCTTTCTGTTTATCTCAACATACCTGCCGTTGTGCCCTCCGGCCTTCTTCAGGTTATCGTCGATCCGGCTAGCCTTCAGAGGATTCCGAACTGGACCTCTTATATAATCTACGGGGGTGGATTTTTCTCGTTCCGAAGTATATGTCTAGGAATATCTCAGTCATTGCTTGTCCAGTTTTCACTGAATCCAAAGACACACTGCTCGGCCCAGGGATTGAACTCGCAATTACACTGGCACCAAATTCACAAACTAACACTGAAATGCACAAGGCTGTGATTAATTAAAGGACTCAATTCGAAATCCCCTGAAGGTTATTCAGATCAACAATCACCTGATGAAGACCGAAAGACATAACAACCGAAATGTTGCGATAACAACCGGTGACGGGCACCCAGATAATCTGAACTTGGGCGCCCTTCTTACAAGGAAAAAAACTGAAAATGCAGGACAATTAGTTTATTACAATATACATCTTAATACAGTCTAAAGAAAACATTCATTATTCTACCTAAAACAGTTTTCTAGACTTTAGATCGGCAAATCTTTTCATGGCACTTTCTATACCTATCTTCTTTACAAGATTATTTTCTACTGACAAAATAGCCAAAGAATTTATACTTTCTTGAGGTATGGACGACCGCAAGTATTTTCTATAAGCTTTAATTTTAGAAGATCCTAAATTACATAACATGGCGGCATATTGGCACCCTCGGCCTTGATGGCGCCGCGGGCGACTGTCCGAGTTGTCAGTACCTTGAGCCGGCCCTCATAACGACAACAAAGATCAGGAAAATAATCCGCATATAAATAATAACTCCTCATTCCAATAGTTTTTTCTGCATTTTGGATTTCCATCACATCGTTTCTGACCGTCACTCTATGACTGAACGCATATAAAGATTAGTTGCGTGTTCTTCATTTCTAACCAACCCCGTCTATTATAGTCATCCAGTGTGACATTTTCGCATTCAGATTGAAGAACTATCGGAATGCGAAAATTCCACACTGAATTCTGTTTTTTATTTGTACATATAATTGTAACTGGTATGTCCTATTGTCTCAGACATATGACAGTACTTTATTATTATTTACCCGCCGACTATTGTCCTCATCTATCTGTTTATCTCAACATATCTGCCGTTGTGCCCTCCGGCCTTCATCAGGTTATCGTCGATCCGGCTAGCCTTCAGAGGATTTCGAACTGCATCCCTTATATAATCTACGAGGGTGGATTTTCCTCGTTCCGAAGTATATGTCTAGGAACATCTCAGTCATTGCTTGTCCAGTTTTCACTGAATCCAAATACACACTGCTCGGCCCAGGGATTGAACTCGCAATTACTCTGGCACCAAATTCACTTTGCACCCTAGGCTACCTCACGTATTGCTAGTATTATAGGCCAGGGGAAACTGAACGTCGCTTCACATCTTTTTCCCTCTTGATATGCCGCAGACAAGCTTACATGTCACCTTTTATAATAGTCAGGATAAGAGATTTGACATTTTCTCTTCTCTCCCCCAAAATTTCTTTTAAAAGTCGTAGAATATAAAAATAACTATTCATAAAAAGATCCGATAAAACTTTAAATAAATACTAATAATTTCACTGTTTCATCTGTTTTACATAAACGTTTATTTTATAAAAAACTTACTCTGAAGGCGACATGACAGCCACGTAGAGTAATTGAGGGTTGACATTAAAATAAGAAGTGTAAAATATTACTATAAATAAATATCAGCCATCAATCTTCATCGCTTGACTTTTCTGTGGCGCAAATGCACTTATAAATCCCAGTGTGCGCCCCATAACGATTTTGGGATATTAAGAGGGGCAAAATGATTATTTATCGAAAAAGAGAAAATAAAATGTATTATTTTCTAAAAAATTTGTGTAGAATCCGGGGATCGATCCCGGTACCTCTCACATGCAAAGCGAGCGCTCTACCATTTGTGCTAATTCCCCATCTCTCCCTCATGCATATTTTATAATTCATATCAATAAAATAGCCTTATCGTTGTCACTTATTTGTATAGTTTGAATTTGTTTAAGTGAAAATAACCAAACTTTAAAAAAAGTAAAAATAACTGAAATTCAAACAGATTTATTTAAAAACTTTGCAGTATAGTTTTTCTTAATAAAATGATTCAAAAAATGAATCCAGAACCAGACTGGGAGAAGGATCTCGGTACATGATCCTAAATGACAAGATTTAAACTGAAAATGTGAGATTAACTAGCAAACTCCACACGGTAAGATGCGAATGGCAGTATTTATCAAATTTTATTTTTATAGTGAAATCGCGTCTCCGTTCGGCTCTATAGCTCAGTTGGTTAGAGCGCCAGTCTAGTAAACTGGAGGTCGAGGGTTCGAATCCCTCTGGAGCCTATTCGTTCCTTTTTTTTTTTTTTTTTAAATCTCTCTATATTGTTAACTACTTTATTTTACGCAAAAAAGTCAAATTGATACCTAGCAGCCATTCGACAGTGATCCTGGACTAAAGTCGTATGGTCAGTACCTAAATTATAATTTTTTATCCTTGTATTAAATAAGGCACTGAAATAAATTTATTTGATTTAATTTGAATTCACAGTTGCAGAATTTTAACTTAATTAATTGTAACAAAAAATAACAAAAAAGAAAAAAGAAATTGATGCCAAATTGCTGAAAAATTGTCATTAAGAATTCTATTACAAATTTTATGTTTCTGTCTGTGATATTATCCTTCATAAAAATGAACATTATAAAATTTCCTTTTTTTATGAAGGGTTTTACTTTTTAACATGCATTTTTAAAAAGTAATTTGAATTTTAATCTTAGCGTTCTTCGTAAATACAAGACAAAATGTAAGTTTTCATCTATATATAAAATTCTGTGACTTCCGTTAGGCTGTCCGTCCACTCTCACACCCTTTAAAATATCCATACGGATCGAAACCAAATTTTGGTTTGGTTTGTTTTGTTTTACGGCATATCAACCTTAATAGGTTATTTAATTTATGAATAAAATATATATTCATTGTAAGGAAACAGTTTGTAGATCCAGTTTCATTCATATACTTTTGTAAAGAGTGTTGTTGTTGAGAGTCTGCATTCATTGATGAATTCTTTTCAGATAAACGGTTTGTAGAGAAATTGATTTTGACATTCTCATTTGGTTTATAATTTTTGGTAGAGTCCTAATGTTTTTTGGTTTTTTTTTAGAAATGATATTATATCATCCACTTTTACTTTCTCGAAACAGCTCATACACATTATTTATATTATATGATTTTTGTATTGAGAGATCAACATCTGAGCACTCAGTTTATATATGTTTAATAGTATATACCGTTCTACATGCTTGGCATAGTGGTTGATCTTGTTTGTTTAGTAAGTACAACTGGGTTATTCTCGTATGACTAATGCATACGCTGGCCAGTACCATTTTTTTTTCTAGTTTGGGCTGAATAGCGAAGAGTTTTGTGTAGGTTATCGTCTCAGTACCGCTGCCATTCCTTTTGAATATATCTATTAATAACCTCCTTAAAATCTGTGTATGGGATTTTGGTACTTGTATCCACATTCACATCTAAAGCCGACTTGGCTGCTAGATGTTTTTCATTATTACTTTTAACTCCGATGTGGCTAGGAATCCAGCATAGTTTGATGTCGTTATGTATATTAATAGTGCTCATTTTGCATAATATATTCATGGTTGTTTTATATTTTCATGATGGATTTTTTTTCCTTCAAAGCCAATAGAATGGAGAGTGAGTCCGAAAAAATTAAAAAATTTTTTGTTTGCGCTCTGAGATAATGTCAACAGCAAGCTCGATTGCATAAGACTCTGCAGTGAAAATAGAACTTCCCTTCGGCAGGCGCATTTTTTTTGGTAATATTTTGGCTCATGATACACCTATCTTGTCCTCACATTTTGACCCATCTGTATAGATGGGTCTATAGTTAAGGAAGTTTGCCAATATGTCCTGAAACTTATCCTGGAATGTGAGTGGGTGTGTTTTATTTTGGGAGATTATGAAATTCTAGCAGAACTTCTGTTTGTCTATGGTGGAATACTGGCTGCAGTCGTTTCTTGTATATTTGAGATTGTGATGCCTAACTCTTCGGCAGTCCGTAGTGCTGTATAGCATTATCTTGTTACAGTTTTTTTGATACATGTTTGTTCTAGTGAGTTAGCCAAAATGAGCTGACTCATTTTATAGTCCACCAAGAGAAGGGTTAACCAATCAGAAAGCTCAAAATATTCAATCCGACGTGTATAAAGGCAACCATTTTGTTTTTTCTCCCAAAATATCTTCACTGCCAACCTCTGATATCGAAGACTTAAAGAATTAACAGCCGCTACTTTTCTCCGAATCTTCACTGCCAACCTCTGATATTGGAGACATTACAGACTTTACTGGATTCCATATTCAGAGACTACAGCAAACATGGTCAACATATCTTTTTGTCGGAATTGATCGCAATAATTCGATTCAAAGGTACTGCTGTAAACTGGGTTAGTTGGGGATGATTTTATTTTTACATAGTACTGTAGCGCCAGTTTACTGCACTGTAAATCTGGAGGTGTTTTATTAGCTTCTATGTATAAGCACTTCACTGAGGGTGTCATAAAAGCCCCGAGTACTGACCTGAGGCCTTTATGATAGGTTGCATTGAGAATTTTTAGGTACGACTTTCTGGTGGCCTCATATATGAAACTAGCGTAATCCGGTTTTGAGCGAAGTAGTGATCTGTATAATTTGATCAATGTTAGTCGGTCTGCTCCCTATTCAGTATGGCTCACTACATGCAGGATTTGTAGGACTTTGCTTTTGAAATATTCTAGATGGGGAATGAACGTTAATTTTTTTTTTTTTATCAAAGATAAAGCCTAGAAACTTGTGCTGTTCCACTACATGGGTCATTTTGAAATTTTTTAATTGGCAGAAATGTAGGCATTTCCTTTTGAAAAACTTGAACCCATTTTCACTGGCCGATTTGTGTATTTTTTTGAAGCACTAGCAGCATGGCCAGGCGTTGCCCGTGCTTGGTTCAAAAATCGTACGACTCATACAGCAATCGCTATCACATATCAGACTTCCTTTTAGACCCAGTTCATGCAGGTCTTTCAAGACACCAAATTCCCATGTTGTATCGTTGTCTTTTCTAAGTAAAAAAAAAAAAATCAGGATTGATTACATTACAGACTCTTCATTGAAATTTGTCAAGAATCTCGAGATATATCGTAGGAGCTACTGATCAGATATGGAAGCAGTATTTAATGCACGGACGAATTGTAGATTTATAAATAATCAAGATGGATTCTGACGAGAAACATTTGGCACGACACAGTGAACGAACAAACTTTCCTAACAGCAGACCTAGAAATTAATTCAATATAACCCACAAACAAACATACCGGCTCTTGAAATTAACTAGATGGTAAAATATCATAAGAAATGATTATGCTACAGAAGAATTATTTAATACAAATACTACGTTTTATTTTCAGGAATATGGAAAATTCTGAAAGAAATACATTGTTGCAATTTAAAACTGGATGCCACATTTAGGACGGCGTCTTCTGTTTTGTAAAGTTTGACGTCATTAATTTGAAAACTTTCAGGTAATTTTGCAAATAACTTGATATTAGTTTCTGAAATAAATCATTTGAATATGAAACAAAAGCATGGGATTGTATTTTCAAATAAATTTTTTAAAATTATTGTATGTTTGATTCTCCTGAAGCAACTCAAGAATCAGAACTAAAAGCTGTGAAATTGTCTAAAATTGTATTTATAAATTGTTTATACAATTCCTTTATAAAGTTTTCATTAAGATCCAATATATAAAAAAATCGTACTTTTCCAAGTAGTAAATACTAAGTCTGATCAAAAAGTATCGGGTCTGTTGCTATGAAATAACGGAGCTAAAATACGCAAGGTGACGCTGCTTGGCACAAATTGACATTGAACTCTGTCGCGAATACACACTAAATTATAACGTTCTCGCACACTTCCGTTGCTTATTGAAGTGCTTTGAAGGAAAGTGTGTAGAGTGTGGTCGTCTCATCACACCACTGGGTGTCCATCAATGACCATGGCTTATACAGCAGTTTTGGGCTAAGAACAGCATTCCACAGGTCCGATGAAAATCATATTATCCAGACCTCGACTTTTGCGACATAATCCTCTTCAAAGATCAAATATTACTTGAAAGGAACAATATTTCAAAGCGTTGAGGAAATCCAAAAGAATGTGACGAAGCACCTGCTCGCTATCCTAAAAAAGAGTTTCAGAAATACTTCCATCAATGTAAATGATAATGGATAAATTTTGTATCTTCAGAAGGGGACTATTTCGAAGGAGATTAAATGCTGAATTGATATGTGTTATAGTTTTATTTTTATAGTACCAGTGCTGATACTTTTTGATCAAATCTCATATATATTACCGAAACTACATTAGAAATGACATCCATTTTGAGAAACATTTCGCGGATAATTTTACTATTTTTCCCCCCTTTCGACATATAATAAATTGGTTAGCTCTCCAAATTATCCTGTTGGCTTTCTGTTTCTGTTAATGTAAATTGATTTTATTTATTATTAAAGCTACTTATACTGATAATGTCCATTCTCGTCTCATAATAAAATAAGTATTTTCTTCATATGCGAAGCAAAGGCAGACAGTGTTGATGTGACCAAAATCACCGAATAAAACTTACAAAAATGATAAAAATTATTGCTTGTCTGAGATTAAGTTTTTTTTCAAGGATTTCCAGACTTTGTTGATGCGCTATTTTGTAAAATATTGAACTTGCTTTCTGATTATATTATTCAATTCTATTTTCTATGATTTTAATCGGTTAGTACAAACAATTAGTACAATAAATTAGTACAATAAATTAGTACAATCAATTAGTATAATAAATTAATACAGCCAATCACTACAAAAAATTAGTCCAATCTATTAGTACACTCAATTAGTATAATAAATTAATATAATCAATCACTACAAACAATTAGTACAATCAATTAGTACACTCAATTAGTACAAACAATTAGTACAATAAATTAGTACTATGAATTAGTATAATAAATTAATATAATCAATCAGTACAAACAATTTGTACAATCAATTAGTACACTCAATTAGTACAATCAATTAGTACAATCAATTAGTACAATCAATTAATACAATCAATCACTACAAACAATTAGTACACTCAATTAGTACACTCAATTAGTGCAATCAATTAGTACAAACAGTAAGTACTATAAATTAGTACAATCAATTAGTACAATAAATTAATACAATCAATCACTACAAACAATTATTACAACCAATTAGTACACTCAATTAGCGAAATCAATTAGTACAAACAATTAGTACAATAAGTCAGTACAATCAATTAGTATAATAACTTAATACAATCAATTAGTACAAACAATTAGTACAATCAATTATTTCAATCAATTAGTACACTCAGTTAGTGCAATCAATTAGTACAATCAATCATTACAATCAATTAGTACAAACAAACTGAGTCATTAGTTCTGCAGTATCATCTAAAATGTTACTAATTTGTGGTAAATAAAGTGATTTTTGTGCATTTAGTTACTACAGGGGGTGACTTTTGTTTCGTCCTTTGTAGGTTTGCATTTATTGAACTAAGTCAATAGTTGTTATAGTCGTAATGTTCTTTCTATTAATGGGTATAATTGCTAATTAACTAATTACAAGTTATTACTAACACGCTGCTTCAGAAACTGTTCTCAGTAATTGTTATTTTTAATAATTTAGGAGAATATCAGCAGTGGATCCATAGAATGCAGTTTGCAGGACATTGCCGGAGAGCAAAACAAGAACTTGAGAGTGATCTGCTGCTCTGGACACCTAGCCATGGAGCAGGATGGGGGTTGGTCCGCCCAGCAACCACCTACATTGACCAGCTACAAAGAATACCACCCTAATGACCTTCATGCAGGACCGTGAAAGTTGGCAAGATTATCCGAGCTATCTCGACCGAACAATAAAATAATAACTTAGGTCTCTACTTGTCCGCCCCTAGGCACGGACACTGTTACAGCTATCGCCTTGTGTGAGTATGATGTTATGAGCTATATGGTGTTGAACCCACTCGTAAGTGAGAAGAAGAAAGGTACCTCATTAAATTCGGCCATTATATAGTTGCAGGCATTGGGTCAGTCAAGAGTGAATTTGCCATTCAATAATTAATTTGCCATTCAATAATTAACATATTCCACTGAGCTTTTTTGAAAACAGATGTAAAGCAACACATCAAGAAAATTCTCTCACTTTTTCTACCTCCGAGGTGAGAATAAATGACTAATACCCACACTCATCCCTCCCAGGAACTATCGATCCCATCCTATTAAAAGAGGCGGACTCCAAAATGAAGTACTGAGGGGATTGGACAATTTTTCTTCTCTCATCTCATGTACACATTAGAGTTCCATTTCAGCCTTATAGTATATTACTTTTGATTCGGTGTACGGTTAAATATCCTTTTCATCTTCAACCAGGGCAACAAGTGATGAAGTAAGGAAGTATTTCGATGTTTTCCTGTCATTTCCTTGATAGGAACATTTAAACACATAGCTTCTCTATACTAACTTAGGGAGACCTTTCTTAAGAATTAACGTGCGGATTTGGGCAAATGATTCTGTTGCTTGACCATGACGAACTTTTATTAATATTTGACCAACTCAGTATCGCCATTAGCAGTTAGACTGAAGCATTGAATATTGTTGCCATATCTGGTCTGGTGCTTTTGCTCTGCATTTAGAGATTCTTGATAGAATACAAAGAATTCATAATGTTATCAGTCCTCGGCTTCAGTCACTCTCTTACCCTCATAACTGTTGTGGCCTGTTTAGGGGCCAGAAAGAAAGACATGGAAGACAAAGGTAGGTTGAACAAGTGTATTGAAATAACAGATATATATACAAAGCAAGAGTGTTAGTAATAAGCAGTTAGAAGTGTACGTCCGAATGGTAGGTTAACACTGCGTCTCAGCTGCTATATTTAACAGTCCCCCAACAAGGAACGTATGTGGCACAAGGCCGAGTTTAACGTGGGTTCCTCCGGCCAAAATATACCCTTTGGACCCGCCTAGACGGGTTCCTCTCTGCCAAAGCAGAGAGTTTGACAGAAGTCGCACACAGTCAGAGACTGCGGGTCGACTGCCGATATTTAACAGTCCCACTATGAGGAATGTATGTGTCACAAGGCTGAGTTTAACGTAGGTTTCTCCGAGCCCGTAGGCTCAGCCAAAAAATATCCCCTTAGAACCCGCATAAGCAGGTTCGGGATCTGTCTACCTCCCCGGACGAAACTTTGCCCTTCGGCAAAGCTTCGTCCGGGTTCATCTCTACCAAAGCAGAGAGTTCGACAGAAGTCGCACACAGTCAGAGACTGTGGGTCGACTGCTCTCTCAACCACACACGCGCGAAGTTAGTATTTATGAAAGGAGGAAGAGTTCATTCTACTGTAGGTAGGTTACTACAACAATAACATAGCTTCCTTGTGCCATTCCTATTAAGATTTTCATGGTTATTCTTCTGATGAGCCTGCCTCTTTGGTACCTCGACTTCACAAATTTAAACACTGTACTAGACAGGCAGTTAGGTCCCATCATTTTACTGTTGAAATTGTTAGTTCCAGCCAAAAGTTCTATGCTAACAGTTTCTTCTCTTGCACTTCTCTTTTATGAATCTCTCTTCCGGTCTCTTGCTTTCCCATCAACTTTGATCTTCAAAAATTTAGACGCAATATCAATCTTTATCTTTTGTTACCTTCAAATTCAATTCTTTCATTGACCTCTCCCCTTAATGTTTTTTTCTTAGATTCCTTTACATTCAGTAACGCCTTGTGTCTAAGTGGCTTTTTTGTTAGGGGATGGGGTGAAATGATTAAAAAATATGATACGCTGTACTGTAGATATTATTGTAACCACAGGAGTTTTTTTCATATAAACCTGTCAAGTGTTTACCGAAAATAATCAGAACAATGAACTGATTTAAAGAATTTAGCCAAAACTGAAAATTCGTGGAGAATCCGGGTATCGATCCCGGTACATCTCGCATGCGAAGCGAGCGCTCTACCATTTGAGATAATTCCCCTGTGGGCAAAATAATAGTTATCTATATATTTAGATTTTTATTCAAGTTAAATTAAAAAAAAAAATTACTGGCGCACTGGCGATCTACAATTTGAGCCAATTCCCCGAGAAACGTGCCTATTGTTATCTATATATTTAGTTTTTACTCAAGTTGGATTTTTTTCAAGTTACTAGCGTTCTTTTTGGGTAAACGATTGAGAAGATTTATTTTTTTTTTATTCCGGTTCGTGCTTGACAAAACAAATTTAACGCATGAAAGATGAAAGTGGCCTTGAAAATAAGAATACCTGAAATTATTTTTCGATCTTTTATTCGTATTAAGTCGAGCTATGTTACTTATTTCATCCAAATACAGCAATGATAAGCATTTAAACAACAAAAAAAAGAAAACGAATCTATTATAATGGAAAATCCGGGCATCGATCCCAACACCTCTCACACACTAAGGGTACGCTCTACCATTTTAGCTTCGTGTCATATTAAACTACCATTTTTTCTCTGAAGGTTATTGCTTATTTCATGCGAATAATACATGCACAATATTAACAATCAGGACCGTCGTGTACGACCCCCAAACACCATGACCAGGTGGTTGCAAGTCTGATTGGTGATCCCAGGCAGGGCTTCGTGACCCACGCTATTTTATCAACCTTTGATTTTTTCCACCTAAATTTATATACGTTACAAATTAAACTAAGCACAATTGATTAGGATTGGAAGCATTAAAAATTCGCGGATTTTGACGTGATTTTTTTCTTCCAAATCAGTGAATTTGAGTTTTGTCATACTAAGTCTCGAAAAAAACACAATATAAAATTCACTATTTTTTTTATCTATAATGTTGAAAGTGTTAAAATAATGGAACTTTTTAACAAGAAAAATCACGCTGATGTTAAAAATTACCGCAAGACATTGTTGATTTATTTAAGATGGAATGATCTATTATGACATGTCTCTAATTTGTATTTAGATACAGTGTACTTATTTTCAAGTTTTCTAGTTGAATTGTTCAGTTATTGCATGTGATCAATTAATGTATATAATTGGATTACAATAAAATATGGATTTTATATAAATATTACTTTATGAAAATTGAGATATAGATATACTGATATATATTGAGTTTTTAATTTTCATAAGAAAAAAGCCCCAAAAGAATGTCTCTTGACGCGAACGGGGAATTAGGTGAAAATGGTAGAGCGCTGCAATTGTGTTTGGAGCCCTAGCTTTGTTTAGAAAAAGTTCAGATAGACTCACTGAAGGGATCCCTGGTAGCCCAAGCCTTAAAAAAAATACAAAAATTGTTCTCACAAGTACTGTTCACAAATACGTAGGGTTTTATCTCTGTAAAAATGGCTGGGCTCTTAGGTTGTTTTATTTTAATAATCATCGGAAAATGTCATGATGCCATTTATAATCTTAGGAATGAAAATGTGTATGCAACAGAAATCAAAGGAGATTATTATCATTATTATTATAATTACTACTACTACTACTACTACTACTATTATTATTATTATTATTATTATTATTATTATTATTATTATTATTATTATGTACATGTAAATAAGTCCACACTTTTTCTAATTTTGTGTAACTTATTTATTTGTTTTTAAAGAAATAAATGAAAGTAAAAGTTTCATTTTTATTTGTATATATTTTATTTCCAAGTAAATATAAGTTTTAAAGCAACCTGACCTCAGGATATTTGATTAAAATTGGAGAACAAGAAAAAAAAAAAAAAAAAAAAGACAAAAGAAAGAAAGAAAAAGTAACACCTGTATTGCACTGAAAATAATTTGAAAAACAAATGAAAATGATTATCTGGAGAATCCGGGCATCGATCCCGGTACCTCTCACATGCTAAGCGAGCGCTCTACCATTTGAGCTAATTCCCCACACGGTATAAAAATCTTAAAGAAACAACTAATAGGCAAAGAAGAGTTAGTTGTACTGAGACAATATTCCGACCAGTTGAATTCCAAACCTATTCATATAAAATATGAAGATACCCCACCCAAATCAAATTTCTTTACACATTTTTTCGTGTATATTCATGCCACGCTAATGATATTGTGAACAAAAGAGGAGACTCATGTTACTTATTTCATAATATCACATGCATATTGTTAAACAATGTAAATAAAGAGTAAAAAAAAGGGTTCAAGAAAACAATAAATGTATTCTAACGACATTGTGCAAAATGCAACCAAACAGTTAAAAAAACAATAATCAATATAAAACTATTATAAAATCAACAATTGTGAACAAAGCAAATGTATAGAATAATGTGAAAATATGCTTGATCTTAACTTCAGATAATTCTTTCTTTAATACACTGATGCATAAAAGAGACTTATTTCTAATTAGTTACCTCAGATACACAATCCCTCATCCAAAATTCTGAAACCCGAATTTTTCTTTTTTGAAACTGTCTGCTCATAAATTTGGCGCCAAAACCTGACTCGATGTGAACCACGAATTACCGACCAGCGAGTCAGTTGTCAGACATGTCTTTTTTGATCGCTAATATTTTTTAAAGAAAAATATACTCCCCCGGCATCGAGGCCGGTGCCTGGAGTCATTACCTGAGGCGTCCTCAAAAGGGGAAGTACCGAGTGGGCTTGAGCAATTTTTCCACAGTATTTTCGTCAAACCCACTTTAAACCTTGACCTTCGGTTGCGACGTGGGCACGCTAAAAATCCAATATTTTTTTAAAATGAAAATAGAAACAAAGAAGATGATTATTTTTTTCCCTGTTAAAATACGGCATCGCTTTATTTAAGCAATGAAAAAACACGTCCGTTATCTGTAATCTGCGTCTTATCACTTTTGTATAAACATTTATTTGAACAAAGTATCTATAATGAAAAACAATTTTTTTTTTACTATCTTTTGCCAGTTGCAATGATGGAGAAAGCATTACCTCGCACCATAGCCAGTGAGACACGCTGCAAGTGTCACTCCGTTTCGCGAGGCTCGTCCCTTAACCGAGATGCCATCCCGCCAACCCTCCGAAGGAACGCCATCGAACGAGGGCCAGTAACCCTAGAAGTCTCCACAGTCACAGGAGTAAAAATAAATCTGTCCTCAAGAGAAGAATATTTAATTATCTTTTTATATCCGTGTAAGACAGAGCGACAGACTTCGGCTCAACCGCGGACCTGATCAAATTACCTGTCGAAAATGTATCGGAACAGGTTTTATCCCAAATTATCCACTTTAAAAGGGAAAATGTTAATCCCATCCGGTCGCTTTCCATCACCGCGGTCGAGGCCTACGGGTTCGATTTGGGAAGGGAACCCAGCTGCATTCAGGCCTCTTCTGATGATGTCGTTTATTGCTGCATATCTTGGAAAGCAGCCTGCACTACGACGACAAGAGAGAGGATGCAAAGCAAACACATCAATGAAAGCTCCACATCTGCATCTGTGACGCTCACATAATTTGAGCCCTAGACGGATCTCGACTCCAATCCGAGAACACTCATCGTCTAGAAGGCTACCGGTAGATGAAGATGGCATTGCGTGCGTTGAGTCAGGCGCCACTACTCGGTTGTGAAGCAGACAGTAGACAGGCGAGGTTGTGCCTATCCAGAGAGAGAGAGAGAGAGAGAGAGAGAGAGAGAGAGAGAGAGAGAGAGAGAGAGAGAGAGAGAGAGAGAGAGAGATTCAAATTAGTAAAATTGGCGTCGCATTTTATTTTATCCCAGCTTTTTTGTTTTGATGTCTAGTGGGGTAGAAAGTAATTCTTGGGCCCAGACGCTGCAAGCTTGTTCGAAAGAACTACCTGAGAAACACTGAGACGATCCACCGAGTATCTCATCAGTTAATTAATAACTGGAAGAAAGTGGAGAAGGGTATGCTGGAAGGGCCAAGTCTGCCGCTGATCGAAGGCCCAGGCCTCTAAAACTCAAGGGGCGTCGAAATTAACGTTGCCAATGAACTCCGGCATCTCTTAATTATGATATCAATGTCATTTAAGAAATCGTGATCGAGGTAGCAAGGTGCACTTCGGAGAATGTAGAGGAAAATCGATAGAGAAAAACTGTTCTTCAAGAGGAAGAGCGCTGGGTGCCCATCAATTAATTGCAATTTCTCAGTCATTCTTGTTAGAATGACATGTGTAATCCAAACACTCACGAATGGACATTGGAAAAACCTGGAGAACTGTAGAATCAGATTCCTACATTTTTTTAAATCTTAAATTTTGTGCAAGTTAAACACATAGAGGCTCCCAGCCAAATATAACAACTGATGTATTTTGATTGGTTGTTAAATATTAATTAGATGGCGTCAACTACGTCCGAAGGTACCGACCCAAATTTTGACCTCTAGTTGACGCCATAAAATGTAAACATGTTTACGAGCCTCCCCACGTAACCAAGAGAACTAATAAAAACGAAACTTCGACGCGACTTGGTCAGTGGGCACTTAAAATATTGAAACCAATTCACTTGACTTCATTGGAAATCAACACAGCAAAGGAGACGAACTTTATCTTCAATACAACAATAAACTTTGTCAACCATCTCTAGGCTTAACGCTCACTCCCACAAAATATTCCATTACACAAGAATCTCTGGTTAATGGAGCGATAACAATCAGTGAGTCAAGAACAATACTTTTTTCTATTTAATACACAAAAAAAACATCTGTTTAATCTTCCTACAAAAACAAATATAGCTAACTAAACCTTGTCATTTTCACACATACAGTACAGTAGCTCAAATTCTTTCAGTAACACACACACCAAAGAACTCTATTGTGTTTATCAACTTTTGCAATATATTATGTATTTGTTGTGTTTATAAAAAAAATATTTATTGTTGAACAAATTCACATTTTCTTCTACTTGATTATTTCCCTTGTTGTTGTCTTTGTTACATTTGATATTGTAAAAATTGTAGAGGGTCAGTTTTTATTTCTATTTATAACCAATACAAATTGGCTGACCCACTATAGAACCAAACCGAGAGAGACAGATAATGCGGACAACTCCAAACAACAATAGACGCTGAAGCACTTCTAGTTAATCCCACGCAAGATAAACGAAAAGACCGTTGATAATTTAAACAACTTCTTTTACGCTTGTTAATTCTGTCACAAGAAAAATAACGATCAGATTCCAGCAAATTTTTCTTATCTACTTTTACCTAAAATGAATGTAAAACATTTTTCTGTTAATTTTTGTAATCTCCACTTCACATTAATTTCAATTATTTTCCCTTGAAATCTTCGAAAAAAAAAAATTGAATTACAACTCGCGTAAAATAATTTCCAACTATTAATTCAATAAAGATTATTTCATTCACTATTCAAATTCGTATTTACCTTACTTAATATTTAATCCGACCTTTTCACATTATTAAAAAATCCTTTGAAATCAGCAGAGCTTTGTAAAACACCTCTTCTCTCTTCGAATTCCAAACACTCGTATTAATTAGAATAAAAAAAAAGTTGAAATCTCTCGGACAGAATGAGGACAGAATGTCGAGCTTGATATTTTTTTTTTTTTTTGCATAAAAAAAAAACTTTTTATCTTTCATCATAAAATGTTTTACGATAAAATTTTGGTTTTATTACGTTCTGTGCAATTTTCACCAACCTTTTAAGACGATGTTTGGACGAATATAACTTAATGTGGCTTTTAAGGCATAACGATATTTGAATAAAAATAGTAAATGATAAAGAGAAAAACTTATTTATTGAAAATAAGGCAATCAAAAGCGAGGTTATCAACTGGAGAATCCGGGCATCGATCCCGGTACCTCTCACATGCGAAGCGAGCGCTCTACCACCTGAGCTAATTCCCCATATAACTAATGAGGCTTAACTTTACCAATGCATACTTAATAAAATAACTGGCATTGTATTTGAATAACTTTTTAAAATTTCCATTTTTGGTTGAATGACAGCGGTAGAAAAAAAAAAAAAAAAAAAAAACATAAGCAGTAGAAAGCTGAATAAGATCGTTAGGGTTCAAAGGTTGCCCAAACTTTAGGTTTAAAGTTAACCGTCCCTGTATCGTCAATGTTTCTCTCGATATATAATTAAAACTGGTGTTTGTTGTATTTCGTTCTATCCACCTACATATATACGATATGATAGGTATCCCCAAAATGAATCTGGTAGGTATCCCCCAACAAATGAATCTGGTAGGTATCTAGCCACCCCCGCACGAGGGTAGCATGTGGCGCAAGGCCGAGTTTATCGTGGGTTTCCCGAGCCCGTAGGCTCAGCCAAAAAATGCCCGTATAACCCGTATAAACGAGATCGGGTTGGTCATTTCTCCCCGAACGAGATTCTGTCCTTCGGTGGAACCTCGTCCGGGTTCCTTTCTGCTCAGAGGCAGAAAGTTCGACCGTCAAGTCGAGAAGCTCGGCTTGAATCGAATCTGGTAGGTACACCCAAATGAATCTGACAGGTACCCCCCAACAAATGAATTTGATAGGTACCCCACAAATGAATCTGATAGGTACCCCACAAATGAATCTGAAAGGTACACCTCAACAAATGAATCTGATAGGTACCCCACAAATGAATCTGACAGGTACCCCCAACAAATGAATCTGACAGGTACCCCACAAATGATTCTGATAGGTACCCCACAAATCATGAACACTTTCGACGACCCGAAACCATCTCCTCAAAAACGATGTTTTTAAAAATAGATATTTTAAATTTTTTTTCAAAAATCAGGCATTTATCCGATATCATTGAAATTTTGAACATGTATTCATTGATAAATAACCTTTATATTGAAAATGTGCATCTTTTTTTTTTTAGAACTATTAAAGTATTTTTTCATGTCAGATATACGAATAGAAAATTCAGTCGTTCAGGTTGTGTTATTAAAAATCCAGACATCCGAATTGCAAACAATAATAAAATAAAAATAAAGGAAACATCGTTTTGCCTGTTAAATAAATCAGTTGTTTTTACTTTTTACAAATTACATGAATTTGAAAGAGTCACAAACGAGTAAAAATACATTTTAAAATCTTTATGATTGGTTCATAGAAAAAAAGTATAGTTTAGAAAACACTTTTAAAAAGTTAGTCCAAAGGAAGAAAAAAAACAAAGCTGTGGTTGAGAAAAGTCATTTATCCTTAGCGATAATTTAATAACCGTCTTTGTTGTTGTTGTTGGAGATGATTTGTTTGACGTCACCGATATATGTTCCTTGCAGAGGAGACAATCGCATCTCTGCTCACTGAAAGTCGAAATCTGTGTGTGGTTATAAGAATTTTTTTCCATGAAAGTAGGCTTGATAAAAATATAGTTTTACTTTTCTCTAATTGGTTACATATTTCACATTGTGATGTTAATTTCAAACCAACAGACATTTTGATTTAAATGGCGAGTGTTTTTATTGTGGAATCATTTCGTTTGATATGTTTAATATTCAGAAAACATTTTTAGAAAACTCACAAATTATATTTACATGGCATCTGCTGAGACCAAATTTTAATAAGATGCAGCGTTTCCACGGCGACAACTCTAATGCATATGTGTTTACGATTTTAAAAAAACATTCAGATCTTGGCCGGTGCTGAAAAAATTGTATGGAATAAAAAATATATTTGGGGAATCGAATAATGTTTAGTTTAAATGACATTTTCGAGTGTGAACATTTGTACAAATAACTTTTTCATTTACAGCTGAAGACCAGTAAATATATATATATATATATAGTCTATATTATATATATATATTAATTTATATAATGTATATATATATATATATATATATATATATATATATATATATATATATATATAGTCTATTATATATATATATTAATTTATATAATGTATATATATATATATATATATATATAGTCTATTATATATATATATTAATTTATATAATGTATTAATATTATATATATATATATATATATATAGTCTATTATATATATATATTAATTTATATAATGTATTATATATATATATATATATATACATGTGTGTGTGTGTGTGTGTGTGTGTGTGTAATACGTTTTGTTTGTATGTTAGTTTTTTTTTTTTTTTTTTGGCATTTAACCTCAGCAACAAAATATTTGCATAGTATCGAAATTAACTCGAATAATAATAATGCCACCAATTAAGAAAAAAAAAAAAAAAAATAAGTGCTCTGGAGAATCCGGGCATCGATCCCGGTACCTCTCACATGCTAAGCGAGCGCTCTACCATTTGAGCTAATTCCCCACACGCAGTCGAGTAATTGATTAGCTATATTCAACGTTTTCATTTTTGCTAGTAAAAGTAAAAAATTATTATTTCAAGCATGGAAGTAATTTAAAAAAGTTAGAAGTATTTTTCCCTAAAAACAATTACATACCATTTATTATTTACATATTTCGATAGTTAATTTAAATTTAACTTTCAGTTGCTTTTGTAAGTCGCTTCAAAGATTTTTTTTTTTAAATCGAATGCACCCAAAGTAAGGTAGTAAAGTCACTAAGACACAATGGTTTACTTGGTGTTGAAGACAAACAGAAACATTATTAGGAGTGAGAAAAAAAAAAGAATAATCAAGAGGACAGCACACATCGATTGACACTGCATTTAAGTTTTTGAAGATAAAGTTGACTGAAAATAATGGGACCGGAAGGGAGTTCCACAATCAAGAAATGCGAGAAAAGAAACTGTTAGCATAGAACTTACGGTTGCATCTAGCCAAATCAACTGTAAATTTATGAGATCAAATACTAGTCTGGTACTGCAATTAAATTTAAAAATCTAGGTATCATAGCGAAGAGCTCATCCAAACTATTACCAGTATTTATAGAAAAAAAAAAGGCACAGGGAGGCAATTATACAGCGGTGGGAAAGTGACTGGCGCCGAGTTGCCAGAAAAGGACCAATAGTATTGCCGATTCTTCTTTGGATTTTATCAAGGAGCTCTAGATATTGATTAGGAGCGCCGGAACATATGCAACAGGAATATTCTAAGCATAGACGAATGACAGACATAGATATCTCAGTCATTATTTTTCCGATTTCAGATAAATAGTTTCTATTAGTCTATTTACTATTTTGTCCAGATATTTTTGCAGCTATCGATTTTTTTGGCATGCTAGTTAATATTCGTGTCAATCAGCTGTTGGCTCTCACGCTGGCCAGTAGAATCTTCCTGCCTATTCGTGGCAGCCAGCTATAGGCTCTTACTCTGGCCAGTAGAAAATGACCGCAAACTACATGAAAACTGCCGTAGAAGCATGAAAAAATCGATTATTTCCACTATCGATGGGAGTTGGGAAATGCAAAGTCGGTCTTGGACTTCTCGCTAACTTGGAGAATGTGCATGTAAATTTTGGTACAAATCCGTCGAAAATTGCGGCCGTGCATTCGTTACACACACACACACACACACCCTATCTTTTATAGATAGAGATCTAGATTTGAAGTTTTCCGTTTTGAAACATAGAATGATCTGTGTCGCGATGGAATCATATTTAAAACAAAAAAAAAATATATATATATATATATATATATATGTGTGTGTGTGTGTGTGTGTGTGTGTGTGTGTGTGAGCATACATATTACCAACTGTATGAAATTAAATGAAGAAGAAATATAAAAATAATTAATGGGTAAATGAAAAATTAGAATAGGTATTGTTCGGGCTATTGTTCTTTTCTTTATTCCCCCATTCACGACATTTCGGCTGTTGCATGCCCCGGCCTTCTTCAGTTGTGTAAATGTCGAACTGAAACCTTTATTTAATCCACGGTGGTAGATTGTGTTAATCTTTAGGTGTCTCAGTTTTAGTTAATTCGCCTTGATAAAGTTTTGTTCTCTCCACCGCCAAGTTTTTGTTCTCCTCGCTGACGCTAAGGATTGAACTCAAAACTGTTTGGGTCAAGTCACTTTTACTGGGCCATGTGTAGACAGATGTATACAAGGTTTGTTTATTACACTTTCTTTTGAGGGTAATGTTTAAAGAACGTTCATTAATAGAAGCAAGTTACTAATAAAGATTATTTTAAAAATAGAAACTGCTAAAATTAAGCCAGACGATTTGTAACACTATTTGGTGCTGGTAAATAGAAAGAAAGCGTTAATGGATAGAACGATGGATAGACCGAGAGCGCTGGTAGATTTTTAAAAAATAGAAACTGCTTAAATGAAGCCAGACGATTAGAAACAAATGGTTTGAATAAAATTTTATGTTTAAAAATTAGTAAAAAAATGAGGCTCAAGTCTTATGCTCTCAAAACCTGCCAAAATGTGATTTTTTGACCAATGTGGAAAGTAAGTTATACCCCCAAGGTTTTCATATTTTTATTGAATTTTTAGCCGATTTGTGGCTATTTAAGAAGTCTGTTTTATCTAAGGGTCAGAATGAGTTTGGCTTTCACAAGCGAATGACATCTGAACAAAGAAATACTAAGTCGACAACAACGATGGCGCTAACGGCAACGACGAATATGAAGAAACAGAAGAAAAAAAAAAAGAAAATGAAAAAAAAGCAGAAAGGTGATTTTACAAGTTTAGAAAGATACACGATTATCTTTCTACGGTTATTTGCGAAATCTTGTCACAGAATTAGAGGTATTAGCCCTGATTTTGAAATTCTTTATTAAAATACGAAATTTATCCCCTTTTTAATCTCAGTTTATGAATTATTGCCTAAAAGAAAACTGAAAACTGAACTATTGCCTAAAAGAAACCGAGCGACGCCTGTGAACTGCCATTGTTCTCAGCCTCTTTTGACAATCGAATTTTATTTGTCGTCTGGCTTAATTTTAGCAGTTTCTATTTTTAAAATAATCTTTATTAGTAACTTGCTTCTATTAATGAACGTTCTTTAAACATTACCCTCAAAAGAAAGTGTAATAAACAAACCTTGTATACATCTGTCTACACATGAAGTAAGTAAACATTTTTTGATAACAATTATCCATGTTTTTATGAGACCAACCGAATTGTATTTAGAATTTACTATCTTGCTTAATTGTTTGGCACATAAAAGAGAATTTTGTGCCTGTCCGTCTTGGAAATGTTTTTATATTCTGTATTATTACTTTTTATCTTATTTAATAATAGTAAATTTCTTTCGTAAATTTCCAACCGGAGTAAGTGTTTTTGAAATTTGTGCCTTTCATAATATTCGATATAAGAGATTTGACATTCTCTCTTTTCTTCCTTAGCACAGCAGAAGAAGAATTTGATTAAAAGAAAAGAAAAAAAAAAGAATTTTCTTTTTTTTTTAATAAATGAAACGTCCTAAAAAAAATATTTATCTTCAGAATTAAAAATATGAGTTTTCACAAATTGGCTTCCATACATCAGCCTTTTACCATTTAATATTTCTGATTTATACGAACAGTTGTGACGATACTACATGAATATTGATATGAATTATTTAAAAATTTAAATCTACTTCATTGCTTACCTTCGAAATCAGCATTCGAAACGCCGTCTTCAACCTGGATTCGAACAGCTATCGACCACCAGTAAAAAAAAAAATGGCGGAAACATTTCGCTCTAGAGTCAGATCACATATTGAGTTTTTCGTTTCTTGAATTTCAGTTTTCTTCCAATTATATTCTTTTGTTCTTTTGAATACTTATCATAAGTGACTTATGTAATGTGTTTTAGGGAAAAATAGCCAAAGTAAACAAATCGAAAATACCAACCAAAATACACATAAATATATTTATAAAATCATAATTACAGTCTTTCATATTAAAATTATTCGAAAATGGTTTCAGATTAGAGAATCTGTATGAATGATTCCGGTGCATCTTTCAAAATGACATGAAAAATCCACAAGTTTTAAGCGGGAACTTTATGTGTGATAAAGAAATATTTAATGACAATTTTATTTGTCACACTTTTTTTTGTTTATATTGTAGTCCACTTTCTATCTGGCTCCATAGCTCAGTTGGTTAGAGCGCCAGTCTAGTAAACTGGAGGTCGAGGGTTCGAATCCCTCTGGAGCCTTTCCGTGACAAAATGCTTTTTTTCGATATTCTCGTATATTTGATTTTTTTCATGAGCATAAAAGTCAAAAACATTTAAAACACGTGAAGTGCTTTCAGATGAAAATTAATACTAAAAATCCTTGCAGGACAAAAATAAATAATAATAAGAAAGCAATTTTTGAAACCAAATATATCATTTAATACTTCTAATGTATTATAAAAATAAAACTATTTTAATTCTAATTCTGAGTGAATCTGCGTGAATGATTCCGGCATATCATTCAAAATGGCATAAACAATCTACAAGTTTTAAGCGGGAACTTTATGTGTGATGAAGAAATATCAAACGACACTATTTTATTTGTCAAGATATAATGTCATATTTTTTTTGTTTATATTTGGGCAGTGAAACCATCTGGCTCCATAGCTCAGTTGGTTAGAGCGCCAGTCTAGTAAACTGGAGGTCGAGGGTTCGAATCCCTCTGGAGCCTTTCCATTGCTAACTAATTTTTAGATATTCTGATATATTTGATTTTTAGGTATTAATGAGCATGAAGAGTTTTCACATGAAAATTAATGCTAAAATACCTTTCAGAACAAATGACTGATCTTTATAATAGTCCAAATATTCCACATGTTTTAAAACGCAAGATGTGAATGATTCATACTTATTAAACTGCTACTCAAAATGACTTTTCATGGGCGATATTTGCCGTCAGATTTTATTCTACGGAATTCAGTATTTCATTCTATTTAAGTTTCATACAAACGTAGAGAATAAAAAATATAATTTTAAACTCTTTGTTTTATAAGTTTAAATCTATTTTAAACATATATACCAATTTTTTAATTATTGCCCTGATGATTTTTTGTAGTTCGTTTAATTTTTAAAAAGTTTTCTCCTGTGCTATTTATGAGAGGGGTTGCAACTTATATTTATATTTCTTGACTTCTGACCTCAGAGGCTAAATAAACATTATTTTCCTGATGGTTTAATAAGTAAGGAATACGTTAACAAAATACACTTAATTCATCTTTAAATCTAATAACTGACTTCGAAACGCATCTCTTGGACAAATATTTTATTCTTAAGAGATTTTCAAATTTTAACTTTTTAATTTATAAATTTCAAAACTTTCATAAGATCATATAAAACTAAAATATATATGAATAATTTCAATATTTCGTCTCTTTTGCATAAACGTTTATTTATGTTTTTAATAACTTATGCTGGACGTGTTATGACAGTTATGGGGTATAACTGAGGGTTGGCATTTAAATAACAGTAAAATATTCCTGTAAAAATGGCAGCTATCAAAATTCCTCGTTTAAATTTTCTGCGGCCAGCGAAAATGATTAAAAATGTAAATGTGTGTCCAACGGCTTATTGATACCGAGAAAGGCTAAACAATTACTTATTGGGAAAAATTAAAAAAATGCATTTATTTTCTAAAACGCTACTGGAGAATCCGGGCATCGATCCCGGTACCTCTCACATGCTAAGCGAGCGCTCTACCATCTGAGCTAATTCCCCATTAAACCCTAATTCACCTTGTCACCTATATATAGTAATCTTTTCATTACTCCTGTATTAATGCAATTATGGAAAAATAAGTGAAATTACCTACGTGTGTATGGGTTGTGGTCAGTCGTGGGAGGCAGAGTGTTCGCCATGCAGGTTTATGAAAATTAGTGCGCTTCGAGCTCTGGTTTTGGAATCGTTTTACTGGAAGGGATGGGATGCGCAGGTCAGTCACCTTCTTACTTAAGACCTGCCTTTGTGAGAGGCACTTATGAGAAAAGAGCCGTTCTGCGAGCTCTCTTCTCACATAGTTAACTGATCACTATTTGGATTTGGGTCGCGAGATAGGCTTCTAACAACCCTTAGAATCGAAAGGAAGTTTCGAAATCTTGCGAAACACGAGCACTCGTGCCACGTTTATCTTTTTTATACTTCTTGTTACTGTTGTTCCTGCACTGTGGCGGTATGTCGGACAGCCAAGATGACCGGCTGAAGCTAATCTCTCTCTTGAAGACGAAGATCTCTCGAAGGCTGAAGTTGTCACGTGGAGAGAACGTCACAATTCGTATATTCTCTATATTTCGGGACCAAATGCAAGAATATGTGACGGAGGTCGAGATTTGTATGAGCAAATTAAAACATTCTTCCTCACCCGAGGGCCAGTGGGCGAAGATAGAAACTGATTGGCTGGCTCACCAGTTGGTGATGTTATAAAATAAAATAAGACATATCTCGGCTGATTTGCAGGCAAATAAACTAACATACTCAAGAGCGAGAGCCGGATATGAACGGGACAAGACCCCGTCACAAAATGACCATTATCGTCATTTACGCATAGCCCCAACGCACGAGTTTCGGTCGAAAAATAAAATAATATTTTAAAGTGTTTCTATTTTTTGACCAATAAAAATGCTTCCCTCCTAATTATACTCGCGTCGTTTTTCGAGCCTGTTAAGCCATAAAAATACGCCATAAAAGGGGTCACACGAGGAAGTACAGCAGCAGTCAACAGGAGGACAGGGAAAAGACCAGTCACGGTCAGGCTGAGCGGTCGGCAGCAGTCAGCAGGAGGATCACCACGCCAACCACTGAGAACTACTATGAGAGATCAACCCAGATCGGAAGCTAACACAAGGTAGCTGTCCCAAAACCACACGTTCCTATTGAAATAAATCAGGTAAATCTATTTCTGCTGTTGTCGTATTTCTTTCTTGAGTCAGTCGACCCAGTAATTTCTGAGCGACTGTTCGGTTTAACTCTCTTTCTACGGGCGGGAGGAACCCGAAGGAGGCTACGCCGAAGGGCGGAGTCTCCTTCGGGGAGGTAAAACCGGCCCTGAACCCGTTTATACGGGTTCAATGGGCTATTTTTTGGCCGAGCCTAATGGCTCGGAAATGCCCACGTTAAAAAGGCCTTGTGCCACATGACACCCTCGTCGGAAGGTAACTGAATATTGTCGTATTTCTTTCTTGCAACCATACGTTTGTCTATAACAGTGATTCATAGAGATCTGGAGGATCTTGGCACAACGCTAACGCCATTTGACCTTGGTGTTTCTTAGATCAGACTCCCTCTCCAGGTTCTCCTGATTTTCCGTCTGATAGAGGTGTGTTCTTTACTGTCAAACCTGCAGATAGTGGGGCCCACCTTCAACGGTTTGGAGACCGAATGAGCCTCCGAAACTTCCGTCTCGCTTCGAGAACGGTGTAGAAGGCGTGGTTAATAATGCAGAGATGTTGAATTATTTAAAGTGTTTCTTTTCTGACTGCCCCTTGCTGTTAATCAACCATTTGCACGTGGTCAACAGCAATTACTAAATCGCTCTCAAAATTCTCTAAACTGAATATTTGAACATGGATGAAATCATCGACCAAGTGTTCTAGGAGATAAATGACTACCACCCCAAGCGTGAGAGGTCCTATTTCGATCCGAGGAATTATTTATTCAGATCAGCGTCACTGGGAAGCTCCTTTGCTCGCGACATGGTGAAATTACTTTTCATCAAGTTTTCTAGAGAGGTGAAAGAAGAAGTGATTCAATTATGCGGAAGAAGGATACCACCTTTGTCATTCATTTTACAAGAGACCGGTGAAGTCATTAAACGACTCCTTATTAAGGGAAATGGTTTGCCTAACTCTCCCCTCAGGGATGATAGGTTTCCTAGGGAACCTCTCGGAAATCTGGAAATGCTTCCATTCGTAAGGACTTCTCATTTCAGGTTACCTACGACTTTCGGGTCTCTGGGGTGGAGAACTCTTGTAATCTGCCACCTACCATCGTTAGAAATGGCAGAAATTTCCGTCAACTGGATACGGGGGAGCGGCCGTATGTATTTGTCCGAAGAGGTGTTGTTCCCTTGGACTGCACGGAGTCGTACATTCTTGATTGTGACCTAAGGTTTTCGACGCTTCTGGGAGAGTGTGAGAAGCGTTTTAAGGAGTTGACACTGGAAACTGATTTGGGCATCGGACATGTGCGGCCCTTTCCGGTTATAGTAGACGAAACATTGGATCTATCGGTACAAGTATCCCATTTGGACTCCTTGCTGGAAAATTTCCAGACGGCCAACTAATCCCTTTCTGGGAGGTTTGCCCAAGGTTCCACTCTTGTATCGATCAAGGGTAGAATTAGGATTTATCTTGTTCGCTACTTGGGACCCTTGCAGTTGGGTTGGGCTTTTTCCATTCCGTCACGACTTGTTCCCTTCGGAGAGGTGGAATCCTTTTACCCGACTGACAAATCGCCGGCTGGTGAATGTATTCGTTTTCCTTTCCATACCGTGCTCGATCTCACTGCCCCGGTGAAGTCTTCTCAACTCTGTTTTGTGTTGGAGTCCGAAGCAGCTTATGCGAACTGGCTTGGGTAATTCTTTTTTGACAGTCACGAACAGCTAGGTCTGGAACTATTGTTCAGCATTAAGTCCGTAGGGATCCCTGAGCAGGAATTCTTCGGAAAAAATTAAGACAATTTGAGGAATATATTGCCCTGAGGGATATTAAGAATTATGTACAGTTGCCTTGGCATAGAGAGAAACTTGCTCAGGTTCCTTAAAACCACGCAGTACCCTTACACATTTTCGATCGTGTAGCGAAAGACTTGGAGAAGAGAGGAATTTATCAGGAATATTTGGAAGTATTTCGCTAGCAGGAAGAAAGTGATAACACCGAAGTGATCTTTGTATCTCCTAATCGCTTGATGAATTCTACTTGGTTCTCACATCGGCCCGTCATGAAGACTTACTTCACTTCTACAACCAAAATGCGACCGGTGTTTAACTGTAGTTTAAAGACTGGCAACTGTCTTATTGAATGAAGCTGCTTATTCAGGAGTGAATATGACGGGTGATATGCTGAAATTAATGCTCTCTTTCTGAACGGATGATTATATCCTGCTGGCAGGCATCAAGATGGCCTTGTTTCGCTTTGAATTGGAAGCTGACAAGTACCGATTCTGTTTCTTCCTTAAGGACGGGGACCAGCTGCGCTGCTTCTGATATTCCACCATTATTTTGGGGTTCACCTCCAGCGACTTCACACTAAGTCGTATACTGAAGGACCATATTGCCCAATTTCCCTTTAACCCATGTCGGTTAGTGATAGAGAATCATTTTATGTGGACAGCTTAGTAATGACTGAGATCCCGCAAGGCTGTTTGATCTATATTCCCTTTGCAGGGATCGACAGCAGGGTGATGTGGGGCTATTTTGAG
Source organism: Acanthosepion pharaonis (assembly GCA_903632075.3). Lineage (NCBI taxonomy): Eukaryota > Metazoa > Mollusca > Cephalopoda > Sepiida > Sepiidae > Acanthosepion > Acanthosepion pharaonis. The sequence goes on from CAHIKZ030000606.1 coordinate 230,449, forward strand.
CTCAGGGGTAAGATAACATATTAAGTACTCGCGGTAGGTTTAGATCTGACCTTAAATTTTGGTGCCATGGACTTTCTTGGCTGAGTGGCGGTGGGGCTCGTTGACCAGACCAGGAATTACCTTGCCTCAGCAGAAGCAGCCAAATTATTGCTCTTCCCCTTCTCTTGGACATGAGTAGAGGCTTACGCCTTGTTTCTTGTTTGGGAAGGGGTTTCCGGTACTTACACTCCTCCCCCTTCTCTTGGACATGAGTAGAGGCTTACGCCTTGTTTCTTGTTTAGGAAGGGGTTTCCGGTACTCTCTCTCTCTCTCACTGGCCTCTGTATCTCCAGTTGAATTGATCTATCCACTACTCTTCTCCTCATCCTTTCTTCTATCACTCCTATCTGAACGTGCTCCAAATTTTCTGTAACCCCTTGCGTTCCAGTGGCTTTCCGCCTTGCTTGGGGTGAAACGCTTAAAAAAAAAAGTCTGTAAAAACCTCCGTCGTTCTTGAGGAAGAATATCCTTCCGTCATCGCTCTGGATCCTTTTTTTGGGATTTGCGCGTCTTTTGGGAGTTGCAACCTTCGTATACGAATTTATTAGTAGACTGCGAAGGCTAGAAGAGGACTGCGAAAGGAAGGCCTCGTGATTTATTTGATGAAGCACCTTCAGCATCAGGCCTTTGCTGAGGAGGTGGAATTCCTTTTGGATGCGCCTGGGAAGTCGTTACCTCGTCCGGTCTTGGCACAGGATCTCTTCCTCGATCGTGATGGTCTGACCCGTTCCAGTGGTATCTTCCCATTTTAGCTACGAGGTAAAAAAAAATCCATTTTTCTGGGAAAAAAATCGCCCCGTCTCAAAGTTGATCATCATGGATTGCCACTTGAGATGCTCACAGTTACGTGTTGGGTCGAGCCTGGGTGAGTTAAGACGCAGTGGATACAGAGCTCCCCAAGGAAGACAGGCAGTAAAGAAAGCTCTGGCATCATGCGCTTTGTGTAGGAAGTTGTTATGTAGTCGTTTAACAGTGGAGGCTTGTATTTGTACTAAGTCGGTCCTAAAATAGGTTCGACGTACAAAACGTTAGGAACTTAATATAATAGGTAATGAAGCAGTAATCTAGTTGTGGTGGCTGATACTTTAATATCCGACTAACGGTCGTCCGACATCGACTGACTGACCACCTTACTGCAGACTGACTTGTTACTCTTACTACTACTACTTATTATAGGTGGGAGAGTCTATTAACTATAGAATAGGTGTGCTCCAGAAGTTCTATGCGAGACTTGTGCTTTATCGCAATCTTGCCAGCCTGCCCATTCCGCGCGCAGAATTTGAGGTTCACTTCCGGAATACTGGCGTCAACTCCACAGGACATCTTTGCGTTAAAGAGGAAATTACAAAAAAAAAAGATGTATTTACTGCTCTTCATCTGCCTGAGTGTCCGAGCGGTTCATATAGAGGTGGTGCCTGACATGAACGTCCTGTTCTTTTTTCAAGCTCTTGTCCAGTTTACCAACCTCTACGGTATTCCTTCCGGCCTGTACAATGACAATGCCAAGACCTTTCTGGGCAGTGGCAGGTTATTCAGCAGTCTTTCTCTTTGCCACGAGTACCAAGAGAAATCTGGCACGTGCAACATTAGACTGAATACCATTCCCCTCTTCTCTCCTTGGTTTGAGGTACTTTGGAGAGAAGCATCTCGATCTTAAAGTCTTGCCTTATACAAGGTTATTGGCAGAGGCAAGATAAACTATTTCTCTCTCCTGACGAACATATCGGACATTCAGTGAACAACCGTCCTCTGACTTACCGTGAGTCTTCGAACAGGCAATTGGAAGCAATAACACCTAACATCAGACCAAAGAAAACCCCTGGATTCTTGCTACGCATAGGAGGAGGTGATCTTTCTTTTTGTTGTTCCTCCCACTCGGAGAAGGTTTATTAAATCTATGGAGCTGCGTAGTAGCTGGACGAGTTCCAACACATATGGTACAATGAGCCCCTCTTGAACCTAAGGGAGAGGTCACACGGATGACTCCAGGTGCCGTTCAAAAATCGGTTAAAAATTAATGACGTTGTTCTTGTCAATAGCCGCCTTAAACTCAGGCTCTTTTGGATCCTGGGAACTGTTTTGGAGATATACAGGGAAGATGACGGTATCGTCAGGTCTGCTCGCATCAAGGATGGAGACGGCCCTGTGCAGGTTCACTCCTTGAGGCATCTGTACCTCTTAAAACACACCCTGTCTTCAGATATCGAAGGTAAATCGGAAATTGATTCCCTTCCTTGTTTCACTTCTGGGACTGTGGTCTGTGAATGATGCCTATTCGGACACCCCTTCCGGAGGCTAGGCCATGGTTTGGCTTTTTCCTGTCTGCAACGCTCGCCAGGGAGATATGGACATGTTTAAATGCAACCTTTGTGATGAGTGGTTTAATTTTGGGTGCGTGGTAATGGACAGGCCTCCACCGGAGAGGTGGAAGTGGTATTGTCCTGAATGCGGCACGCGAAAAAGTCGTCGCGGTAAGCACAAAATGGGCGGTCCTGAGTAGAACCTGAACTTTACTCGACTGTAGAGCTAAAACTAGAAGACGGAATGAGGGTACCCGAACTACTGTTACCTCCATGTGGTCCGTGACGACGTCTTCGCACCTGTTTGTTCCCAATCAGGGTTAAGATCATGCTTACCGGTGATGCTTGTCTAGTTCAAATTGTTCTGCGTCTTTTGGCTATGGATTTGAGATGTGCCCGTGATTTCTCTTCTTTTTCGGTATTTTTTTTCTTTCTTGTCTTTTGGGAGTGTGTGGAAAAATAAGTGAAATTTCCTGCATGTGTGCGGGTTGCGGTCAGACTTTGGTGGCGGAGTATTTTCCAAAGCGTTCCGAGCTCTGATTTTGAAATCGTTTTAATCGAATGGGGGGGGGATGTGCAGGTCTTCCCCTTATGTTACTTAAGGCCTGCCTTCGCTCCCTTCTCCAATTTTCCTTTATGAGTCGTTACGCGAGCTCTCTTCTTCTCATGTAGTTAACTGACCCCTGTTTGTATTTGAGTCGCGAGATAGGCAGTGTTTCGCAACGCTTACTGTACCTGACCGACTTCAAGCTGCTCTTAGAGTCGAAATGAATTTTCGACACAACATTGAAAACAGCAACGAAAATTTACTTTTAGAAATCGCATAAAAATGATTAGAAAAATAATCGAGGAACAATAACCTGGGAAAAAGGTCTCAGTACATGATCCTAAATGGCGCAAGATATACATGATCAACAAATAATAAATTCTTAGTGTGTTAATGACATTAACTCAAGGATTTTATTTTTACGTTTAGTATCTGGCTCTATAGCTCAGTTGGTTAGAGCGCCAGTCTAGTAAACTGGAGGTCGAGTGTTCGAATCCCTCTGGAGCCTATATAACTTTTTCTATATTCTGAAGTAAATAACACTAACACTAATAATAATGATGGAAAAATCCGTAAAAAATAAGAAAAGTTTGATTTACTTCTCTTCTTACCCAATTCAAGAGTTTCCCATTTGATTTTGGGGGTCTCAAATATTTAAGCGGAACACGTATATGCATGCGTTTGAAATTACGATTCCCATTCAAAATTAGAAAAATAAAAAAAATAATTAAATAATATATATATATATATATGTGTGTGTGTATGTAATTACATAAATTTAAAACTAAATAAAATATAAAGTAAATAACAAGCATTACAATAAATATCATTTTATGATTTTTGCCGAGTTTTTGAAAAATATGGTAAATTTAGTTACAATTTAATGTAAAAATTTGTACGCTTAATATTTGCCGAATATATATATATATATATATATATATATATATATATATATATATTATTATGTAGTGGTTTCACAGTAGAGGCTTGTATTTGTACTAAATCGGTCCTAAATAGGTTTGACGTACAAAACGTTAGGAACTTGATATAATAGGTAATGACACAGTAATCTAGTTGGGATGGCTGATACTTTAATATCCGACTAACGGTCGTCCGACATCGACTGACTGACCATCTCACTGCTGACCCAGCGAATGCTACTACTCCTACTTATTATAGGTGGGAGAGTCTATTAACAATAGAATAGGTGTGTTCCAGTATAACATATATATATATATATATATATATATATATATATATATATATATATAATTATTTTAGAAAAATATGATTCCAACACGCTGCATAAGATTTCTCATATTCTCATGTTTGTATCGAGCACTATTTTATACCGAAAATACTAAAGAACTTTAGATTATTTACCTAACGAGTTCTTTCCTATTTTCTATATATTTTTCACACACACACACACACACACACACACACACACACACACACACACACACACACACACACACACACACACACACACACATATATATATATATTGAATCTATTATTAATCAAATAATTCTAATATTAACTTGTTCTCATGAGACTCTAACATGTTAAGAATTAATCAAGTTATTTGAAAATAAACAAATATACAAATCGATAATTACAAATGATGATATTTTGATGGAGGAGAGCTATGGTAGAAATATTTATTCTCCCATTTGTAATTCACCCATTATGGTCATTATTATATCCGTAATATAATAACACTGTAGTTCAGAATAGCGGAAAGGAAAAGGAAAAACAACACGCGTTGTTCTCAGAAAGAATTTTATATCACTAAAACAAACAGAAAAAAATCATATACTTACACTACAACGCAGAGTGAAAGGAGAAACAAAAAGGAAGGATATTACATATAATATGGAGATACTCCTGTAACTGGAGATGGCATGTTTAGAACTCAAGATACAAACAGGCCGGATTCATCAATGTCCCGGTCGCGGACATATTCCACGAAACAGCGAGTCCTGGGTTTCCCAAATTGAGGACTGTGAACTTGAGTTTCTTTTGTACATCCGGGTAAGATATATTTCCAAAGGGAAACAGTATCATGGACTTATAACCTGCTGGGAAGTCAGATTTAGTCTCTGTCCGGGCAACCGGGGACCCAGGCTAAAGAAAGCAAACTTTCGGTTTCACTGTTGTAAATGAACTATATTTGGTGGCCGCTTTTTTTCACTGAATGAAGTAATGTCACTAAGCGGCTGTCATGTAACCCACGTGACTTATCTCCACAAAAAAAAAAAATTGCAAGAATGTTTTTCATTTTTTTAAAATTTTACTTCGAAAAATTTATAAAGTATAAATATTTTACAATTTTGTATTACTTTCAGCTTTTTATTATTAAGTTAAAACTATATTTACTAATCATAAACGGAAAAGCTTAATGCAAATCATCAAACACCAATATTTTTAAAAAATTCAGAATATTTTGTATGTGTATAAACGAGCCGATTTTTGTATGTATGGGCGACCATACACGATATTATCAGAAAATAAGAGCAATCACTTTTGTAAATTTAAAGTCAACATTTCTAAAATTCAATAAAAAAATTAAATTACAAAGAATATTTTCCTAAATTTTCAAAATTACTGAGTTCTTAAAATATAATTTTCTTCAATAATGTTTTACAGATAAACTCTCCGTAGAACAACATTAGATCTGTCATCAGGTTGTCAACATCTATTGTCGGATTAAAAACACATCTACTCTCGGGTTAAATGCATTTCTGCTATATTTTAGACTTAAAGTGAATAATATTTGTTTTAAATGATATTAACTCTACTTTAAATCAGCTAATATTCCTCAAATAAAGATTCAGAAAAATATATTTTATTTCTGGAAGATTTTTAATAAAGAGAATTACATTGCGATGGAAGATGACTAAAAAAGTGCACTAATCAGCTATGTTAACAAAAAAATCCTTCCAGTCAATTTAAATTAGTTTTAGATTAGTTTTTGAAACAGAAAAGTATTTTGAAATTAGTAAGGCAATATTAAATTTAGTCTATTAGCTTGAAATTAAAACTAAAACAAAAGCTTCAAGAAAGATTTTTCATTTTTTTAAATTCATTTTTTAAAATTCATTTTTAACGCTAGGTATCGCGTTTTTCGTGGAGGTCCCTAATTAAAATTGTACTTAGTAATCATGAATTAAAAGACTCGCTACAATTCAAGAAACCACAGTATTTTAAAATGAATTTTGATTTGTGTGTGTGTGTGTGTCTGTGTGTCTGTGCCTGTGTAAACGTATCGGTTTTTGTAAATACGGATGTCCATACATGACATTAGCGGAAGATGAGAGAGTTACATATAGTAATTGGTAATTTGCTAACGTCTTTGTCAGCAAGCATCTTCATAAGTAAGGTTATAAACAAGTTTCGCCTTCTGAATAACACGCATAATTTAATGAAGAAAATGACATTTATTAAAATTTTGTGTTTTGTTTCATTCTCGCTTGTTCACCCACATTCTCTCTCACGCAAATTAATTTTCAGTTTACCTTTTAATTTTTATAATAAAAAAGCCCAGAAATAATGTCTCTTAGCGTGAGGGGGTTTGAGTAAATTTTTTCACGGTAATGCAGTTAAATCCACTTTAATATATGTAAGTTTAACTCTTCTATAATGTTCGGTAAATCCGATACACAAGAATGATTACTTAGTGATTGATTTTTACTATAAAATAAATGTTTAGAAATAAAATACAAATTAGTCTTCAGTTTAGTTCATAATTTTTATAAGAAAAAAACCCAGAAAGAATGTCTCTTGGCGCGAATGGGGATTAGGTGAAAATGGTAGAGCGCTCCAATTGTGGTTGGAACCCTAGATTTGATTGGAAATGGTTATGATATACTAAAATAAATGAATGGAACCCTGGTAGCCTATACCTTAAAAAAATACAAAAAGTGTTCTCACAAGTACAGCATATACTTTACGAAGAGCTTTATCTTTGCAAAATGGGTGTGCTCTTAATTTGTTTTATTTTGGTCATTTTATTTATTTTATAAAAATGATCAGTGGAAAATTTCGATTTTTGACCGTAAGAAGGATAATATGTATACAACAGAAATCAAAGGAGGAGGAGGATGATGATGATGATGATGATGATGATGATGATGATGATGATGGTGATTCTTCTTCTCCTGTACATATATCGCGGCCGCCTTTGGGCCGCTCCTTAGGCCGGAAGAGAACAGGTCATTTCGACCTTGACCTTTCGGTTGTGCTCCCTACACGCTGTTAATTACGTGGTAGAGACTAGCAAATTACCTTTATTTCTTTATTTCTTTATTTCTTTTCTAGAATAAATTAGCATATATCCTCGTTCTGTCGTCTGTGTTGTTTCACCTTGTCAGATTTAACGTCTTCGAAATGTTAGCGGGCCTCTTGTGACCTCATCACCCTTTTGTTTTACGGGGGCGCTCGAGGGGTCCGCCACACATATAAAGAAATCCACACTTTCATTTTTAATTTTTTTGTGTTACTGTTATTTATGTATTTGTCTATAAAGAAATAAATGAAAGAAAAATTTTTTATTTTTATATATTTTATTTCTGAGTAAATATAAATTCTAAAGTAATTTGAGGTCATGATATTTAAATAAAATTAGAAATCAAGAAAAAAAGAAAAAGTAACACTTGCATTGTACTGAAAATAATCGAAAAAACAAACAACTGAAAAAAAAAATTGTCTCCCGGTACCTCTCGCATGCTAAGCGAGCGCTCTACCATCTGAGCTAATTCCCCAAATCCCGGACTTGTTTAACCGCCTTTATCTTTTATAAACCTAATCACTTAAAGGATAAAAATGAGCTAATTCCCCACCCGAAAGGCTTACCTTAAAGAACAATTTATAGTTAAAGAAGAAATATTTGTACTGAGACAAGATGCCGACCAGTTGAATTCCAAACATATTTATGATAAAATATGAAAATAATCTCCACCAAATAATATTTATTTGCACATTTTTACCGTATATTCACTGAATAAAACTGAAAAAGAAAATAAAACAAAGAAAAAGTGACAACTCTATTATGCTGAATCGGAATAACAAGCAATTATTGAAGACCTCTCAATGCTAAGCGAGTGCTCTAACAATTGGGCGAATTCCCCACACGGAAACACCGACTTAAAGAAAAAAATCATATCTACAGAAGAGATAGTCGAACTGAGACAAGATTCCGAGAAATTGAATTTTGTGTCCACATTCTGTGTCTTCCAATGAAGTATGAAGATAAAACACTGTAAATAATATTTCTTCGCAAATTTTTATCTTATATCCGCCATGTTCATGATATTGTGAACAGAATAGAGACAACAAATGTTATTTGTTACATAACAACACGTCATATTGTTAAGCAATGTAAATAAATAATAAAGAGTAAAAAGAGTCCACGGAAACATTAAAAATGTATTCTAACGTCATTTCACAAAATACAACCAAACAGTTAAAAACAATAGTCAATAGAAAACTATGATAAAATCAACAATTATGAACAAAGCAAATGTATATAGAATGATGTGAAAATAGGTTTTATCCCAACTTCAGGTTATTTCTTTAATGCATCAAAGAGTCTTATTTCTAATTAGTTAAGCCAGATACACAATCCCTCATCCGAAATTGTAAAATCCGATTTTTTCTTTTTTTTGAAACTTTCTGCTCACAAAGTTGGCGCCAAAATTTGACACGATGTGAGCCATGAATTACCGACCAGTGAGTTGTCAGACATGTCATTGTTGATCACTAATATTTTTAAAAGAAAATATACTCCCCCAGCTTCGGCAGTTTCAAAATAATATTAGATACAAGCGAGAGGGCTTGAGCAATTCTTTCAGTGTATTGACGTCAAACCCACTTTAAACTTCGATGTTGTGTCACATTCATTAGCGATGTAGGCGCGCTAAAAGTCGAGTATTTTTTTAAATGAAAATGGAAACAAAAAATATGCTGAAACTTAGAGTCAAAAAGAGACAGTTGAAATTTCTCGGACACATCATGAGGAAAGAATGTCTAGCTTGAAATCTTTTTTTTTTTACATAAAGAATCCTTTGATCTTTCATCATGAAAAGTTTTTGGCCATAAAATTTTGTTTTTATTATATTTTGTGCATATTTTTTCAACGTTTTTGGTTTAATGTGGGGAGGCCGAGCGCGCACACCCGGGCTAGGAACAAATTGCCCGACAACCGTCGGTTGCGCTGGCCTCGGTGCGAGCACCGATCCCTCTCTCTGGTGCAATGTGAGGGCCAGACATCGGGCAGCTATTCCCTAGGGCTGGGCACGTGTCAGTATAATTTTCCTCAGTTGAGACTCTGTTCTTTGACGGAGCCGCCCCTGATCGCACTCTGCCTGAAGACAGAGTGGCAACGGAGAGATGATAAATGACGTGTTGCAAACAACTTTATAGTAATTTGTATTTACTCAACCTCCCACGAGGTCAGGTTGACACAAGGTCGGTTTGATGTGGGAAGTCCGGCTGATGGAATGTAGAAACGGGTACCTCAGATGATTAATGGAGAGCCATTTAGTTTTGCAGGCGTTAAAAATAACACTCCATATATCAGACTAATAGTGGGTAATTTAACAAAATAGTAAAACTTTTTATGTCACCTGATTCCTCCTTCGAAATAACTTCATCGAAGTAATAAGTTTTTTTATCAATGGAATCGTATGTATATAGGTAGATAGAACATAATACGACAAACAGTTGTAATTATATATCAAGAGAAATGCTGGAGGCACATTGATAGTTAACTTTAAATCTAAATTTTGGTCGACCTATGTATTTAGAACCTTGTCGACTTTATGCAGCTTTCTATCGTCTTTTTTTGTTTTTGTTTCTATCGCTGTTGTACAACCACAAATGAAAATAATCAAAAACTTAATCAAGGACTGCGCCAGTTATTTTATTAAATATGTATAGGTAAAGGTAAAACATAGCGGCGTATGGGGAATTAGCTCATATGGTAGAACGCTCGCTTCGCATGTGAGAGGTACCGGGATCGATGCCCGGATTCTCCAGATGCAAACTGCCTTTTTTTTAGTAGTTAATTGTATCTTTTTTTATTTTATCACTCACTATTTTAATTCAAATATCGTCATCCTATAAACATCACATTATGTATTTGGAAACAACCTCTAAAAAGTGATATGCATGTTGAAAAAATATGCACAAAACACAATAAAAACACGATTTTGTGTTCAAAACATTTTATGATGAGAGATCAAAGTTTGTTTTTTCTATGTAAACAGTGAACAAACTTTCATAGCAGCTGATTTTGCAATGGATTCAATATAGTCTTTCCACTTCATATCAGCGAAGAGCGTTAGTCAGAGAAGGCGCAATGCTTCACTTTCCTGGAGTTTAGCATCATTTATACCGATTGAATGTAAAGACGGGGTATCTCAGATGATTAATGGAGAGCCTTTTAGTATTGGAGGCGATAAAATTAACAAGCCATTCTTTGCACAAGTTAACAACAGACTGAAGGTTGTTTTGGACACCAGCTGCCAATTTGACCTCATCGAATTGATTAGACTTATTATTGAGACAGGAGTAAATGGTTGTATCATCAGCTTGGATAACAAGTTGAAAGCCGACGTCATCGGGAAGGTGATTAATGAAAATGTGGCTTCTATAGGATCGGTCAGAGTAGTCAGAAAATGTGGCTTCTATAGGATCGGTCAGAGTAGTCAGAAAATGTAGCTTCTATAGGATCGGTCGAAGTAGTCAGAAAATGTGGCGTCTATAGGATCGGTCAAAGTAGTCAGAAAATGTGGCTTCTATGGGATCGGTCAGAGTAGTCACTTGGTAGCGATGTGGTGATGTTTAAAAACGTATGTTGTCTTTTGAAATACTCTTGGAGATATATTCCTTAAACGTCGCTGGACACCAATGCTAGCAAAATGTTCTTTAAACGACATTGGTCATTATTTTTGTAGAAATGTTATTTACATATCGTTCGTCATCACTTTTGGGACCCTTCTACCCTGGTTTTGTTGCTGTTTGAGTGTCGAAATAACAAACATTTAACAACAACTCACATTTTAAATGAAACATAAAGGTTAATCGTTGATAGAAAAGCAGAAGCTGAACCTCAGTTGAAATAACATATTTATATTCTTTTCAGAAATATTCACTAGCAATGAAATGTTCAATTTTCCTTGCGTTGACGTTTGTTTTATAAATAATTAAGTGTTCTTAGTGCTGCGTGAAATGTGTGGAGAGAATTACTTCATGACTGTCAGTTTGTGAATTCGTAGAAAAAAAAGTATGTAAATTGGAGAATCCGGGCATCGATCTCCGTACCTTTCACACAATAAGCGAGAGGTCTATCATTTGAACTAAACTCCCTCTTATAGGCCAGCATTTGTGTAGCGATATTCGAATCTCTAATATGTATTACTTAAGGATAAATTTGTTATATAAAGCAGTCATGGTCCAAATGCTGCCCGCGGGCCACATGCAGCATGAATGACTTTATTTTTCTCATTATTTGTCCAAGAAATTTCAACTGAATCTTTTTGATTTGAAGTTTAAACATATTCTTTTTTTACATTTTCATTTAAAAAATAGTGGACTTTTTAGCGCGCCCACGTTGTTAGCGAATGTGACTCAACATTTAAGTTTAAAGTGGGTTTAATGACAATACCGTGGAAAATTGCTTGAGCCCACTCACGCCAAGAGACATTTTATATGTTTTTTTTTATTACGAAAATTAAAGGCTAAACTGAAAACTAATTTGCATTTTATTTCTAAATCGTTATTTTATAATAGAAATCAATTGCTAAAGACGTCATTGTTGTGTATCTCTTCCAAATCAACACTCGACTCAACTGGAGTGCCCACACCTGAGTGTTATGTGCATAACGCTGTCACATGTCTCAGATATTATTTCTTAATGAGACTCCCATGAGGAAAAGCGGAGGTAACGAGATCCCAGCCGTATTCCTAAAGAAATGTGCACCCAAGCTGGCTCCTGTTCCCTTCAAAATCTACAAATATTGCCTTGCTGTTATATTCGTGAGCGAAATGGGCGCGTTAAAAATATTTTTTTGAAATGAAAATAGAAACAAAAAATATGATTAAATTAAAAATCAAAAAGAGTCTGTTGAAATTTCTCTGGTACATAATGTGGAAAGACTGTCTAGCATGAAAATTAAAAAAAAAAAAAAATATCTGTCATCATAAAAAGGTTTTGACCATAAAATTTTGTTCTTATGTTTTGTGCATAGTTTTTCATAGTATTTTTTAAAGGTTGTCTGGAGGTACGTAATGTGATTTTTATGGGATGACGATATTTGAATTAAAATGGTGAGTGATAAAATGAAAAAAAGATACAAGTGACTGCTAAAATTAAGGCAATTAAAAGTGAACTTTGTACTTGGAGAATCCGGGTATCGCTCCCGGTACCTCTCACATGCGAATCAAACGCTCTACCATTTGAGCTAATTCCCCACACCTTCGGGTAAATTACCTTTACCAATTCATATTTAATAAAAAAACTGGTACAGTCCTTGAATGAGTTTTTGATTTTTCCATTTGTGGTTGTACAAAAGCAATAGAAAAAAAAATAGGCTGCATCAGATCGACATGTTTCTAAATACACAGAACGCCCAAAATATTGATTTAAAGGAAACCATCAATGTACCTCCAGTATTTCTCTTGATATATAATTACAAATGTCGTTTGTTGTATTTCGTTCTATCCACCTATGTACGATCCCATTATCACTTATATGAAGATATTTCAAAGGGGGAAACACGTATCACAATATGTTTTGCTATTTTGTTAAATTACTCACTATTAGTCTGATATATGGAGTTCCATAATATATATATATGTTTTATTGTAGAAGCATTTTCTCATGTTTGTTATATTGTATGTTATTGGGTAGAAAATAAACTTTGGGAGTGTTTTAATATGATATGCATATAGATATATAACTGTTTTGAAAATAGACTTTATTTCCTATATATCCACATCGTAACTAATGCGTTCTACTGAATTTTAGATGTTTGAAAATTTGACATTTTTATAAAGCTAAATTCCTAAGGTGTTATATCATTAAAAAATTGTTAAATATCAACGGTTAAAATGATGGCTAGAAAACTCACAAATTAACTCTGACGGGAAATGGTTCGTGAATTTGAATACCTCTAAAATGAAACTACTCTCATTTAGCTATCATTGAGAAACTTTCCTTCTCACCATCAGCATGGCTGATGCTAGACTCATGGAGAACAACACTCTCAACCTTCTTGGTCTCACGTCCTCAACTGACTTTAAATGGAACGCCTACATAGAATCAATAGCTGCATCTACTGCAAGTAATTCGGGTCACAGTGTTGTTTTTTTCTCGTCAGTCCATCTTGCACGTTTACACATCTACCTTACATCCATGCAATGGATACTGTTGCCATATCTGGTCTGATTCTCCTGCGACAGATCTCGGAGTTCTTGACAATATCCAAAGAAGGACCTGCAATGTAATCGGTCCTGACTTGGTGTCTCGGCTTCGTGACTTCCCTCTGTCTTTTCTGCAAATATTTTAATGACCACTGCACTCACGGGCTTAAACGTGTGTTTAATCGTGCTACTAGATTTGCATCTAGGTCGCACCCTTTTACTGTTGGATTAGGTAAATATAATCACCACTTCTACTCCAATGTTTTCTTTTCTCACACTTCCGGCCTGCAGAACTCTCTTCCGTTTCCTTGCTTCCCCGATAACTACAATCTTCAAAAATTTAAATGCAATGTTAGTCGCCATCTAATATCTTCTGCAACCCTGTTAAGTTTTTACCCATTCCTCGGTTCCATCAAAACCCTCTCCTTAACTGCTTGTAACACCAAGCGTACTAGTGGCGTTCCCAACTTGTTTGGGGTGAGATGATTAAAAAAAAATCTATCGAAATATTTAAATAATAAGTAGTATATAATTGTTTTCAGGGGAAAATACTTCCTGCCTTGCTTGGTGGGGATGATGAAAATAAAAAGAAACAACAAGAAAGAAGATTTTCAGAGGAAAATTATTTCTATTCTTTGAAATAATTAATTTAGCTTTACTATGAAATAGAAAACCATGAATACAGTTAAACAAAAACCTATGTTTATTTGTGAAATTAACTCTGATGGTAGAACGATCGATTAACTTGTGTAAGGTAACGGGCTCGATCCCCGGATTTTCCATCTTACCTGCGCCTTTTTTCTTAATTATTTATTCTGTTTAATTTCAATACTATGCAAGTGTATTCTTTCTTTTCTTTAAATACCTCAATAAAAATTATTAAAAACTTCTTTTAAAAGAAGTATATTTAGTCTCTAGAGAAAAATAATTATTAACATTTCCTGTTTCTGATACAAAAGGGGTTTACACTAGTGTTCGTTATTGAAAATCGCCTGTTTTAAAATGCTGATAAGGTTATCTTCAATAAAAAGTTACAAAATTCAGGAAACATTGCATTTAAACTTAACTTAATCATTGTTTATGTATGTGGCTATCTCTGAGAGTGAACAAGTGATTCGATTAATCTTATCAGCTATCGATCTATTCGACTGTCCATGATCATGAAAAGCGGCGACTTGGCCTTTCTCGAAGTCAGAAAAATGCTTAGGCATGATAATAAATGTAAATACAGATGTAATAAACTTTATATTTTATTCATCACTAGCAGTAGAGCCCGGCATTGCCCGGGGATGTAATAGTAAGAGATAGATCAAGTATCGACCATCATAAAGGCTGAAAAATAAAATTGACAAAGATTATTGTTTAAGGTTGACGGACACGCATGTCTTAATTAGTTTTTTGTCTTTTTTTTTTGTTTTTTACGAATTGGTCAAACCCAAACTCAAACAAAAACATTGTTTACAATCGTTATGAGTCTATCGATTGAATAGCATTTTATTATAAACAATTGTCTTGTAAATGGAATTTTTTAAAAGCATTTTGAATGTAAAAATAAAGAAAAAAGTGTGCAAGACAATAAGAAACACTACCTGCCCCCAAAAAGTGAAGTTTTGTTAAAATCGGTTGAAAAATGTAGGAAATCCGATCCCATATAAAAACGAACACACACACACACACACACACACACACAAAAAACCAAAAAAAAAAACCAACCTGGGTTTTATAATAAGTGTAACTTGATATGAGTTGTTCCCCTTTCATTCTGGCGACAGTGATGCCTCTTAATCGTGTTTTCAAATTGTGTTTTTTCAATTTTTGGTGCTGTCAGAACCACCGCAAGGTAATTTTACGTAGTCCTGTGAAGTTTTGTTGAAATCGGTTGAAAAACGTAGGAAATCCGATCCAATATATAAACGAACAGACACACACACACAACCTGGGTTTTATAATAAATATGATTTCTATGGGTGCATTCATTTTTTTTAACCTCGTATTGATCTCGTAGAATAAAGCATCAAACAATTGTAAAATGAAAAAATAAAGAAAATTATTTGTAAAAATATTCAGACTTTAAAATGTCATTAAACTTAATATTCAATTAACCCATACAATTTTTCAGCAACGACCAAGATCTGAAGGAGTTTAAAATCATAATGTAAACATTACATGTCATTTTTCACAAGCGCACAAACATTACAGATTTTGCCAGGGAAACAAAAAAATAGTCATTGCATCTTATAAAAATTTAGTCTCAGCTGATACCGTCTAAAATAATGTTAGTTTCCTAGAATTATTTTCTTAATATTTCAAGCCATCATTTTAACAGTTGACATTAATATTTTTTAATGTTATAACACCTCTGGGATTTAGCTTCATAAAAAATGTCAAATGTACAAACATCTAAAATTCACTAGTATGGATTAGTTACGAGTTAATTAATGGTGTGGGTATAGGAAATAAAGCCTATTTTCAACACAGATACATACCCACATACATATCATAATAAAACACTCCCAAACTTTTTTTACTCAATAACAGACAATATTAGAAACATGGTAAAATGATTCTACAATAAAAATATATATATATATATATATATATATATATATATATATATATATATATATATATAAAGAAATATAATCTTAAGGTGTGCTATATTTATGGAATAAAGTGCTCAATATCAGAGATAGAGCGTGTGTAAATATAAAAGTGAACATAGAAGTCAACACTTAGAGGCGACAGTCAAAAAGCACAATAGGAAAATTATCAACAAACCACACGAACAAATTAAACCCACGTGCAACTGCAGAATAAAGAACGAATGTCCCCTAAACGGAAATTGTTTACAAAACAACGTAATATACCAAGCCACGACAAAATCACCAGATAATGAAGAAAAAGTATACATAGGAGTAACTGCAGGACCCTGGAAGCAAAGAAATTATACACACAAAACATCTTTCACAAATAGTAAATATGCGAACAGTACAATGCTTTCTAAGTATATCTGGGAAATTAAAAACAAAACGCATATCACACCAAAAATATCTTGGAAGATAAGGAAAAAGTCATTAGCCTACAGCAACCAATCAAAAACTTGCAAACTTTGCTTGGAGGAAAAAATAGCTATCATTACTTTCCCCGACCAAAATAAATTATTAAATAAAAGATCGGAGCTCATCTCAAAATGCAGGCATGAAAATAAATTTTTACTACGTAACCTAAAAAATGAAAAACGGAAAAAATAAAATAAAAACAAATAAATACACTAATAAAAAAAAAATAGAAATAAAAAATAAATAAATACTATGTTGCTTAAAACCGAAAAGAGAAAATATACAAGTAAAACAAATTGACCTAAATTCATCCAAGTAAATAAATAGACAAACCAATCCCAAATTAAAAAACTCTTTCCGCCAAAATAATAGTTAGAATGAACTACAACAACCAACCCCAAAATTGAACAAATAGCTTAAATTAAATTCTCAAACCAAAACAAAACTGTTAAATAAGTGATATAAACAAATTTTTACTACGTTAATAAATAAATAAATAAATAAAATAAGAAACAAAAATAAAAACGAGCAATATAACTTGACCCAAATAAATAAACAAACGACTTCCGGTAAAAATAACCGCCATAATAGAATACCCACAATGCACCACTAACCCGTATATATATATAAATAGCCGAGAAAAATAACAGCATATGTGGCCTGACGATTGCACATAGCATGAAACAGACTGTCGCCTCTAAGTGTTGACTTCTATGTTCACTTTTATATATATATATATATATATATATATATATATATATATTATGAAACTCCATATATTAGACTAATAGTGGGTAATTTAACAAAATGGCAAATAGTATATGTTACGTGTTTTCTCCTTCGAAAGAACTTCATTCAATCATTTTTATCAATGGAATCGTATATATTTAGGTGGAATGAATGAAAATCTACAAACGTCAGTTGATTTTGATTTTGGGAGTCAATGTATCTTCAGCCTTTCTCTAGATTTCGGGCATACTATATATCTAGAAACTTGTCGACCTTATGCAGGTTTTTACCGACTTTTTTCATTTTTTGTTTGTGTCTATCGCTGCTGTAAAACCACAAACGGAAATAATAAAAATTATCAGAATCTAATGCCTGTTATTTTTTTAAACTATGAATAAAGTAAAGTCAAGAACCCTTTACAAGGGGAATTAGCTCAGATGGTAGAGCGCTCCCTTCGCATGTGAGAGGTACCGGCATCGATACCCAGATTCTCCAGGTGTTGGCTGTACTTTTAATTGGCTTATTTTTAGTAGGGATTTTTTATCACTCACTATTTTTATTCAAATATCGTGATCTCTTAAAAATCACATTATGTACCTGCAACAACCACTAAAAAGTGGGATACATGTTGAAAAAATATGCTCAAAAAATAATGAAAATATATTTTATGCTCAAATCATTTTCATGATGAGAGATTAAAGCATTCTTTTATGTCAAGAAAAGATCTTCAAACTCGACATTTTTTCCTCATTAAGTGACCGAGAAATTTCTACTGTCGCTTTTTGATTCTAAGTTGAAGCATATTTTTTGTTTCCATTTTCATTTAAAAAATATTGGTCTTTTAGCGCGCCCACGTCGCTACTAGTGTAACACACTATGAAAGTTTATAGTGGGTTTAACCTCAATATCGTGGAAAAATTTCTCAAGTCTTCGCACGCCAAAAGACATTCTTTTTGGATTTCTTATCATAAAAATTATAAGCTAAACTGGAAACACTCGACTCAAATGGAGTACCCTCACCTGAGTGATATGTGCATAACCCCGTGACATGTCCCAGACATTATTTCTAATTTAGACTCCCATAAGTCAAGCGGAGGTGACGGGATCCCAGCCATCGTCCTAATGAAATATGCTCCCGAGCTGGCTTTAGTTCTCTCCAAACTCTACAGATATTTTCTCGCTGCATCTTGCTTTACTGCTTTTTGGAAGTCATCCTCTGTAGTTCCTGTTTCTAAGAACTCTGGAGAACCTTCTGGCACCTTTCATAATCGCCCTATTAGTCTCCCTAGGGCATTCCAGAAAAGTATTCAAGTCATTAATTAATGTTGACGTGGTTAAGCATCTTACCTCTCACGACCTACTCTCTGATAAAAGATATGGCTTCCGTTTTTGCCAGATCTACCACTGATGCGCTAACGTCCATCACCTAATATGTCTATCAAGTTATTGGTTATGACGGCGTAGCTCTATATATCTCGAAGGCGTTTGCCAAGGTATTGCACGCTGGTCTTCTTTGTAAGATCCAAGACTACGGTATTACTGGACGTGTGTTTGAGTTAATCTAGTTTTTTTCTATCAAATCGAGAAATGACTTGAAGTGGAACACTTACATCGAATCAATAGCTGCATCCACTGCAAGGATATTTGGGTCACTGTATCGTGCCAGAAGGTTTTTTTTCCTCGTCATAGTCCATCTTGCACATTTACAAATTTACCATTCGTACGCACATTGAATACTCTTGCCATATCTGGTCAGGAAGTCCTGCTACTCATCTCGAGGTTCTTGATAAAATCCAAAGAAGGATCTGAAATGTTATCTATCCTGATTTGGCATTTTGACTTCAGTCACATTCTCACCGGCGTGACGTACCTTCCCTCTGTCTTTTCTAAAAATATTTTCATGGATACTGCTCTGACGATTTTTTTTTTCGCTTGATGCCCGCACTACGTGTGGTTTAACGTGATACTAGCTTGGCTTCTAGGTCCCACGATTTACTGCTGAGTTAGGTAAATGTAACCGCCACTTCTACCCCAACAGTGTCTTTTTTCTCACTTCCCATATCCTTGCTTCTCTGATAACTACAATCTTCAAACATTTACACGCAACATTCATCGCCATCTTCTATCTTCTTGAACCCCGTTCAGTTTTTATTCTTTCCTCGGTCTCCTCTATACGCAGTCTTTTCTGTTTCCTTCACTCTCTGTAACTTCCTGCGTACTACTGGCATTTCCGCCTAGCTTGGGGTGAAATGATAAAATTTCCATCGAAATATTTAAAGAATAAATGGTATATAATTGTTTTCCTGCGAAAATACCATTTGATTATTTCCATCTTTGAAACAATAACTTTGTACTTACTATAAAGTATGAAAACCATGAAGACAGTTAATCAAAACTTTCACCGCAAATGGAAATTTTCTCAAATGGTAGAGAGCGCGTTTAGCGTGTGAGAGTTACCGGATTCGATGCCCGGATGTTTCAGTTTCTTAATTATCCATTATTCCGGTTAATTTCGATGTGATGCAAGAGTATTGTTTCTCTTCTTTAAATGCAGTTATCTTATTAAAAAAATCATTAAAAACTTCTTTGAAAAGAATTATGTTTATTCTCTAAAGAAAAATAATTATTAACGTTTCCTCTTTCTGATACAAATGGTTTATGATTTTCTTGCTTGCCTGATAACTACAATATTCAAACATTTACACGCAACGTTCATCGCCATCTTCTATCTTCTTGGACCCCGTTCAGCTTTTAGCCTTTCCTCGGTCTCCTCTATACGCAGTCTTTTCTGTTTCCTTCACTCTCTGTAACTTCCCGCGTACTACTGGCATTTCCGCTTGTTTAAGTTATTATTCCGGTTAATTTTGATATTATGTTGGCGTATTCTTTCTTTTGTTTAAATACAGTTTATAACGTTAATTCACTGTTTACATAAAAAATCTTTGATCTTTCATCAAAAAAAGGTTTGTTTTTATTATGTCTTGGTGAATATTTTTTCAACATTCATATCACTTTTTAGAGGTAGTTTGAACGTACACACTGAGATTTTTATAGGATAACAATATTTGAATGAAAATAGTGAGTGATAAAATGAAAAGAAACACATGCCTACTAAAAATAAGGCAATTAAAAGAGTAGTCCACACTTGGAGAATCCGGGCATCGATCCCGGGACATCTTACTTGCGAAGCGAGCGCTCTACCATCTGAGCTAATTCCGCTTAACTTTACCTATTCATACTTAATAAAATAACTTGCATTTGATTTGGATAATTTTTTAAAATTTCCTTTTGTAGTTGTACAACAGGGATAAAAACAAACAAAAACAAACAAAAGGCGCTTGAAAGCTTGTTATGGTGAAACACACCTATTCTATAGTTAATAGACTCTCCCACTAAGTAGGAGTAGTAAGAGAAACGAGGGTCAGTCGAAGTTGGACGACAGTAGTCGACAGTCGAATACGAAAGTAGTCAGCGACCACAACAAGATTACTCTGCGTAATACCTATTATATCAAGTTTCTAACGTTTTGTACGTCGAACCTATTTTAGGACCGACTTAGTACAAACCTCCACTGCGAAATAACTCCACAACAAAGCTGCATAAGTTTATGGTTCACCGTCAATATATCTCTCGATATAATATTATAACTGGCGTTTGTTGCATTTCGTTCATTCCATCTAATGTGTTTTCTCAATTTCCTCGCCGCGTGCATTTATCTCAAGTAGGTGCGAATTTTAGCTTACAAATACATCCGCACCCTGCATCATTGACCGCCGTCGTAAACATATAAATAGCGCTGAAATGTTATGTTCAGGAGGGAGAAATCCGCCAGCTACTAAACATTCTGTCGGTAGATGGAAGGAAAGCAGTCATTCATCCCATTTTCCCACTCCTTCAACGACCGCGATCAAAGAACGAACTCAGTGATTCAAGACATCGCCATGGTAACGAATGAAAAACTGGGAACACTCCCATATGAATGAATATGTGTTTGTGAATAACTGACATCTATTTTTACATTACGATTTTAAAACTCCTTCAGATGTTGGGCATGTCTGAAAAAATCGTATGGAATAAAAATGTTTTTGATAAACCGAATAATGATCGATAATAATCGAATAACATCATTCGATTTTGAAACTCAAACTCATTTTTATTCGATGCAATTTTTTTCCAGCAACGACCAACATCTGAAATTTTAAAATTTTAAAAATCGTAATTTTAATGACATTTACGAGTGTGAACATTTTTATAAATAATTTACTTTTAATTTATTCTACGGAAGATCATATATATATATATATATATATATATATATATATATATATCTTCAGAGCAAAATATATATATATTGATTTTCAGAGCAAAATGAATAATTTATATATATATATATATATATATATATATATATATATATATGATTGATATATATATATATATATATATATATCAATCACTTTAAATGTTAATTTTATATATATATATATATATATATATATATATATGAATTATTCATTTTGCTCTTTTGACATAGAGTTCTCCCTTGATTTATATTCTCCTGGAAATTCCATACAGTTTACATATTGTATCATTTATATATATATATATATATATATATATATATATATAATGCGTAAAACTTCATATTAATTCATGTTTTTTCCATTTCAGTAAGTCCTCCAAAATTAATGTAATATATTTTGATAACGGCATCAAAAGTAGAGAAAAACCGTAATTCCCCTTGGATATTACGCATTTTTTCTAAAGAAAATAATAAGCAAAATCAGGGGTGCGTATTATGCACAGCTACAAAAAAACTTTAACAGTTACCGTTTCATAGATCGATTTCAGTTGCGAAATGATTACTCAGCACAAACGTACGACATTATAGATCCCGGTCTATCCTGCTATTTGCCCATAGCTTGGGGGAGGGGGAGAAGAAGAGAATCCATACCTTTCCCAAGAGTAGTATCACGACAGTGAATATAATGGATTTGACGGGAATTCTAACTCGACTGTACGATACCTCAATCCGAGCCGTTATCCATTACTCCACCTTGTTTCCTAAGTGAAGTGCCTCGGCGATGTGTTGATCTTCAAAAATGTATGTTGTCTTTTGAAATACACTTGGAGAAATATTCTTTAAACGCCGTTGGACACCTCTGTTGACCAAATGTTCTTTAAACCTCATTGGTCATTACTGTTGGGATCCGTCTGCCCAGGTTTTTGTTGCT
This sequence comes from Acanthosepion pharaonis, assembly GCA_903632075.3. Lineage (NCBI taxonomy): Eukaryota > Metazoa > Mollusca > Cephalopoda > Sepiida > Sepiidae > Acanthosepion > Acanthosepion pharaonis. The sequence continues at coordinate 252,785 of CAHIKZ030000606.1, forward strand.
GTTTGAATGTCGGGAATCCAAACATTTATGAACAACAAAAACACACCTTTTAAATGAAACGTATAAAAAGATAATCCCTGAAAGAAAAGTAGAAACAGAACGTCAGTTGAAATGGCATTGATATATTCTTTTCAGAAATATTCAATATCAACAAAATGTGAAGTTTGTTTTATAAAGTAATCACGTGTTCTCAGTTTCGAGTTAAATGTGCGAACAGACATACTTCATGACGGTCAGTTTGTGAGTTCGTAAAAAAATATGTAAATTAGAGAATCCGGGCATCGATCTCGGTACCTCTCGTATGGTAATCGAGCATTCACCCATTTTAAATAAACCCATACTTATAGGCCAGCATTTGACCAGCCGCATTCGCGTCTCTTATATATGCTAGTTAAAAATAAATTTATTATATGAATCGTTCATTGTGCAACTGCAGCCCTGAGTGCAACACTCAGCCTGAGTGGGTTTCTGAATGAAAGAAGATGATAAGTGTAAACCTAGGGAACTCTATTTTTTTTTTCGCGAAAATAGATAGCATGACAAGAACGGTCTGAAAATTAACGAAAAAAAATTTTTTCATGATAAAAGTATATTTCATTATTGAGAAAAAACACTAAAGTACTTTTTGAGTAATTTTTGAAATTTTTTACTCATTCTTAGCATGTCCGAAATTTTAGTTAAAAAACTTGTTTACAGAAAAAAACGAAAAAAGCTCTATATCAATATATTTTTAAAAATTTTAAAATAAGTTAAATTCTTCGTTTAAAATTCGTTTAAAAATTAATTATACGTATTTCAATATTTATTCGAAGAAATTTAGAAAATTTGAAGTTTATTTAAAATATTTTGAAAGAAACTTTTACTTACTTTCTTCGTAGAAAAATGTTTTTAAAGATAAAAGAGCCGATCTTCACGTCGCCGTCGATTGACAGAGTGCTGAGTGATGACGTCTATAAATTATTGACAGCTGACGTGAGATTCGAGTTCCCATACGGAAGCACAGAATGGACATATTATTGTTTTTAAGCGGACCTACTTAAGTAGTAACTTGTAATATTTAAAGTAAAAAAACTTTCGCCATTACAATTTTTTTTGTTAGGTACTATGTACCATAAGTTCGTTGATACTATCTGGAGAAATTATAAATACTATTAAAAAAATTAAAATACAAGTGCTGCACTGCTGTTTGAGGGCCCATATAGACCCCCTCTAAAGTCAATTCAGATTTGCTATTATAAAAAATTTCTATCCCCAGTAAAATAATCAAACACAGTAAAAGTCATTTTGTTACAGCCTATATTCTCGGAAAAAATAAATAAATGGATTCTTATATTTTTTATATATATATATATATATATATATATATATATATATATATATATATATATATATATATATATATAAAATGACTTATCTGGAAAAATACCAGGGAAAGTTTATCTGAATCCCATGAAACCCCTTTTGTATCAGAAACAGGTAACGTTAATAATTATTTTTCTCTAGAGAATAAATATGATTCTTTTAAAAGAAGTTTTCTGCATCGTCAAATGAAGAAATTAGAATCAAATCATGCATAGCAGTGTGTGTTAATCACTCTGTCACCGGTGGTCATATTACACAAAGACTTCAGTTTGTTAGAAAGAAGGAATCTTTTCAGCAAAGAAAAAAAAACAGCGTTTCCCCATCCCTAAGGCAGATACTTATACGCATGGTCTTTTGCTGTGAAAATGTCTGTGGCATCTTTAATAAAAAAAATTACCTTAATTTTGTTTTTGTAGAAGTGCGGCTCACCTTATGATGAATTGCGCCTCGTGCGGCTCACTGTTCGAAAAATGTTGTCTATGCATCTGAGTAAATCCCCCAAAATTAAAGTAATATTTTATAAGATAACGGTATTAAAATAAAAGAAAGAATACTCTTGCATAGTATTGAAATTAACGGGAAGATAAATAATTCAATTAATTAAGAAAAAAAAAAGCAAAAAGAAAATAAACGATATTTGAATAAAATAGTGAGTGATAAAATGAAAAGAAACACATGCCTACTAAAAATAAGGCAATTAAAAGTGTAGCCCACACTGGAGAATCCGGGCATCGATCGAGAAAATTCTCACATGCGAACAGAGAGCTCTACTATCTGAGCTAATTCCCCATACTCACGCAGTGTTTAAATTTACCTATTCATACTTAATAATTTAACTGGCATTGGATTTGTTTTTTTTTTATTATTATTCCTATTTATGGTTGTACAACAGCGATAGAAACAAACAAAAGGCGGTAGAAAGGTGTATAAGGTCGACAATGTTCAAAATACAGAGGACGCCCAAAATTTAGGTTTAAAGTTCACCGTCAATATATCTTCAGCATTTCTTTCGATATAGAATTATAACTGGCGTTTGTTGTATGCCTACTAAAAATAAGGAAATTAAAAGTGTAGTCCACACTTGGAGAATCCGGGCATCGATCCCGGGACATCTCACATGCGAAGCGAGCGCTCTACCATCTGAGCTAATTCCCCACATGCCTACAGATCCTTGATTAATTCTATTTAACGTTTTCATATTTGATCGTAAAGATAAATTTATTATTCCAAGGATAGAAATAATCTAAAAGTGTATTCCCCTAAAAACAATTATATACCACTTATTCTTTAAATATTTATTAATTTTTTTAATCATTTCACCCCGAGCAAGGCGGAACTTCCACCCATACGCAGAGAGTTACAGAGAGTAAAGGAAAGAGAAAAGATTGGGCTTCGAGGAGACGGAGTATAGAATAAAAGTTGGCGGGGTTCAAGAAAACACAAGATGGCGATTAACGCTGCATTTAATTTTTTGAAGATTGTAGTCATCAGGGAAGCAAGGAAACGGGAAGGAGTTCCACAAGCGGGAAGTGCGAGAAAAGAAACTGTTGGTGTAGAAGTTATATTTATCTAAATCAACAATAAAAGTGTGTGACCTTGATGCCAGTCTAGTAGCACGCTTAAATTCACGTGATCTGGACACCAGGAAAAAATCTCGTCAGAGCAGTAGCCATGAGAATATTTGTAGAAAAGACAGAGGGAAGCCACATCACGTCGGCGAGAAAGTAACGGAAGTCGAGATCCCAAGTCAGGATGGATTACTTTACAGGTCCTTCTTTGGATATTGTCAAGAATCTCGTGATGATTACAGCAGGAGTACCAGACCAGATACGGCAACAGTATTCAATGCACAGACGAATGGTAGATTTGTAACTGTGCAAGATGGACTCTGACGAAAAAAACCTTCTAGCACCAAACAATGACCCGAATTTCCTTGCAGTAGATGAAGCTATTAATTCGATGTAGGCATTCTACTTTAAATCAGTTGAGAACGCGAAGCCAAGAAGTCACTGGGTGTTGTTCTTCATGAGTCTAGCATCTGCCATGCTGATGGCGGGCAGGAAAGTTTCTCAGCGGTGGTTAAATGAGAGCAGTTTCGTTTTGGTTGCATTGAAATTTACGAGCAATTTCCTGTTCCAATTAACTACTGATTGAGGTCTTTTTCAAAGGCAGCGGCCATATCGACTTTATCAACTCTGACGTATTTACTCTTGAGACAGGAGTATATAGTAGTGTCATCAGCAAAAATGTCTACTTGAGAACTGATGATATCAGTGAGATCATTGAAGAAGATCAGAAACAATGCAGGTCCCAGGATATTCATTTCCACGTTCGTGTGAAATAGTTTTGAAGCGATCCCGTTGAAAACGACCTTCATTTCACGATTTGATAGGAACGATTGGATTAAATCAAACACACGTCGAGTAATACCGTAGCCCGGGATCTTATGCAGAGCACCCGCGTGCCAATCTCTGTTAATCTCTTGATCTGTATCCCTCTACCTCGAGTGGCTCTTTTTGAAAAAACAAAACATACTCCATAGCTCAACAGCAAAAATATTGCCTGGGCATGTGAGATTGCCAATAACTGCCAAAATTTCTACATTTCTCCTAAATTTTAAAATTTTTTCACTGAAAAGAATGTCTAGGGAATTTAGAAGATTTTCTTTGCAAACAATTGCAAAAGTTTGAATACAATACGACAAAGATACTGAAAAAGCTGAATAAAAATATCTTTCTGTTGTTGCATTAACATTCCTTCTCCTCTAATTAGCATGTACCGCTCTAGGCTGGTCATGTGACCCTTAACAGCCAACCAGTGACACGCCAGTCTGTACAGAGAATAATGAAGAAAAGATGCATTTCTGACGTGTAAAAAAATAACTCTTGACACACGTATGATTGATTTGTGACTAAGCATGGACATATATAGTATTCGCTAGCTTTTCCTTTACGGAGTCGGGGGGAAGGCATGTAGCAATATTTGTAAACTTTTGTTTTGTAAAATTGTTGTAATGATGTCTTTGTTCAAAATAGAGGAGAATTAGGAAGGCCATAGTTAGAAAGAGTATCAAAGAAACAGAAGACTTGACAGGGAAAGAAAAGTAACCTTGTTAGACACATGGGTGCTAGTATTTTGATTTTATCATCTTCCTTGTTAAATAACGTTACCTTATATCCAACAAGCATCATCATTTCAAACGCCAGTGAAAAGTGTATACATAGTCGAAGACAGACTAATTTAGTCGGGTAAATAGTATGATTGACATGAGCATTCCAATGGATGGGGATTGCAGTTGTCACAAATCCACGACTAGATTTCGGTTCCTTATTTTTTTAATCATTTCACCCCAAGAAAGGCGATAATGCCACTACGACGCAGATGGTTACAGCGAGTGAAAAAAGAATGAGAATATTTTAATGAGTCCACATAGGAATTCAGCAAGATAGAAGATGGTGATTGGCATTACATTTAAATTTTAGAAGGTTGTAGGCGGCAGGGAAACAAAAAATTGGAATGAAGGTTCCACAGACGAAAGGTGCGAGAAAAGGAACTATTAGAATAGAACTGATGGTTTCATCTAGTTAGTTCAACAGTAAAACAGTGAGGCCTAGTTGCCTATATACTAGCGCGCTTAGAGCACCTCGGTGGGGTGTAACGGTTAGCAAACTTGTCTCGCTAGAACATATAACGACTGTGTAGTGAGTTCAATCCTCACTGGGTGCTCCATACTTCCGGCTTTGTGCCACATATAAGCAGCGCTTAGAAAATCATTATTTTTTTTAATACTAGGGCGCTTAAATTCATGTAGTCGGGGCACTAAGAGGCAATCCTCATCAGAACAATTGTCATGAAAGTAGTTGTAGAAAAGACAGAGGGAAGCCACGTTACGGTGGTGAGAATTTAAATGAAGTCGAGATGAAAGGCCAGGATCGATTACATTACAGAACCTTGTTTGAATTTTGCCAAGAATCTCGAGATGTACAGCAGGAGTTACAGATCAGATATGGCATCAGTATTCAATGACCGGACGTATGGTAGATTTATAAATGTGCAACATGAATTCTGAAAGGAAAAAAATATTTGGCATGATACAATGAACAAACTTTCCTTGCAGTAGGCATAGCAATAGATTCATATAATCGCTCCATTTCATATCAGTGGAAAACATGAACCCAAGGAGGTGCAAAGTGTTGATTTCCTGGAGTTTCACATCAGCCATGTTGATGACAAGCAGACAAGGCTCTCTTTAGTGATTACATGAAACAGTTTTGTTTTGAAGACGTTAAAATTCATAAGCCATTACTTGCCCCAGTTACCCATTGATTAATACAGGTGTTCATATGTACATTATAGAAGTCAATAATTATTTAGTATTTTGTTGGGTAACCCTTTGCTTTAATAACGGCCTTAATTCTTCGTGACATGCTATAGACTGAATTCTTTACTAAGCCAACGTCCTTCGCCAGATTTTCCAGAATTTCTTTAATTCGCGAAAAAGCTCATCTTCTATGTTAATTCTCCTATTATGGGCACGCTTGTCCAGAGATTGTCAGTTGGGTTAATGTCAGGACACTGACTAGACCTCCGGAAGAGTTGCAATTTACCCTCGTCGCTCTTCCTCTCTAGATGTTATACTGGAACATACCTATTCTATTATTAATAGACTCTCCCACCTATAATAAGGAGTAGTAGTAGCAGTCGCCAGGGAGCTCAGTAAGTTGATGAGTCAGTCGATGTCGGACATTAAAGTATCAACCACCACAACTAGATTGCTGCGTCATTAACTATTATATCAAGTTCCTAACGTTTTGTATGTCGAACCTTTTTAGGACCGACTTAGTGAAATACAAGCCTCCACCGTGAAACTACCCTATAACACTAGATAACATTTATTCTTTAAGGGAGTATGCTTAGGATCATTATCGGTGTTGGAACGTGCAGCAATGATCTTGGGAAAAAAGGTTGTGGTATTTATACTGGTCCATGATTCCCTTGATTTTGTACAAATTGCCAATTCTTGCTGCTGAGAATGCACCCCAAACGTTGATTTTTTTTTTATCGTGTTTAACAGTGTTCTTGGTAATTACAGGTGTATTCGTTTAACCGGGTGTACATAAAACACGTATTCGTCCTTCAGATCTAAGAATAAAGGGGCTCTCGTCACTCCACATAACATTTTCCCCAGTCAGATTTAGTCCTTTGTAAATGAGCTCTGCACCAAGTCAACTATGCCCGTCGATTTTTTCCAGATATGAAAGGTGTCTTTTTTATGTATTTGGAAATAATGACTTTTGCTTTAAGCCTGTCTGACTGTTCTTGAAGAAACCGCCAGACTAGCCGCTTTGGAAACATCTTGTCCTGTCGCTAATTGATATTTTTGCATTGATGAACCATGATTTTCACTTCCTTGTCGGTAATTTTTAGCGGTCGGCCTGATCCGCTACGTCTATTATATGTTCCAGTTTGATTTCTCTTTTTGATTAACTTGTGGACACATAACTAACTTCGATTAATCTTATCAGCTATCGATCTATTCGATAGCCCAAGATATGAAAAGCGGCGACTTGGCCTTTCTCGCTTAGGCATATTAATAAATGTAAATACAAATGTATATATTTGGGATATAGGCATAGGCATATTAGGCATATTAATAAATGTAAATACAAATGTATATATAGCTTTATATTTTGTTCATCATCATTTCTATGGGTACGTCCATTTCTTGCCTCGTACCACACACACACACACACACACACACACACACACACACACACACACACACACACACACACATATATATATATATATATATAATTATTTATTTAAAAATATGATTCCAACTCGCGACATAAGAGGTCTCATGTTTCAAAACAAGAGCCGAAAACTTCAATATAATTATTTGAATTAAATTGAGTTAAAGTAAGCTCTGTTCCATCTTCAAGCGAAATTTTTTTTGAATCAATATATATATATATATATATATATATATATATATATATATATATATATATATATATATATATTGATCTTCCGTAGAATAAAACATGAAACAATTGTAAAATGAAAAAATAAAGAAAATTATTTGTAAAAATGTTCGCACTTGAAAACATCATTTTACTTAAAATTATTCCATTCATCAAAGAAATTTTTATTCCATTCACTTGGTCATTGCTGAAAAACAGCAATGACCAAGATCTGAAGGAGTTTTAAAATCTTAATGTAAACATACATGTCAATTTTTTACAAACATAGAAACATTAGAGATTTTGCTGTGCAAACAAAAAATATACACTGCATCTTATGAAAATTTAGTCTCAGCAGATGCCTTCAAAAATAATATAGTAGTTTTCTAAAAATTTTTTCTTAATATTTCGAGCCATCTTTTTAACTGTTGACATTAATAATTTCTAATGATAGAACACCTTCGAGATTTAGCTTCATAAAAATGTCATATTTACAAACATCTAAAATTCACTAGTATGAATTATTTACGAGTTAATTAATGGTGTGGATATAGGAAATAAAGCCTATTTCCAACTCAATGATATATCCACATACATATCATATTAAAACATCCCCAAACTTTATTTTCTACCCAATAACAGACAATATTACTAACATTCCAAAATGATTCTACAATAAAACATATAAGACTAATAGTGGGTAATTTAACAAAATATCAAAGCACTTTGTGTTACGTGTTTCCTCCTTCAAAATAACTTCATTCATCTAATAAGATTTTTAACAATGGAATCGTAGGTAGAAAGAACGAAATACAACAAACACCAGTTACAATTGTATATCGAGAGAAGTTCTGAAGATACATTGACTGTTAACTTTAAAGCTAAAATTTGGGTGTCATGTGTATTTAGAAAGTTGTCGATCTTATGCAGGTTTCTACCACCTTTTTGTTTGTTTCTATCGTTGTTGTCCAAGCACAAATGAATATAATAAAAAATATCCAAATCAAATGCCATTTATTTAATTAAGTATGAATATTTAAAATTAAAGGTTTTTGTATATGGGGAATTAGCTCAGCTTCGCATGTGAGAGGTGTCGGGATCGATACCCGGATTCTCCAGCCGTAATCAAACCATTAATTGGCTTATATTTATTAGGTAAGTGTTTCTTTTAATTTTATCACTGACTATTTTTATTCAAATATCGTTATCCCTTAAAAATCACTTATGTACCTCCAAACAACCTTTATGAAGTGGGATACATATTGAAAAAAATATGCTCAAAGATAATAAAAACAAAATCTTATGGTCAAAATATTTTAATGATGAGAGATTTTTATGTAAAAAATGATCTTCAATCCCGACATTTTTTCCTCATTAAGTGACCAAGAAATTTCTACCGTCTCTTTTTGATTTTTGTTTCCATTTTCGTTTAAAAAATATTGGACTTTTTAACGCGCCCACGTCGCTATTAATGTGACAAACGATCGAATTTTAAAGTCGGTTTAACGGCAGTACCGTGGAAAAATTGCTCAAACCCCCGCACACCAAAATACATTCTTTCTGGGGTTTTCTATTATAAAAATTATAAGCTAAACTGGGGAACATTTTCTATTTTATTTCTAAACCGTTATTTTATAGTAGAAATCAATGGCTAAAGTAATCATTCTTGTGTATTTCTTCCAAATCAACACTCGACTCAATTGGAGTGCCCACACCTGAGTGATATGTGCATAACTCCGTGACATGTCCCAGACATTATTTCTAATTTAGACTCCCATAAGTCAAGCGGAGGTGACGGGATCCCAACCATCGTCCTAATAAAATGTGCTCCCGAGCTGGTTTCAGTTCTCTCCAAACTCTACAGATATTTCCTCGCTGCATCTTGCTTTACTGCTTTTTGGAAGTCATCCTCTGTAGTTCCTGTTTCTAAGAACTCTGGAGAACCTTCTGACACCTTTCATAATCGCCCTATTAATCTCCCTAGGGCATTCCAGAAAAGTATTCAAGTCATTAATTAATGTTGACGTGGTTAAGCATCTTACCTCTTAAGACCTACTCTCTGATAAAAGATATGGTTTCCGTTTTTGCCAGATCTACCATTGATGCGCTAACGTCCATCACCTAATATGTCTATCAAGTTATTGGTTATAACGGCGAAACTCGGGTATTTTCATGGTTATTGCTCTGACGAGATTTTTTGTTCTGGTGCCTGAACTACATATGTTTAAGCGTGATACTAGATTGGCTCCTAGGTCCCACTTTTTCTGCTGAGTTAGGTTAATGTAACCGCCACTACTAGTCCAACATTTTCTCTATTTTTTCCCTTATTCTTGCTTCCCTGACAACTACAATCTCCAAACATAGAAATGCAACGTCAATCGCCATCCTCTACCTTTTGATACCCGTTCAGCTTTTATCCTTTCTTCGGTGCTTTTTCTCCTTCACGCGCGAGGTCGTTTGGGGTACACAATGTGATATTTATGAGATAACGATATTTGAATAAAATAGTGTGTGATAAAATGAAAAGAAAAACATGCCTACTAAAATTTAGCCAATTACAAGCGATGTTTCACACTGGAGAATCTGGGCATCGAACCAGGGCCTCCTTATCTGCGAACAGAGAGCTCTACCATCTGATCAAATTCCCCACACTCACGCAACGTTTAAATTTACCTATTCATACTTAATGATTTAACTGGCATTTGATTTGGGCATTTTTATTATTATTCCTATTTATGGTTGTACAACAGCCATAGAAACAAACAAAAGGCGGTAGAAAGGTGTATAAGGTCGACAATGTTCAAAATACCCAAAATTTAGGTTTAAAGTTCACCGACAATATATCTTCAGCATTTCTTTCGATATAGAATTATAACTGGCGTTTGTTGTATGCCTACTAAAAATAAGGCAATTAAAAGTGTAGTCCACACTTGGAGAATCCGGGCATCGATCCCGGGACATCTCACATGCGAAGCGAGCGCTCTACCATCTGAGCTAATTCCCCATTTACCTATTCGTACTTAATAAAATAACGTGCATTTGATTTAGATAATTTTTTTGTTTGTTATTTCTATTTGTGGTTGTACAACATCGATAGAAACAAACAAAAGCAAACAAAAGGGGCTTGAAAGCTCCATAAGTTCACCATCAGTATATCTTCAGCATTTCTCTCGATATAGAATTATAACTGGCGTTTGTTGTATTTCGTTCTTTCCATCTAATGCGTTTTTTACCGCCACTCGTTTTCCTCGCCGTGTGAATTTATCTCAGGTAAGTGCGAATTTTTGCTTAAAATGCATCTACATCCTACATCCTTGACCGCCGTCGTAAACATAAATACCGCTGAAATTTTATATTCAGGAGGGAGAAATCCGCCAGCTACTGAACTTCATGTCGGCAGATGGAAGGAAAGCAGTCATTCATCCCATTTTCCCACTCCTTTAAGGACCTCGGCCAAAGAACAAACTCAGTGAATCAAGACATCGCCATAGTAAATAGGTAAAGAACTGGGTACACTCCATATGAAAGAACATGTGGTTGTGAAAAATTGACATGTATTTTAACATTAGGATTTTAAACTCTTTCAGATGTTGGTCGTTGCTGAAAAAACTGTATAGAATAAAAATGTGTTTGATGAATCTAACAATGTTATGTTTAATGACATTTTTGAGTGTCAACATTTTAAAAATAATTTTCATGATTTTTCATTTTATTGTTTGACATTTTATTCTATGGAAGATTATCATTCCGAAAGGCATTTTGAGACAGGCAAACTGAACGTTCTAAAGACGAGTCGTTATCCCTTATTTGGACCTTGTGGCAGCAGTTCTTTTTTTTTATTATAAGATTAGAATCTAATGAAATTCCTAATGAAATGTACTCCAGAGCTGTCTCCAGTTCTCTCCAAACACTACAAATATTGCCTCGCTGCTTCCTTCTTTCCTGCTTGTTGCACTTAAACTTGTTTATCTACAGTGCTGTTCGATAAAAGTGACTCACCTTATCCTTTGAATTTAGCTCAGCTTTCGTTTCATCAGAGAAAAGAACATTCTTCCAGTCTTCTACGGTGAAATTTGTGTAATAATGAGCCCATTCAAGTCTCTTAGCTTTGTTGGCTTTGCTTATTAGCGGCTTAAACCTTCGTGTACAAGATTTGTAGCCTTGTTCTAACAAGATTTGTAACCTTGTTCCGACGGACTGTTGAAGAGGCAAGACTAACACCTTGCTCTTCGCTTAGACTGGCTGCAATTTCTTGGCTAGTTATAGTCCGATTCTTCGCAACTTCTCTCTTGATTACCCTGCCAGTTCTATCTTCAACCTTTTTCTTTCGTCCCCTTCTTTCTTTCCTTGGAGCAGGAGTGGCATCATTATGTGCCCTAAGCACTCGAGAGACAGTTGATTACGAGGTTATAGCAATTTCTGCAATTTCTCTCGTAGACTTGACTGCTTTTCAGAGGGCAATAATAGATGCCTTAAGTGGTTCTGATGCGTCTTTGTACCCTTTCATCTGGTTAGTAAGTTGAGTGGCTATTTCAAGCTGTTTTTATACTATATAAGGCTTTCTGGAATATTCTGGAATACTCTAGATTTAATTTAAGCTGTTCTAGAATTCTCTAGTGTATTGTAAAATAGTTTTCAATATTTTGTCAAAAGCTCTTTAAATTTACCAGTTTAATCATTAGAATGCGATATCCGAGTCACTTTTTTTCACAGAAATTTTTCCTGAATCTTATTTATATCCAAATTTATAATTATCAATAGAATACCTTAGGGTGAATAAACTTTTTTCCTAGGTGGTCGGGAAGGGGTCTTTATATTAGTAAGATTAAAAATTATTTTAACCCCAAAAACAATGGACAAAAAATATTTTTAGTAAAAAAAAATCAGG
>CAHIKZ030000606.1:267500-442500 GCA_903632075.3 Acanthosepion pharaonis
TATTGCTACTTCATAAAAATCACGTTATGAACCTCCAAACAATTTTTAAAAACATCATGAAAATATATGTACAAAACATAATCAAAATCTATTTGGGGGCAGAAAATGGCTCGTAAATTTGAATCCCTCCAAAACGAAACTGCCCACATTTAACCACCAGAGAGAATCTTTTCTGCCGACCATCAGCATCGATGATGATAGACTCATGGAGAGTAACACGCCGCGCTTTCTTGGCCTCACGTTCTCAACTGACTTGAAATGGAACGCGTACATCGAATTTATAGCTGCATCTACTCCAAGGAAATCTGAGTCACTGTGTCGTGCCAGAAGGTTTTTTCGTCAGAGTCCATATTGCACATTTACAAATCTACTATTCTTCTGTGCATTGAATACTGTTGCCATATCTGGTCAGGTGCTCCTGCTACTCATCTCGAGGTTCTTGATAAAATCCAAAGAAAGATCTGAAATGTTATCTATCCTGATTTGGCACCTTGACTTCATCCACTTTCTCACCAACGTGACGTAGCTTCCCGTCTGTCTTTTCTAAAAATATTTTCATGGATACTACTCTGACGAGCTTTTTTCCTTGATGCCCGGACTATGTGTGTTTTAATGTGTTACTAGATTGGCTTCTAGGTCCCACCATTTACTGCTGAGTTAGGTAAATGTAACCGCCACTTCTACCTCAGCAGTTTCTTTTTTCTCACTTTCCATATCCTTGCTTCTCTGATAACTACAATACTCAAACATTTACATGCAACATTCATCGCCATCTTCTATCTTCTTGAACCCCGTTCAGCTTTTAGCCTTTCCTCGGTCCCCTCTATATGCAATCTTTTCTGTTTCCTTCACTCTCTGTAACTTCCCGCGTACTACTGGCATTTCCGCCTTGCTTGGGGTGAAATGATAAAAAAAAATTTCCATCGAAATATTTAAAGAATAAATGGTATATAATTGTTTGCAGGCGAAAATACCATTTGATTATTTCCATCCTTGAAACAATAACTTTGTGCTTACTATAAAGTATGAAAACTATGAAGACATCTGCCTTAGGGATGGGGAAAAGTCGATTTTTTTTCTTTGAAGAAAAGATTCCTTCTAATAAGCTGAAATCTTTGTGTAATATGACTACCGATGAAAGAGTGATTAACACACGCTACTATGCATGATTTGATTCTAATTTATTCAATTGACGACGCAGAAAATTTCTTTTAAAAGAAGTTTATGTATTCTCTAAAGTGAAATAATTATTTCTGATACAAAAAGTATTGCACTTAGCGTATTCTTTCGTGAAAATCGCCAATGATTTAAAATACCGGCAACGTTGCCTTTAACGAAAAGTTACAAAATTCAAGAAACATAGCACTTAATCATTGTTTACGTGTGTGGCTATGCATGATACTGTCTAAGTGAACAAGTGAGAAGTAAAGGAAACAAACAACATTTAATAAGGTTATTTTCCTCATGAAATGAAGCGCGGCATTCAAAATGCCAATCGGACCGTATGTGATCCGCGGGCATAATTATCTGAGATAATAAATTTATCTTTAACTAGCATATATTAGAGCCACGAATACAGCTGATCAAAAATAGGCACATAAGTGGGGATTTAGCGCAAATCTTAGCGACAGAAACAAACAAAAAACAAACGAACAAAAGTTGGTAGAAGGCTGCATAAGTTCGACAAGGTTCTAAATACATAGAACGCCCAAAATTTAGGTTTAACGTTTACCGTCAATGTATCGTCAGCATTTCTCTCGAAATAGAATTATAACTGGCGTTTGTTGTATTACGTATTTTTTTACACCTAAAACTTTTTTCCTCTCTTCACTTTCATCGCCTCGAGCATTTATCGTGAATAGGTGCGAATTTTAGCTTACACTTACGTCCGCACCACATCTATCGGATTGCTACTAAAACGAGATTAAATAGATTTCCTCTGCAGAAATACCTAATTGGTAACAGATGACATATCGTGAAATTTGCTGAAGAAGATGAGAAACAGCGTAGACTCAAAGATACAGCTCCGGGGGGGGGCACCTGCATTAATATAAAATCATCTAGAAGTGTGTCCGTTCAACGTGACCTTCATTTCACGATTTATTAGGATCGATTAGATTAAAGTTAAACCAAATATTCGTCCAGAGAGGCCGTAGCCTTGAACTTGTAAAGAAGGCCAGCATGGCAAACCTTGCTAAATAACTTCGAGATATACACATAACATCTGAGTAGTGTAAGTTTGCTGGCGGGGCAAATATGACCGATTTCAAATGGAAATTAACTAATTAGACAGAACTCATAATTTTCAACATATTTCTATAAACTCGACACATGGATTTTCGTCAAATTGCAAACAATAATATTTGCCTAATAACATCTCGAAATTGACGATGACGACATTTCCTTTTTATCTCAAAACATGAAAATAAACATGCGCGTTAGTATCATGGCCAGATAGTAAAATATGATGACCCCCGCCAAAAAAAAAAAAAACAGATTATTCTATTTCTAAACAAATATTAGATCAATGTGTAACCTTCATGTCCGCAAAGGAAACAAAAAAAAAAAAAAGAAAAAAAAGTGTGTGCAAAGGACACTGATATTACTGTATACACTTTTGACTCCCTCGGCAATTTTTATTGTTTTAAAAAGCGATGATTTGAATTTGAATAAAATCTAAACACATTTGTTGGAAATTCTCAAGAATAAGGATAATGGATCAATCCACTTTCATGTGTTTAGATTTTATTCAAATTCAAATCATCGATTATTAAAACAATAAACATTGCCGTGGCAGTCAAAATTTACAACAAAGATGTCAAACACTATTTTATTATTAGACTGAATAAAAATAAACTTGTTTTCATAGTTATTTATAAAATGGTAAATAATAAATATTGCATTGTAGTTAGTTTATTTTAATAATTTTGTAATTTTATGTAAATTTTTGAATAAAAAGATTTCTTTTCAAATATATTTCTTTATAAAATGGTAAATAATAAATCTTTATAAAATTTAAATAATAAATATCGTATCGTACTTGGTTCACATATTTTATAACTTTGTAAATAAACTTTGCCAAGGGAGTCAAAGAATAGCCGTCCTTTTGATATATATATATATATATATATATATATATATGTGTGTGTGTGTGTGTGTGTGTGTGTGTGTGGCGGACATGAAGTTTAAACATTGCCAACATTACAATATTTCTGTAATTTTAAGTAGGCGATATTTGTGAAGATTAACCCCGCTTAGTCTACCATGACGCCGTTATGTAGCGTTGTTGAACCAATATAAAAGGGCGAACATATCTTCCTTTTTATTTTTTTCTCCGAGCATGCGGTCGGTAGCAACACCAAAACGGGTCTCTTCACCGCAGGGGACAATATCTTTCCCCCAAGTGACTGAACTTTTGCACACACAAATATAAACCTGCAACGCGACCTTTTCCCAAGCTTCTTAACGATCGGTCAATGATTATTCTATGTTGCCTTTCAGTCTTCGATCTTGTCAGCGTGCACCGAAAGAAGGGAAAGGTCCCGTTGCGTGCTCACAAGGTAACACGATGAAAGATTCACCCGCTTGCCAGGGAGGGTAGATAGGTGATATTTGAAACAACTACTGCTAGGTCAGCTCTTCTACCTACTACCAACACCTCGCACATCTGCTCACTCCGACATGGTGTATGGCAGTACGAATGGAGGCTTCAGAACGGACACGTGCGTCAAAGCATGACTATTAATATGGAACAGCATCCGGATATACCCTATTTCCGCCTTTGTTGCTACTTGACCTCCAAAAAATACTTATCCATTGCTTTACTTCCTATTTCCCTTGGATGATGCTTAGAAAACCGAACCTCAAACGGAACCATCTTCCGGCTCATCAAACAGAAACACTCGAGATGGAGATAAAACCATCTTTTCACTTTCTACGAGGGTTTCCATAGTATCACAGACACGCACATTTTTTAACAGCTAAGTTTAAACTTTTTTAATGTATGTTAAAAATGAGTTTGATAATCATATTTCACTTGAAAATACGTCTTAGTCTACCAAGCAATTGTTGTTTTACGGGGGCGGATCAAAATCCGTCTTTAATCTGTTTTCAAGTTTCATATCTTCAGATTCATCAAAATAACAAAAACTATGTAAAAAAAAAATAATTAAATGAAATACTTCTTGGAGAATCCGGGCATCGATCCCGGTACCTCTCGCATGCTAAGCGAGCGCTCTACCATCTGAGCTAATTCCCCAAATCCCGAACTTGCTCTGCCGCCTTTATGTTTTATAAAAACTTATCACTTAAAGGATAAAAATGAACTTGTAAATTGCGTAAAATATTTTTAATGCTTCATTGAAAGTTGATGGAAAACTTCGACTCCATTTTCCTGTTGGTTAGAGTGACACTCTCATAAAACGCTGGTTGAGTTTCCGAAGCACTGAAAAGACCAATAATTTGCTTCAGGTTTTATATTATCAATTATTATGTATCTTAATACTTATCAGTTTATATAAAATACAAGAAAATATCTCCGTGTTGTAATTAATTTCCATTCTTTATTTCCAATTTTTACTTCTGCAAATAATGACAACCCGTCATTTATATGTAAACATTTTGTATGTCCCTATCTTTAACTAAACTAGAAGCAGTATTTACAACATATTTGCCTGCAGAAATAAGCCCTATTTACTCCAGACACATTAAGCGATGTTTATATGAATTCGAATTTGATATATTCAATCTAGAGAAACAGTTGCAAGAATATCTTATAAAACGGTCTGCTATATGATGAACTTACATAGAAAATTATGCTATTCTAAAGTTTTTGAATAAAAGGCCCTTCACGAGGGAATTATTAAAATAAGGATAAAAGAAGGATAAATGAAATGGCTCCATAGCTTACTTGTTTTGAACTGGAATTCTTCGGGAGCCTACAGTTGTAATATTGGAAAACATTAGCTCTACAGATGTCTTGCTTTCGAATGTCATTGTTTCTTGTGGAGGCCGGTATTCAAAACCTGTTTTGAGTCTTGTTGAAATATAAGCAAAAAAGTCTGCTGGGATCCGGTAGGAGTGGACACCTAACCGATTGTACTCAGTCAGTTATGTTCCATGTGTGATACACGCTTAGGCGATCATGTATCTTCCGATAGATGACTGACGAGGTAGATTTTTTCCCACAGAAGGTTGCCATTTCTTAATCCGGTCGACTCCATTTTCCAGTTGGTTAGAGTGTCTCTCATAAAACACTGGTCGAGTTTCTGAAGCATTGAAAAGGCCTATAATTTGCTTCAGTTTTAATATTAACAATTATTATTATGAACAGCATTGGCCACATGTCCTAGTTGCCTAGTGCGAGACCATGGCACTAACGGAGCAAACCCGAACGCTTGAAATCAGTTTCGTAAACGATATCACCACATTTCACGAAAGATATAGGAAGGAGGCCCTAAATGATACCTGCAGCAAAGTGCGATGGGAATGGTCAACAGTTGCCACTACATCAACGCCATCAAAAATAGGGGTGGGGGGGTTAAAACGAATTTACACCATAATTAACACCATGAAGAAACAAATAAACGTATGTTATAAGAAAGAAACAATGACATTTTAAGATAATCTGGGTATTGCTTGTGAATATGATAATATACAATTTAAAAAAGTGAAAAAAAAACCGTAATGGAGAATCCGGGGATCGATCCCGGGACCTCTCACATGCGAAGCGAGCGGTCTACCATCTGAGCTAATTCCCCACTTGGGTACCGAAGTCATCTTATTCCCTTCTCAATATTAAATATCATTCCTCTGATCTTATTAATTTTATTTGAAGCAATAAATTCACACACGTGTACATCCGCGCGCACACACGCACATATACACAGACACATACGCACACGCATACACACACACACATACGTACACGCTAACACATGAAGCGTAGGAAAACTTCAGCTCCTTTATTTATTTGGTTAGGATGTCGTCGTTTTCCTTATGGTAGCCGACTGAACTGTTACGTGACATCTGTCCTTCTTTACGGCAGGGAATGTTGGACGATTTCCATAAAGATGAAGAGACTCGAGGTGACAGAGATGTTGTTCTACAGAAGGATACTAAGGATATCATGGACCGAGCGTGTGAGCAACGATGAAATCTTAAAGAGGTTGCAAACAAGTAGGAGGCTTATACTTAATATCAGGAAGAGGCAGCTGAAGTTTCTCGGACATATAATGGGGAAGGAGGGCCTGGAGAATCTGATACTCATGGATCGAATAGAGGGAAAGAGAGACAAGGGAAAACAACGCGTGACATACCTGGCGGACTTAAGGAAGTGGATGACTGAACGTGGTCTAGGGGAGGAAGCAGAGGAAAGGAACTTGTTGAGAGCTGCAAGGGATAGAGGGAAGGCATGATCGCCTACGTCCTGAAAGGAAATGGCACATAAAAAGAAAGAAGCCGATGTTCAGAATCCGTCTTGAGTCTTTACATTAAGTCTATTATCAAAATAAAGAAAAGGACAAAGGATACACCTGGAAATGAAAAATAACAGGAAAAATAAGCAGTTGAAACAAAATGTTAAAAAAAAAAAAAAAGCAACACGATATTTTACTAGATAATCCGGGTATCGACACCGGGAGTTCTCACTTTCGTAGCGAGCGTTCTACCATCTGAGCTAACTCCCCATATATTAAACCGCTTTCGGTTATAACCCTAAAGTAATCCTAAGTAATTTCATAAATCCCAGACCAAGATATTGTCCACTTTTCTAAAATTCTTATTTATCCCTGAATAAATAAAATATTTAGAATCAGCATTTTTTGTTCTCAGTTAATTAGGTAATGTCACTATTTTAGCTTTTGGTAAGTTATTTTGGCAAATATTGATGCATTTAGAGTTAGATGGATTGTCCCTATTGAACAAAAATATACAAAAATATAATTTTTTTATGTTTCAATATTGAGTGATTTTAAAAGTAGATACCAACATGGGCTTACTACTAAAAACGCATATATATATATATATATATATATATATATATATATATATATTATTTTTTAAAAAATATGATTCCATCGCTACATAAGAGTTCTCATGTTTCAAAAACAATTTAATTATAGAAATTAAATTGAATTAAAGTATCCAGCTCTGTTTCATTCTCAAGTGAATTTTGGAATAATTAATCTTGAAATTTACGGAGCTTTATAAGCATATTACATTCGAAATATTAATTACATGGAAACGGTGAAGCCAATTATTGTAATAAGGGGCGTAAAGGTGAACATATTGTATCAACATATTAGTTACTTTCGGAAAGAGGTTAAGGCAAGGTAGGGTCGGGGTGTCTATTTTCAAGCGAATGTTGACATCAGTTTGACGCATATTGTCTGGTCTGTTTCAACGACAGAGAGTTGTTGGCATTATTGTTACGCCGTTAAATTCGTATTTGTATACCTTAATCTTTTTTCTAAAAGGGTTGTTTGTATATAAATACGTCATATCCTTTCCGACAATCTGGTATAATCGTAGATTCAGGTAAAATACAGCTTCGGATTCTGTCCAGTAACGTAGAATATCTTCTCTCTGACAAATGTAAGAACCGAAAACGCCACTCTCCTTGTCGTTACACTCTTGTATTGACTCTAGCAACTTCATATCAAGCTGAACAAATTTAAGATTTAAAATTCTTTAATTTCAAAAGAGTGCCAAAAATTTCTTAAAAAACAAACTTTGATTTAAAATTTATAATTTCTTGAGGTGAATTAATATTTGCGATAAGTAACTTTACATTATTTGGAGATAACTAATAGAAAAGAT
This sequence comes from Acanthosepion pharaonis, assembly GCA_903632075.3. Taxonomy (NCBI): domain Eukaryota; kingdom Metazoa; phylum Mollusca; class Cephalopoda; order Sepiida; family Sepiidae; genus Acanthosepion; species Acanthosepion pharaonis. The sequence goes on from CAHIKZ030000606.1 coordinate 275,319, forward strand.
TCGACTAGTTCGCCGGCCTTGAAAACTAAATATTGAAGCTTGATTTCAGTTTCCTTCAAGTAGAAATGACATAAGTAAACACCAACACAATTTGATTAGGATGATCCTAATTATTTTCATCGAACTGTAAATCACAGTATGAATTTCGTTGATCCAGAAACATCAGTTCACATGCAATCAAAAATATCAGGCGGAACGCCAAAATGAAGAATAAGTCCATATTTGGGACACATCGTAGAATGATAGACACTTATTTGTCTGAGTTCCTTTGGAGACGTAACGCAAAAAATAACAATGAATGCATTTTTTAACAAATTTTAAATGGTATTTCTAAATTTTGGTGTAAATATGAATTCTTTTTATTTGGGGGTGAATTAACAGAAAATACCCCACCAGCAATTAGGGAATTGTGGTCAATCTCGTTGTTTATAATAATAATCATTGATAAATTATTCGACTTCTCGGTGCTTCGGAAACGCGAACAGTATTTTATGAGTGACACTCTAACCAAATGGACAATGGAATCAAAGTTTTCTTTTACCTTAGAATTAAACATTTAAATATTCAAAAATATTCTACGTAATTTTCAAGTGAAAAAGGGTAATTTGCTTTTTAAGCCAAGGGCTAAGTATCTAATAAAGATTTCCCGGAATCTTTATATTTAGGTGTAAAATTACATACTTAATTCGAAAATAACAAAGAAATTTTGATAAAATCTACCGTTTTGGAGTTATCGGTAAAAAAAATTACAAACTCGTTCATCAGTCCGCCATTACTGGCCTTGTTTAACTACATTCAGAAAGTAGAGTAGAAATAAATAAATGGATTATCCTTTTATATACTCTTCTGCCACTTTTACTTCTAGAAAGGGGGGATAATATTTTTCACTTAATTTTATGATCCTATAAAGTAATGTAAATGTTTTTTTGTTTGTTTTTTTAAAAGGGGCTATAGCTACTCATCCGCGACTTAGCATAGAAAATCTATTTTCTTATAGCTATCGTTGAATAAGTAGTTTTTTTTATTTTTGTATCTATATTTGTCTCGTTTTGTTCTGTGATCAAAACAAATATTTTGAAAAAAAAAACGACTGAAAAAAGAAAAAGAAAGAAAAAAGAAAAGAAAACAAAGAAAGAAAAAAGAAAATAGAAAAAGAAAGAAAGAAAGAAAGAAAGAAAGAAAGAAAGAAAGAAAGAAAAAAAAAGTGTAGTTTGTAGATTGAATGGATATTTCCACAACAGCAACATTTTTACAGTTTTGGTTTTGAATCTTATCTGAAATTGTTTCAAAGTCCGGCTCGTAAGATTTATCTTTAATAACTAGAGAGTCATGTTCGTCAGATCGAGGCTATCATATGGATGTTATATATGGCACCAAATTCGTTAGGGTTAGGGTTAGATAAACTTTAGATAATGTCTAAAATATCAGCTTATCAGGCAGGAAGAGGTTGAGAAATTTCAAATTAAATGAATTAAACATCATAAAATAAGCGATTCGATATTTTAAAAAGAAATTAATTTCAACGCGTGAAGGAGTTTTATAGATATAAAAAGAACAGGATAGATCCCAAAACAAAGAAAGAGAAAATTTACGTGTATGCATATAGTTTAACAAAAGAGAACATTTAGCTGTAATTTGTTTGTTTATTTCTCTGTGTTTGTGTGTGTGTGTGCGCGCGTGTGTGTGTGAGAGAGAGAGAGAGAGACAGACAGACAGACAGACAGAGAGAGAGAGGTGGAGGGGAGAGAGAGAGTCAATCATGGAGACTGTCACACCGGAAGATAAGAGTGTCGCGTTGTCACTACGGTAGTGATAGAGAAATAAGTAAATACCAATAAATAACAAGACCAAAATTTCATCATCGCTAAAAATAGACGTATAGTAAAGATCGCTAGGCAAACAAAGCCATAGTTCGAACAATCAATCAGAAAGTGTGTTGTTTTGTCGCTACTACATTAGTGGCAACAAAAGTGAGAAAAGGGGTTTGTTATCTCTTCCTTTTATAGCCTTGAAGAGCGCCACCTTGCGTATAATCCCGGTTAGAAGCAAAACAATGTGTATATCCACGTACCACTATTTTGAATATTGTCGGTATCAGGGCAGATAACTGTTACCAGTACTCTAAAATCCATCAGACATAATTAGTTTTAAACAATGAAAATCATTCGGAACTCCTCAGAAAATGACCCTGGAAATATGTTAAGGGACCGTAGATTCCCATCTACTAAAAACAATAAATAAATCAAAATATTGGTGATCAGCAAAAGTATGATTGAGCGGAAGAAACATTGGAAAGCAACTGATTCAATGGAGCGTTAAGCGTGGTTCATATTGAGTCAATTTTTGGCATCAAACAAAAACTTTGGTGCGCAGACAATTTCAAAGAAAGTTTTTTAGTTTTTGTTTTGAAGAAGAGATTGTGTACCTGGATTTGCTAAATAAAAATCAGGTTCTGTAAAAGGAAGGGCATATATTTTACTGTCTACAAAATTAAACGGTAAATATTGGTTTTGTTACCCGTGCGCTAATATCCCTTAAAATTTTTCCAAAATCGTCATAATTCCGTGCAAATGTACTTGCTGAACTCGAATTAACAATTAAATTAAGAAAAAACCTTACCGTTTTGGAGTTATCGACAAGAAAAAAAAATCGGACTTCTTCTTGGTCATTCGTCCCTCATTACTGCCATCATAAATCTCGATTCAATGCGGGATACCTACGCCGGCGTAATAAGAAAATTTGGCCTATTTACTTCTTTTACAGACTTTCCTTGCAGAAAGTCACTACGAACGGGTAACAAAACCAATATTTACCAGTTTAACTCCTACCAAATTTGTTATTTCGATTATCAATTTCTCAATCCTCAAAAAAAAAAAAAAAAAAATCTTGTTTACAATATTACTGACCGTAATTTATTAATATCTTTAAAACCTGCCATGGAATGATGGGGAATTAGCTCAGATGGTAGATCGCCCGCTTAGCATGTGAGAGGTACCGGGATCGATACCCGGATTCTCCACTTTAGTGACTTTTTGGGGTCTTAATTAGATAGTTATTTTCTGTACTAGACAAATGTAAGCATGAATTGATTGAATTTTCTAAAAGTAATTCATACGTTTTTACTTAAATCAGACTGAAAATAACGGTAGCCTCACTCCGATAGACAATTTCAAAACAAATTTTTCCTTTTTTTTAATTGTAAAGAATTTCTTGTAAGTAACTCGAATATCTTCTAAATGTAACTCGAATATCTTACTAAATGTAAATAACTCCCTGATTTTTGGTAATTTTTTCATTCTGAGGGTTGGAGTTGTTGCGAGGTAAGCTAAACAAATTTTGATTAAAAATTTATAATTTCAAAAGAGTGCCAAAAATTTAATAATAAAAAAAAACAAACTTTGATTTAAAATCTATAGTTTCTTGGAGCAAATTAATAATAAAGTAAATGTTCAGTGTAGATTTTTTCTTGTTCAGTCTGAAAGAAAATAATGTGTATTTCAAAGTTATGCAAAGAACAACTTTTTTTAAATCGAATTTGCCATAAGCAATGCAGTAAAGCCACTAAGACACAAGGGGTTAATGTGTGTGAAAGAACAAGAAAACAGAAAACATTATGAAAGAGCGATTACAGTAGAATAGTCAACAGGAAGACAGTGGATAACGATTGATATTGCATTTAAATGTTTGAAGATCAAAGTTGTTGGGAAAGCATGGAGACGGAAGAAGTTTCAATAAGTGAGAAGTGAGAGGGAAGAGACTGTTAGCATAGAAATCACGGTTACATCTAGCCACTTCAAAAGTAAATTGATGAGATCTTGCTGTCTATCTAGTACCGCCATCTTGATGCCATAGCCAAAAGCTCATCCTAACAATTACCATGAAAATATTTATAGAAAAAGCACACGAAAACAACTTTACAGCGATGGGAAAGTGACTGAATTCGAGATGCCAGGTCAGAATCAATAATATTGCTGATTCGTTTTTGGATTTTATCAAGAATCTGTAAATATACAGTAGGAGCGCCAGAGCATACGTGGCAGGCAATATTCTAAGCGTGGGAGAAAATAGTAAACATAGAGATATGTAAGATAAATTCTGGAAAAATAAAATTGTCTTAACTAATTCAACATTGATTAGGGCCTCAAGTAGTTTTCCAAAAAAACTTAGAAACCTAATAGGCCGATAGCTGTAAGGGTCGGACAGTTCATCTGAGATCTTAAAAACTGCATGAACAGTTGAGGATTTCCAAAAAGCAAGAAAGCAAGGTGTATCAAGATATTTATTATACAGTTTAGACAGAACAAGAGTCAGTTCGGGGGCACATTTCCTAAGGACTATTACATGAATACCATCATGTCTACATGCTTTGTAAGGATCCAGATTAGAGATGATAGCACAAACCATAGCAGGTGTTATATGCATATCACTCAACAGGGACCCAGTTCTATGTGGGTAGATAGGATATAGAGTTACCCTCACGTGGCTAGGAGACGTTTCTTAAGGCTATAAATAGTGACATTCTCTGTCATCCACTTACTTTTTTCACTCTTCAAAGATGTTAACATGAACAAAACAAAGAAAACTGCAAGTACGATTTAATAATACACTGAGATAGCCGAATCACCGAGAAAAATAGACAATAATACCTTTATCTTTAAAAGTTCTCACAAAACATGTATTCGACACACGGTAAGGATTTCACCAAGTCAACAACTTTACAAATCGAAGATTCTTCTATTAAATTTTGATCGTTCGCGCATAGCAAAACAAACAAGGCCTTTCCAAACAAAATCAATTCAACGTTGAGTATTGGAAAACAACAAAATTTTAATATCAATCACTGACCTTTCTTTCTACACTACCGACATATCTTCCAGAGTGTGCTATATTATACAACTCCCTGATAACACAGTACTCCAGACAAGTACATATTCTTCGAAATGTGTAAACACACACGTTTTATCCACACTGTTCGTCTCTTTTTCTTTTCAGCCAATGAGGGAAAAAAAACAAAAAAAACAAACATAGATAGACTTTATGGACATATGGGCGGAAGAAAATTCTTCCTGTCTGGAGAGGAGTATTGTGGGATTGCCTTCACTTACTTCACTAAAAAAAACCGTCGTCAGGAGACGCTCATTAAGACATTTAACATTCTCTATCATCCTTTCTTTCCTATAAATCACTTAGACGGTAAAATGTAGGTCACAGTGGAAAAAACCGCCCCGCACCGGAGACGAACGCGCACGCGCGCGCGCACACACACACACACACACACACACACACACACACACACACACACACCTTCACTTTCATTTGCTTTTCTCTAGCATCCCTCCTCCGCCAAACTTTACACACGAACACATTCCTAAGTTTTTAAATGTTTCCTTTGTATTCAGTGTTTTTGTCACACGCAATAATCTTCTATATTCTTTATATATCTTTGTTTTGTTAATACTTACATTATCGTTTGCTTATATATATTATATAGTTTTGTTGTTACTTTTCATTATAAGACCTGGACTCACATTCGAGTCCGAAATCATTGTTGGGGGAAAAGTATATCTGAAGACTCGTGTTTTCTACTTAAATACGACCAGCACAACTGCAACAAGGCAGACGAATTAAGAATAGAGTTTAAGAAGAATTTACGGGCGAAAATTTACAGCCTTTCAGCAGATGATAATACCTCAAATTGATTGAAGGGGGGAGGAATTGAAAACTTACTTTTATTTAGTACACGATTACAGAGCCTCCAGTAATTACGAGAGCCAGAGTTGTTAGATGCAATACGGTGCATAAATTCTCTCAGCAAACAGAGATTTAGCTCCTTTAAGGACATGTTTACATTTGTTACATGTAACCATGAACGGGCGTCAGTAGCGATGGGAAATGTCGAGCTGATATAGCCGGAAATACGGGTTTGTGTGAGCTATTACGGCAGAGAATTCTGCTGTGAACCATGGAAAGAACTGAGGTTTTAGCTAGTATTCCTGAGAGGGAATGAAAGCATCTATGCCGGCTTTGACAAAAAAGGAAACCATAGTGGTACAATTCTTAATATGAAGGTTAAAAATGTCAATCCAAATGTCGCGAAGAAAGTCACGAAGAGAATCCTAATCAGCATGCTAATAACGGGAAAATTTATGAATAGGAGGTTCCTGCGTAATAGATGAAATGAAATAGAAACGAAATATCAATAGATATAGGCCTGCGTGATCCGAGTTGCTAAGAGGACAGTGTTGAGAAGCACTACAAAGGAGAATAGGTAAGGAACAAATCAAGTAAAGAAGCATGTTGATCAGATTTATTAGGGAAACGAGTAGAGAAATCCATGATTTGAGTAAGAGCTTGAGCAACGAAAAAGTGAAAGTTTGAATACCAACAACATCAGAAACATTAGAATGTTTAAGTCACTTAACATGATGTGTATTAAAGTTACGAAACACAAAAATAAAATCACAGATGAATGAAGAGGGAGGTCCTTTTCAGTACTATCGGATATTTTGTCTAATATATTGCAGGAAAAAAGGTAGCTTATAGAGTGTAATAAGGAAAGTCGAAAGCACATGAAAGAGTTGTCAAGGGACTCTTGTGACAATTCCCTTCCTATTAGAAGATTTTTTCCGGATGTAAACACAAAGGCTATACATATGGATGCTATAATCTTTTCGGCAGAGAGGAAGATAGTCTGGAACAGAGAATTCATTGGGAGCAATAGAAGAATTTAAATTGATTTCACAAAATGCAAAAATATCTGGCGACGGTTCCAAGAGAAAAGATTCTACACTGCAGAATTTGCAACAGATACCAATAATATTGGAGAAGAAAAGGTTGTGGGGCTAGGTGATTTTTTGTCTACTGATTTTATCGTATTTCTTTTCGTTGTTTTTGCCATAAGATTTGTTTTGATGAGAAAAAAGCCACGATAATTATCACTATCTATCGTCAATGGTAATACACACTAGCCAGAACGTGGCTGAGACGAGAACTCACCCAAAAATTATTTTGTGAGTTTTATATTGAATTATTTTTGTAAGGTTTCTTACCAACGAATTTTTAATTTTTTCACGCTTGGTATTGTCGGAGTTACCTCCTCCTTCAGTTTGTAACCCTTTCACCAGAGGTCTCTCTTTCCTGGCTATAAATAGCCAATGACCCTTCGCTTCGATCTCTTTTTACTTTTCAGGCTTGTGCACTAACGCACTGAGGTAAATTCTCTTCTTCCTAGAGGATTTCAACTATCAACCTCAAAATGTAGTCCCTAACAAGAAATAGCGTGAAATCACGCTAAGCACAATGCACACACGCACGCACACACAAAATATCCACACACGCACGCACATACAGAATATTCACACACTTTGTCCTTCGTACTGTTTCCCTGTATTGTAACTTGTTATGAATATATATTTGTTGTGTATACATATATTATCGGTCTTGTGTTGTTTGCTTTCTTTTCCTTCTTCTTTGGACTTAACCAAGTCCAAACTTTTTATGTAGTTGGGCCGGCTAGCAGGAGAATCTGAACCTTACAGGCGTTTCGTCCACGTCTGTCTTCTCTCAACAAACCGTAACCGCCAGCATAACAGCCACGGCCCTCTACAGTAGTGCATTAATTTTTTAAATAAAATAATATCTTCCTTAAATATACTTTAATGAAAAATTAATTTTGCGAATAACCTCCCCCAAATTAAAATGTACACACGAGATTTCTAAAACGCTGGGGGCGAAACTGACCCCCAAAACTGTTACCACAAAGCTTTCTCATAAAATAATCCATTCAGTATACAAATCAGTCATTGATGAACAAGTACTGAAAATGTTGTTTAAATTGGAAGATTTTCTAATTTTTGCAATGTTAGAAAACCGCGGTAGCGTATTTTTTTTCATTTCGGTAAAAAGCATCCATTTTGTTTTGATGCTACCTACAAGTATATAAAACGAAGTTATATCATAAGTAGTCATATAAAAAAAAATTAATAAACATGTGTTACTAGAAATGCACAATAAGATATTTGGTTAAATTGAGTATTGCATATCAATAAAATGAAAATTACTTAAGACCCCAAAAAGTCACTAAAGTGGAGAATCCGGGGATCGATCCCGGTACCTCTCACATGCGAAGCGAGCGCTCTACCATTTGAGCTAATTCCCCAAGCAACATCAACGCTCAGAAATATAATTTCTTAATAATTGAAGATAGTACTTAAGGTAATAAATCTTGTGTTGATTTCTTAAGTGTTGCTTAGATAAGGCACAAGGCCGAAATTTTGTGGCACCCAGTTAGGATCGAACTCATCATTTCGTCGTAGTTGCTTCTTCCAGACAAGTTCGTTAAGCATTACACCACGTCGAAGTGCCCAGGTAACAATTCTTATGAATCATGTTTGGAACAATTTAACACAGAGAAACTTATGTACACATTTCGGCTACCATATATATATATATATATATATATATATTAACTACTCTCATTTTCCGAGTACATCCGTCTGCAAGGGCGGCTAACCAGTCTTTGCAGGCACCCTTTTAAACACATTTGTGTTTTGTTGAACACCTACAGAGTTCACGTGTGGTTTATACTGGAATTATGCTAAGCGGGCCTTATTTACAGTTTCTAGAAGAGAGCACATAACCTGTTAAGATCAGCAGTTTGTACAACGCTAGTACGACCAAACCATCGACGGCTTCTGAACAGCTCCATCTTATTTTTCTAACAAGGACTGGGTTGACCTAGTTGCCGAACACTTGGATCTCCACCCCAGAAATCACAAAATCATTTCCTAACAAATCGACAGTAATGAGATACTAACCCGGATCTGATGGCCTGAAAACGAACGTTCTATTTTTGGCAATATATATATGTGTGTGTGTGTGTAGGGGGGGTGTTGACGATTGCGTACAAGCTTGAAGCAGACTATCGCTGCTGGCTGTTGACGTCAATATTCACTTTTATATTTACTTTTGCTCTATCCTGATATTGATCACTTTAAATATAACATATTTTTATATATATATATATATATATATATATATATATATATATATATATATATATATGTATGTATGTATTAATGGAAAACAAAAACCGTTGCTAGAAGCAACGGACAACTTGTCTAAACCTTGAACTCTTATTCAGTCTAGAAAAACCGACAATACTGAAAAAAGTGAGAAAAAAAAGGCGAATTAATCTACTTAGTATAGTGTTCGGAACCCAGACTGCCTCAACCGAGCAAAACAAAACAAAAAAAAGAAAAAAAAAGAAAAGGAAAAAAACGCTTACCAACGTTAAATCCTACGAAAGGATGGCTTTAGTCGTAACTCGAATTTTACGCTCACACGATCTTCAGACAACTTGAACGTTCAAATCGTCTGAAGATCGCGTGAGCATGAAACTCACGTTACAACGAGAGCCATCCTTTCGTAGGATTTAACGTGTGTGTGTGTGTGTGTATGTGTGTGTGTGTATGTATGTGTGTGGCGTATTTTATATATAGATGACGCAACTATCTATTTCACCTTGATATTTCTTTTGATTTAATTCTGCTGGCAGACCAGTATATATTACACTGGTCTACACATATTTTAATGCAAGCCAACTTTTAATCTTTCTTAGATAATTTCAAGACAATGAGTTCAAAAATCAGGTCCATTTTTACGGGTCAGCTCCACATTTTGCAGTACAGAACTTGAGTATTTTGGACAAAAAAAAAAAAAAAGAAAAAACAGAAAAGATTATTTTATAGCTAATTTTCCTGTCATATTCAATTTAATTCTGAACATCTCTTAACACCGCTTGGCTTTACCAGGATTGCCAAGACGCCGTTAGGTGGCGTTGTTAAACAGCTATAAAAACGAGACACTTCCTGTATCCACCACTCTTTTTCCTTTTCCTTTCAGCATGCGGTAGTAAAAATACCAACATGGGACCTATTTCTAGTTGGGGATATGTTTTCCCAGAGTGACTGAACTCTCTCTCTCTCTCTCTCTCTCTTACACACACACACACACACACACACACACACACACACACACACACACACAGAGAGAGAGAGAGAGAGAGAGAGAGAGAGAGAGAGACACAATTCCTAATTGCTAGATTTTAATGTCTTCTTTCTTTTTAGCTAGGAAATACTGTGCAGTAATGGATAGCGGCTCGGACTGATGAATCAGAGAGCCGAGTTTGAATGTTAGTCGGATCCATTACATTCATTTGTGTACTAATATCCTAGGGAAAGGTATGAATCCTCTTTTTCTCCCCCATACAGACAGGGTTCTATAGCCTTGTGTGGCAACCGGCCTAGGAGAAAGTAACTCTGAATTCAAAACCAGCCTGGAGAGGGTTGGGCTTCGTCAGGCTATCCTGCCCAAGACCAACACCACTTCTACTGCGGCTGCAGTACGCATAGTGCCCCTATAACCCTGATGGGTCACGGGATTTGCGACTGCGATCTTTCCAGCTATTTTTGCATGCATGCAAGTATATATTTTAATTCTTGTTAATCACTTATCAGCCAAATCTAAAAACACATGCAAATATCACCTTGTTGAAATTTATTCCATTTCCTTTCACCTCTACAACGAATGTCAACCCGTTGTTTACATGTATAATTGTTGATTTCTACTGCTTTTAGTGAACAAGAAGTACTTGCCGTAATACCTGTAAAAAGAAGGAATATTGTTGTTCCTGATTTCTCAAACACCTGGTTTTTATATTATGATAATACATGATAATGGCTGGGTGATTGTATGAATTGAAACAATATAAAGTCCTTGGAGATAATCACTTTACATAGTCAGTCTGAAACGTTTGTGATAGAAGCTTAAGTTGGTCAGAGATATTTAATGGGTGATATTAGTGATTTTTTACAATGATGTTCGCCCTCCAGGTCCACTCGAGGGAACGGGCTAGAGAGTAAGAGATACAACTTATGCGGATATGTGTGGAAGATATTAGTGATATTTTGCAATGATGTTCACCCTCCAGGTCCACTCGAGGGAACGGGCTAGAGAGTAAAGAGATACAACTTTATGCGGATATGTGTGGAAGATATTCGTGATATTTTTACAATGATGTTCACCTCCAGGTCCACTCGAGGAACGGGCTAGAGAGTAAGAGATACAACTTATGCGGATATGTGTGGAAGATATTAGTGATATTTTTACAATGATGTTCACCCTCCAGGTCCCTCGAGGGAACGGGCTAGAGAGTAAGAGATACAACTTATGCGGATATGTGTGGTAAAGATATTGTGTGGAAGATATTTTACAATGATGTTTCAGGTCCCTCAGGGGAACGGGCAGGTACAACATGCGGATATGTCGAGAGAACGGGTCCCTCGAGGGAAGAGAGTAAGAGATACAACTTATGCGGATATGTGTGGAAGATATTAGTGATATTTTTACAATGATGTTCACCCTCCAGGTCCGGATATGAGAAGGAACGGATATTTTACAATGATGTTCACCTCAGGTCCCTAGAGAGTAAGAGATGCGGATATGTGTGGAAGATATTAGTGATATTTTTACAATGATGTTCACCTCAGGTCCCTCGCGAACGGGAGTAAGAGATACAACTTATGCGGATATGTGTGGAAGATATTAGTGATATTTTTACAATGATGTTCACCCTCCAGGTCCACTCGAGGAACGGGCTAGAGAGTAAGAGATACAACTTATGCGGATATGTGTGGAAGATATTAGTGATATTTTTACAATGATGTTCACCCTCCAGGTCCACTCGAGGGAACGGGCTAGAGAGTAAGAGATACAACTTATGCGGATATGTGTGGAAGATATTAGTGATATTTTTACAATGATGTTCACCCTCCAGGTCCCTCTGAGGAACGGGAGAGAACAAGATACAACTTATTCGGATATGTGTGGAAGATATTAGTGATATTTTTACAATGATGTTCACCCTCAGGTCCACTCGAGGAACGGGCTAGAGAGTAAGAGATACAACTTATGCGGATATGTGTGGAAGATATTAGTGATATTTTTACAATGATGTTCACCCTCCAGGTCCACTCGAGAGGAACGGGCTAGAGAGTAAGAGATACAACTTATGCGGATATGTGGAAGATATTGGTGATATTTTTTACAATGATGTTCACCTCCAGGTCCCTCGAGGAACGGGCTAGTAGAGATACAACTTATGCGGATATGTGTGGAAGATATTAGTGATATTTTTACAATGATGTTCACCCTCCAGGTCCACTCGAGAGGAACGGGCTAGAGGTAAGAGATACAACTTATGCGGATATGTGGAAGATATTAGTGATATTTTTACAATGATGTTCACCCTCCAGGTCCACTCGAGGAACGGGCTAGAGAGTAAGAGATACAACTTATGCGGATATGTGTGGAAGATATTAGTGATATTTTTACAATGATGTTCACCCTCCAGGTCCCTCGAGGGAACGGGCTAGAGAGTAAGAGATACAACTTATGCGGATATGTGTGGAAGATATTAGTGATATTTTTTACAATGATGTTCACCCTCCAGGTCCACTCGAGGGAACGGGCTAGAGAGGTAGAGATACAACTTATGCGGATATGTGGAAGATATTAGTGATATTTTTACAATGATGTTCACCCTCCAGGTCGAGGAACAGGCCGATACAACTTATGCGGATATGTGTGGAAGATATTAGTGATATTTTTACAATGATGTTCACCTCCAGGTCCCTCAGAAGAGCTATGCGGATATGTGTAAGAGATACAACTTATGCGGATATGTGTGGAAGATATTAGTGATATTTTTTACAATGATGTTCACCCTCCAGGTCCACTCGAGGGAACGGGCTAGAGAGTAAGAGTTACAACTTATGCGGATATGTGTGGAAGATATTAGATATTTTTACAATGATGATATTTTCACCCTCCAGGTCCCTCGAGGAACGGGCTAGAGTAAGAGATACAACTTATGCGGATATATGTGGAAGATATTAGTGATATTTTTACAATGATGTTCACCCTCCAGGTCCACTCGAGGGAACGGGCTAGAGTAAGAGATACAACTTATGCGGATATGTGTGGAAGATATTAGTGATATTTTTTACAATGATGTTCACCCTCCAGGTCCACTCGAGGGAACGGGCTAGAGAGTAAGAGTTACAACTTATGCGGATATGTGGAAGATATTGTGATATTTTTACAATGATGTTCACCCTCCAGGTCCCTCGAGGGAAGATATTAGAGATACATTTTGGAAGATATGGTGATATTTTTCAATGATGTTCGCCCTCAGGTCCACTCGAGGAACGGGCTAGAGAGTAAGAGATACAACTTATGCGGATATGTGTGGAAGATATTAGTGATATTTTTACAATGATGTTCACCCTCCAGGTCCCTCGAGGGAACGGGCTAGAGAGTAAGAGATACAACTTATGCGGATATGTGTGGAAGATATTAGTGATATTTTTACAATGATGTTCACCCTCCAGGTCCCTCGAGGACGGGCTAGAGTAAGCGTTACAACTTATGCGGATATGTGTGGAAGATATTAGTGATATTTTTACAATGATGTTCACCCTCCAGGTCCACTCGAGGGAACGGGCTAGAGGTAAGAGATACAACTTATGCGGATATGTGTGGAAGATATTGGTGATATTTTACAATGATGTTCACCCTCCAGGTCCACTCGAGGGAACGGGCTAGAGAGTAAGAGATACAACTTATGCGGATATGTGTGGAAGATATTAGTGATATTTTTACAATGATGTTCACCCTCCAGGTCCACTCGAGGGAACGGGCTAGAGAGTAAGAGATACAACTTATGCGGATATGTGTGGAAGATATTAGTGATATTTTTACAATGATGTTCACCCTCAGGTCCCTCGAGGGAACGGGCTAGAGAGTAAGAGATACAACTTATGCGGATATGTGTGGAAGATATTAGTGATATTTTTACAATGATGTTCACCCTCCAGGTCAACTCGAGGAACGGGCTAGAGAGTAAGAGATACAACTTATGCGGATATGTGTGGAAGATATTAGTGATATTTTTACAATGATGTTCACCCTCCAGGTCCCTCGAGGAACGGGCTAGAGAGTAAGAGATACAACTTATGCGGATATGTGTGGAAGATATTAGTGATATTTTTACAATGATGTTCACCCTCCAGGTCCCTGAGGGAACGGGCTAGAGAGTAAGAGATACAACTTATGCGGATATGTGTGGAAGATATTAGTGATATTTTTACAATGATGTTCACCCTCCAGGTCTCGAGGGAACGGGCTGAAAGGTAAGAGTTACAACTTATGCGGAATGTGTGGGGATATTTTTACAATGATGTTCACCCTCAGGTCCTCGAGGGAACGGGCTAGAGTAACTTACAACTTATGCGGATATGTGTGGAAGATATTATTGATATTTTTACAATGATGTTCACCCTCCAGGTCCCTCGAGGGAACGGGCTAGAGAGTAAAGATACAACTTATGCGGATATGTGTGGAAGATATTATTGATATTTTACAATGATGTTCACCCTCAGGTCCACTCTGAGAGAACGGGCAATGAGAGGTCCAGAGAACAGGAAAGAGAGCGTTACAACTTATGCGGATATGTGTGGAAGATATTAGTGATATTTTTACAATGATGTTCACCCTCCAGGTCCCTCGAGGAATATACAACTTGTGCGGATATGTGTGGAAGATATTAGTGATATTTTTACAATGATGTTCACCCTCCAGGTCCCTCGAGAGAACGGGCTAGAGAGTAAGAGATACAACTTATGCGGATATGTGGAAGATATTAGTGATATTTTTACAATGATGTTCACCCTCCAGGTCCACTCGAGGGAATGGGCTAGAGTAAGCGTTACAAGAGAGTGGAAAGTGATATTTTTACAATGATGTTACAACTTATGCGGATATGTGTGGAAGATATTAGTGATATTTTTACAATGATGTTCACCCTCCAGGTCCACTCGAGGGAACGGGCTAGAGAGTAAGAGATACAACTTATGCGGATATGTGTGGAAGATATTAGTGATATTTTTACAATGATGTTCGCCCTCCAGGTCCACTCGAGGGAACGGGCTAGAGAGTAAGCGTTACAACTTATGCGGATATGTGTGGAAGATATTAGTGATATTTTTACAATGATGTTCACCCTCCAGGTCCACTCGAGGGAACGGGCTAGAGAGTAAGCGTTACAACTTATGCGGATATGTGTGGAAGATATTAGTGATATTTTTACAATGATGTTCACCCTCAGGTCCCTCGAGGAACGGGCTGAGAGTAAGAGATACAACTTATGCGGATATGTGTGGAAGATATTAGTGATATTTTTACAATGATGTTCACCCTCCAGGTCCCTCGAGGAACGGGCTAGAGAGTAAGAGATACAACTTATGCGGATATGTGTGGAAGATATTATTGATATTTTTACAATGATGTTCACCCTCCAGGTCCCTCGAGGAACGGGCTTAAGCGTTACAACTTATGCGGATGTGTGGAAGATATTAGTGATATTTTACAATGATGTTCACCCAGGGTCACTCGAGGGAACGGGCTAGAGAGTAAGAGATACAACTTATGCGGATATGTGTGGAAGATATTAGTGATATTTTTACAATGATGTTCACCCTCCAGGTCCACTCGAGGGAACGGGCTAGAGAGTAAGAGTTACAACTTATGCGGATATGTATGTGGAAGATATTAGTGATATTTTTTACAATGATGTTCACCCTCCAGGTCCCTCGAGGAACGGGCTAGAGAGTAAGAGATACAACTTATGCGGATATGTGTGGAAGATATTAGTGATATTTTTACAATGATGTTCACCCTCCAGGTCCACTGAGGGAACGGGCTAGAGAGTAAAGAGATACAACTTATGCGGATATGTGTGGAAGATATTAGTGATATTTTTACAATGATGTTCACCCTCCAGGTCCCTCGAGGGAACGGGCTAGAGAGTAAGAGATACAACTTATGCGGATATGTGTGGAAGATATTGGTGATATTTTTACAATGATGTTCACCCTCCAGGTCCACTCGAGGGAACGGGCTGAGAGTAAGAGATACAACGAGGGAATTTTTAATGATGTTCACCCTCCAGGTCAGAGGGAACAGGCTAAGAGATACAACTTATGCGGATATGTGTGGAAGATATTAGTGATATTTTTACAATGATGTTCACCCTCCAGGTCCTCGAGGGAACGGGCCAGAGTAAGAGATACAACTTATGCGGATATGTGTGGAAGATATTAGTGATATTTTTACAATGATGTTCACCCTCCAGGTCCCTCGAGGGAACGGGCTAGAGAGAAAGATACAACTTATGCGGATATGTGTGGAAGATATTAGTGATATTTTTACAATGATGTTCACCCTCCAGGTCCCTCGAGGGAACGGGCTAGAGAGTAAGAGATACAACTTATGCGGATATGTGGAAGATATTGAAGTGATATTTTACAATGATGTTCACCCTCAGGTCCACTCGAGGGAACGGGCTAGAGAGTAAGGATACAACTTATGCGGATATGTGTGGAAGATATTAGTGATATTTTACAATGATGTTCACCCTCCAGGTCCCTCGAGGGAACGGGCTAGAGAGTAAGAGATACAACTTATGCGGATATGTGTGGAAGATATTAGTGATATTTTTACAATGATGTTTCAGGTCCCTCGAGGGGAACAGGCAGGATCCAACTGCGGATATGTGTGGAAGATATTGGTGATATTTTTACAATGGCTCAGGTCCACTCGAGGAACGGGCTAAGTAAGAGATACAACTTATGCGGATATGTGGAAGATATTAGTGATATTTTTACAATGATGTTCACCCTCCAGGTCCACTCGAGGGAACGGGCTAGAGAGTAGAGATACAACTTATGCGGATATGTGTGGAAGATATTGGTGATATTTTTTACAATGATGTTCACCTCAGGTCCCTCGAGGAACGGGCTAGAGAGTAAGAGATACAACTTATGCGGATATGTGTGGAAGATATTAGTGATATTTTTACAATGATGTTCACCCTCCAGGTCCTCGAGGAACGGGCTAGAAAGGTAAGAGATACAACTTATGCGGATATGTGTGGAAGATATTAGTGATATTTTTACAATGATGTTCACCCTCAGGTCCACTCGAGGGAACGGGCTAGAGAGTAAGCGATACAACTTATGCGGATATGTGTGGAAGATATTAGTGATATTTTTTACAATGATGTTCGCCCTCCAGGTCCCTCGAGGGAACGGGCTAGTAAGAGTAATGTGTGGAGATACAACTTATGCGGATATGTGTGGAAGATATTAGTGATATTTTTACAATGATATTTCGCCCTCCAGGTCCCTCGAGGGGAACGGGCTAGAGAGTAAGAGATACAACTTATGCGGATATGTGTGGAAGATATTAGTGATATTTTACAATGATGTTCACCCTCCAGGTCCCTCGAGGAACAGGCTAGAAAGGTAAGAGATACAACTTATGCGGATATGTGTGGAAGATATTAGTGATATTTTACAATGATGTTCACCCTCAGGTCCACTCGAGGGAACAGGCTAGAAGTAAGCGATACAACTTATGCGGATATGTGTGGAAGATATTAGTGATATTTTTACAATGATGTTCACCCTCCAGGTCCTCGAGGAACGGGCTGAAGAGTAAGAGATACAACTTATGCGGATATGTGTGGAAGATATTAGTGATATTTTTACAATGATGTTCGCCCTCAGGTCCCCTCGAGGAACGGGCTAGAAGGTAAACGTTACAACTTATGCGGATATGTGTGGAAGATAGTGATATTTTTACAATGATGTTCACCCTCAGGTCCCTCGAGGGAACGGGCTGAGAGTAAGAGATACTTATGCGGATATGTGTGGAAGATATTAGTGATATTTTACAATGATGTTCACCCTCCAGGTCCCCTCGAGGAACGGGCTGAAAGTAAGAGATACAACTTATGCGGATATGTGTGGAAGATATTAGTGATATTTTTACAATGATGTTCACCCTCAGGTCCACTCGAGGGAACGAGGCTATGCGGATATGTGTGGAAATAGTGATATTTTACAACGCCCTCAGGTCCTCGAGGGAACGGATATACAACTTATGCGGAATGTGTGGATATTGGTGATTTTTTTGATGTTCACCCTCAGGTCCTCGAGGGAACGGGCTGAAGGTAAGAGATACAACTTATGCGGATATGTGTGGAAGATATTGGTGATATTTTTACAATGATGTTCACCCTCCAGGTCCCTCGAGGAACGGGCTAGAAGAGTAAGAGATACAACTTATGCGGATATGTGTGGAAGATATTAGTGATATTTTTACAATGATGTTCACCCTCAGGTCCTCGAGGGAAGGCGGGCTATGCGGATATGTGTAAGATATTAGTGATATTTTACAACTTATGCGGATATGTGTGGAAGATAGATAGTGATATTTTTACAATGATGTTCACCCTCCAGGTCCTCGAGGGAACGGGCTAGAGAGTAAGAGATACAACTTATGCGGATATGTGGAAGATATTGATATTTTTTACAATGATGTTTCACCCTCAGGTCCACTCGAGGGAACGGGCTGAAAATGAAGATACAACTTATGCGGATATGTGGAAGATATTAGTGATATTTTACAATGATGTTTCACCCTCCAGGTCCCACTCGAGGGAACGGGCTAGAGAGTAAGAGATACAACTTATGCGGATATATGTGGAAGATATTGTGATATTTTTACAATGATATTTCACTCAGGCCCTCCTCAGGTCCAACTTATGCGGATATGTGTGGGAACGGATATTTTAATGAGTGTTCAAGCGATACAACTTATGCGGATATGTGTGGAAGATATTAGTGATATTTTTACAATGATGTTCACCCTCCAGGTCCTCGAGTGGAATATTAGTGGGCTAGAACGGGCTGAAGAGATACAACTTATGCGGATATGTGTGGAAGATATTAGTGATATTTTACAATGATATTTCTCAGGTCCCTCCAGGCTCCTCGAGGAACGGGATGAAGATATTAGTAATTTTTACAATGATGTTCACCCTACACGGGCTGGAAGTAAGAAGATACAACTTATGCGGATATGTGTGGAAGATATTAGTGATATTTTACAATGATGTTCACCCTCAGGTCCACTCGAGGGAACGGGCTGAAAAAGTAAAGATACAACTTATGCGGATATGTGTGGAAGATATTAGTGATATTTTTTACAATGATGTTCACCCTCCAGGTCCACTCGAGGAACGGGCTGAAGAGTAAGCGATACAACTTATGCGGATATGTGTGGAAGATATTAGTGATATTTTACAATGATGTTCACCCTCCAGGTCCCTCGAGGAACGGGCTGAAGAGTAAGAGATACAACTTATGCGGATATGTGTGGAAGATATTGGTGATATTTTTTACAATGATGTTCACCCTCAGGTCCCTCGAGGGAACGGGCTAGAGAGTAAGAGATACAACTTATGCGGATATGTGTGGAAGATATTAGTGATATTTTTACAATGATGTTCACCCTCCAGGTCCCTCGAGGGAACGGGCTGAAGAGGCTAAGCGATACAACTTATGCGGATATGTGGAAGATATTAGTGATATTTTTACAATGATGTTCACCCTCAGGTCCACTCGAGGAACGGGCTAGAGAGTAAGAGATACAACTTATGCGGATATGTGTGGAAGATATTGGTGATATTTTTACAATGATGTTCACCCTCCAGGTCCACTCGAGGAACAGGCTAGAGAGTAAGCGTTACAACTTATGCGGATATGTGTGGAAGATATTAGTGATATTTTTACAATGATGTTCACCCTCAGGTCCCTCGAGGGAACAGGCTAGAGTAAAAGAATACAACTTATGCGGATATGTGGAAGATATTAGTGATATTTTTACAATGATGTTCGCCCTCCAGGTCCACTCGAGGGAACGGGCTGTGTACAAATGCGGATATGTGGAAGATATGATATTTTACAATGATGTTCACCCTCAGGTCCACTCGAGGGAACGGGCTAGAGAGTAAGAGATACAACTTATGCGGATATGTGTGGAAGATATTAGTGATATTTTTTACAATGATGTTCACCCTCCAGGTCCTCGAGGGAACGGGCTAGAGAGTAAGAGATACAACTTATGCGGATATGTGTGGAAGATATTAGTGATATTTTACAATGATGTTCACCCTCAGGTCCACTCGAGGAACGGGCTAGAGAGTAAGAGATACAACTTATGCGGATATGTGTGGAAGATATTAGTGATATTTTTATTGATGTTCACCCTCCAGGTCCACTCGAGGGAACGGGCTAGAGAGTAAGAGATACAACTTATGCGGATATGTGGAAGATATTGATATTTTACAATGATGTTCGCCCTCCAGGTCCACTCGAGGGAACGGGCAGAGAGTAAGAGATACAACTTATGCGGATGTGTGGAAGATATTAGTGATATTTTACAATGATGTTCACCCTCAGGTCCCTCGAGAGGAACAGGCTGAGAGTAAGAGATACAACTTATGCGGATATGTGTGAAGATATTAGTGATATTTTTACAATGATGTTCACCTCCAGGTCCTCGAGGACGGGCTAGAGAGTAAAGTTACAACTTATGCGGATATGTGTGGAAGATATTAGTGATATTTTTACAATGATGTTCACCCTCCAGGTCCCTCGAGGGAACGGGCTAGAGAGTAAAGATACAACTTATGCGGATATGTGTGGAAGATATTAGTGATATTTTTACAATGATGTTCACCCTCAGGTCCTCTGGGGAACGGGCTAGAGAGTAAGAGATACAACATGCGGATATGTGTGGAAGATATTAGTGATATTTTTACAATGATGTTCACCCTCCAGGTCCACTCGAGGGAACGGGCTAGAGAGTAAGAATACAACTTATGCGGATATGTGTGGAAGATATTAGTGATATTTTTACAATGATGTTCACCCTCCAGGTCCTCGAGGGAACGGCTAGAGAGTAAGAGATACAACTTATGCGGATATGTGTGGAAGATATTGATATTTTTACAATGATGTTCACCCTCAGGTCCACTCGGGGAACGGGCTAGAGAGTGAGAGATACAACTTATGCGGATATGTGTGGAAGATATTAGTGATATTTTTACAATGATGTTCTGCCTCCAGGTCCACTGGAGGAACAGGCTAGAGAGTAAGAGTTACAACTTATGCGGATATGTGGAAGATATTAGTGATATTTTTACAATGATGTTCACCCTCAGGTCCCTCGAGGGAACGGGCCAGAGAGTAAGAGATACAACTTATGCGGATATGTGGAAGATATTAGTGATTTTTATGATATTTCACCCTCCAGGTCCACGAGGGAACAGGCTATGATGTTACAAATGCGGATATGTGTGGAAGATATTATGATATTTTTACAATGATGAGGTACGGGCTCGAGGGAAGAGGCTTATGCGGATATGTGGAAGATGGTGATAACTTTTTTACAATGTGATATTTTCAATGATATTTCACCTCCAGGTCCTCGAGGGAACGGGCTAGAGAGTAAGAGATACAACTTATGCGGATATGTGGAAGATATTAGTGATATTTTTACAATGATGTTCACCCTCCAGATCCTCGAGGAACGGGCTAGAGAGTAAGAGATACAACTTATGCGGATATGTGGAAGATATTAGTGATATTTTAATGATGTTCACCCTCAGGTCCCTCGAGGGAAAGATATGCGGATATGTGTGGTGATATTTTTACAATGATGTTCACCCCTCCAGGTCCCTCGAGGGAACGGGCTAGAGAGTAAGAGATACAACTTATGCGGATATGTGTGGAAGATATTAGTGATATTTTACAATGATGTTCACCTCAGGTCCACTCAGGGAACGGGCAGAGAGAGAGTAAGAGATACAACTTATGCGGATATGTGTGGAAGATATTAGTGATATTTTACAATGATGTTCACCCTCCAGGTCCACTCGAGGAACGGGCTAGAGAGTAAGAGATACAACTTATGCGGATATGTGTGGAAGATATTAGTGATATTTTACAATGATGTTCACCCTCCAGGTCCCAACTCGAGGAACGGGCTGCAAGTAGAGATACAACTTATGCGGATATGTGTGGAAGATATTAGTGATATTTTTACAATGATGTTCACTCCAGGTCCCCTCGAGGGAACGGGCAGAGAGTAAGCGATACAACTTATGCGGATATGTGTGGAAGATATGGTGATATTTTTACAATGATGTTCACCCTCCAGGTCCACTCGAGGGAACGGGCTAGAGAGTAAGAGATACAACTTATGCGGATATGTGTGGAAGATATTGTGATATTTTTTACAATGATGTTCACCCTCCAGGTCCCTCGAGGAACGGGCTAGAGAGTAAGCGTTACAACTTATGCGGATATGTGTGGAAGATATTAGTGATATTTTATTAATGATGTTCACCCTCCAGGTCCACTCGAGGAACGGGCTAGAGAGTAAGCCTTACAACTTATGCGGATATGTGTGGAAGATATTAGTGATATTTTTACAATGATGTTCACCCTCCAGGTCCCCTCGAGAGAACGGGCTAGGAGAGTAAGAGATACAACTTATGCGGATATGTGGAAGATATTAGTGATATTTTTTACAATGATGTTCGCCCTCCAGGTCCCACGAGGAACGGGCTAGAGAGTAAAGAGTTACAACTTATGCGGATATGTGTGGAAGATATTAGTGATATTTTTACAATGATGTTCGCCCTCCAGGTCCACTCGAGGGAACGGGCTAGAGAGTAGGAGAGATACAACTTATGCGGATATGTGTGAAGATATTAGTGATATTTTTACAATGATGTTCACCTCCAGGTCCCTCGAGGGAACGGGCTGAAAGAGTAAGAGATACAACTTATGCGGATATGTGGAAGATATTAGTGATATTTTTACAATGATGTTCACCCTCCAGGTCCACTCGGATGTGGGAACGGGATATTTTTAGAGTTAAGAGATACAACTAGATACGGGATATGTGTGGAAGATATTAGTGATATTTTACAATGATATTTCGCCCTCCAGGTCCCTCGAGGGAACGGCCAGAGAGTAAAGTTACAACTTATGCGGATATGTGGAAGATATATTAGTGATATTTTACAATGATGTTCACCTCAGGTCCACTCGAGGGAACGGGCTGAGAGTAAGAGGATGCAACTTATGCGGATATGTGTGGAAGATATTAGTGATATTTTTGTTCACCCTCAGGTCCCTCGAGGGAACGGGCTCCAGGATACAACTTATGAGGATATGTGGCCATTAGTGATAGAATGATGTTCACCCTCAGGTCCACTCGAGGGAACAGGGATACAACTTATGCGGATATGGGGAGATATTGGTGATATTTTTACAATGATGTTCACCCTCCAGGTCCACTCGGGAACGGGCTAGAGAGTAAGAGATACAACTTATGCGGATATGTGTGGAAGATATTAGTGATATTTTACAATGATGTTCACCCAGGTCCCTCGAGGAACGGGCTAGAGTAAGAGATACAACTTATGCGGATATGTGTGGAAGATATTAGTGATATTTTTACAATGATGTTCGCCCTCCAGGTCCACCTCGAGGGAACGGGCCAGAGAGTAAGAGATACAACTTATGCGGATATGTGTGGAAGATATTAGTGATATTTTTACAATGATGTTCACCCTCCAGGTCCACTCGAGGTTGGGCTAGAGAGTGAGATACAACTTATGCGGATATGTGTGGAAGATATTTGATATTTTACAATGATGTTCACCCTCCAGGTCCTCGAGGAACGGGCTAGAGGTAGAGAGATACAACTTATGCGGATATGTGGAAGATATTAGTGATATTTTTACAATGATGTTCACCCTCCAGGTCCACTCGAGGAACGGGCGAGAGTAAGATACAACTTATGCGGATATGTGTGGAAGATATTAGTGATATTTTACAATGATGTTCACCCTCAGGTCCACTGAGGGAACGGGCTGAAGAGTAAGAGATACAACTTATGCGGATATGTGTGGAAGATATTAGTGATATTTTTACAATGATGTTCACCCTCCAGGTCACTCGAGGGAACGGGCTAGAGAGTAAGCGATACAACATGCGGATATGTGTGGAAGATATTAGTGATATTTTTACAATGATGTTCGGATATGTGGAAGATATTAGTGATATTTTACCTGATGTTCACCCACCTGAGGAACGGGCAGAGAGTAGAGTGACAACTTATGCGGATATGTGTGGAAGATATTAGTGATATTTTTACAATGATGTTCGCCCTCAGGTCCACTCGAGGAACGGGCTAGAGTAAGAATGCGGATATGTGTGGAAGATATTAGTGATATTTACAATGATGTTTCGCCCTAAGGGAACGGGCTAGAAAGTACAACAACTTATGCGGATATGTGTGGAAGATATTGGTGATATTTTTACAATGATGTTTCACCCTCAGGTCCCTCGAGGGGAACGGGCTAAGTAGAGATACAACTTATGCGGATATGTGTGGAAGATATTGGTGATATTTTTTACAATGATGTTAAGGGAACGGGCTGGAAAGACAACTTATGCGGATATGTGTGGAAGATATTAGTGATATTTTACAATGATGTTCGCCCTCCAGGTCCTCTGAGGAACGGGCTAGAGAGTAAAGAGATACAACTTATGCGGATATGTGTGGAAGATATTAGTGATATTTTACAATGATGTTTCACCCTCCAGGTCCTCGAGGGAACGGGCTGAGAGTAGCGATACAACTTATGCGGATATGTGTGGAAGATATTAGTGATATTTTTACAATGATGTTCACCTCCAGGTCCACTCTCGAGGAACGGGCTAGAAGTAAGAGATACAACTTATGCGGATATGTGTGGAAGATATTAGTGATATTTTACAATGATGTTCCCTCAGGTCCCTCCAGTAATTAAGAAGATTATGCGGATATGTGTGGAGATATTAGTGATATTTTTACAATGATGTTCGCCCTCAGGTCCAGACGGGCTAAGAGTGTTACAACTTATGCGGATATGTGTGGAAGATATTAGTGATATTTTTTGTGATGTTCACCTCCAGGTCCACTCGAGGGAACGGGCCAGAGTAAGAGATACAACATGCGGATATGTGTGGAAGATATTAGTGATATTTTACAATGATGTTCGCCCTCCAGGTCCACTCGAGGGACGGGCTGAAGAGTAAGAGATACAACTTATGCGGATATGTGTGGAAGATATTAGTGATATTTTTACAATGATATTTCACCCTCCAGGTCCCTCGAGGGAACGGGCTAGAGAGTAAGAGACAACTTATGCGGATATGTGTGGAAGATAATAGTGATATTTTACAATGATGTTCACCCTCAGGTCCACTCGAGGAACGGGCTGCGGATATGGGAACGCGGATATGTGTGGAAAGATGCGGATTGGTGAGATATTTTTTACAATGATGTTCACCCTCAGGTCCACTCGAGGAACGGGCTGAAAGATATTTTTTACAATGATGCGGATATATGTGGAAGATATTAGTGATATTTTAGGGAACGTCCCTCGAGAAGAGTAAGAGAGTAACAACTGGCATATGCGGATATGTGGAAGATATTGGTGATTTTTACAATGATGTTCACCCTCAGGTCCCTCGAGGGAACGGGCTAGAGAGTAAGAGATACAACTTATGCGGATATGTGTGGAAGATATAGTGATATTTTTACAATGATGTTCACCTCCAGGTCCACTCGAGGAACGGGCTAGAGAGTAAGAGATACAACTTATGCGGATATGTGTGGAAGATATTAGTGATATTTTTACAATGATGTTCACCCTCAGGTCCTCTGAGGAACGGGCTGAGAGAGAGATACAACTTATGCGGATATGTGTGGAAGATATTAGTGTGATATTTTTACAATGATGTTCACCCTCAGGTCCTCGAGGAACAGGCTAGAGAGCAAGAGATACAACTTATGCGGATATGTGTGGAAGATATTAGTGATATTTTACAATGATGTTTCACCCTCCAGGTCCCTGAGGGAACGGCTAGAGTAAGAGATACAACTTATGCGGATATGTGTGGAAGATATTAGCATATTTTTTGTTAATGATGTTCGCCCTCCAGGTCCCTGAGGAACAGGCTAGAGAGTAAGAGATACAACTTATGCGGATGTCATGGAAGATATTAGTGATATTTTTACAATGATGTTCTCCAGGTCCACTCGAGGAACGGGCTAGAGTAAGCGTTACAACTTATGCGGATATGTGTGGAAGATATTAGTGATATTTTACAATGGATGTTCGCCCTCCAGGTCCACTCGAGGGAACGGGCTAGAGAGAGATACAACTTATGCGGATATGTGTGGAAGATATTAGTGATATTTTTATTAATGATGTTCGCCCTCCAGGTCCTCTCGGAGGAACGGGTAAGAGTATTACAACCTATGCGGATATGTGTGGAAGATATTAGTGATATTTTTACAATGATGTTCACCCTCAGGTCCACCCGAGGAACGGGCCAGAGAGTAAGAGATACAACTTATGCGGATATGTGTGGAAGATATTAGTGATATTTTTACAATGATGTTTCGCCCTCCAGGTCCCTCGAGGGAACGGGCTAGAGAGAGTAAGAGATACAACTTATGCGGATATGTGTGGAAGATATTAGTGATATTTTTACACGATGTTGCCTCCAGGTCCCTCGAGGGAACGGCTAGAGAGTGAAGCGATACAACTTATGCGGATATGTGGAAGATATTAGTGATATTTTACACGATGATGTTCTCCAGGTCCCTCGAGGGAACGGGCCAGAGAGTAAGAGATACAACTTATGCGGATATGTGGAAGATATTAGTGATATTTTTACAATGATGTGTTCACCTCCAGGTCCACTCGAGGGAACGGCTAGAGAGTAAACGTTACAACTTATGCGGATAAGATATTAGTGATATTTTTCGTGATGTTATGTGGAAGGTCCTCGAGGGTGATATTTTTACACTATGCGGATATGTTCACCCTCTCCAGGTCCACCTTATGCGGATATGTGTGGAAGATGGGAACGGGCCCTCCAGGTTAGAGACGGGCTAAGAGATACAACTTATGCGGATATGTGTGGAAGATATTAGTGATTTTTACAACGATGTTCGCCTCAGGTCCCACGAGGAACGGGCTAGAGAGTAAGTGTTACAACTTTACGCGGATATGTGTGGAAGATATTAGTGATATTTTTATTAATGATGTTCACCCTCCAGGTCCACTGAGGGCGGGCTGAGAGCAGAGATACAACTTATGCGGATGTGTGTGGAAGACGGATATTTTACAATGATGTTCACCTCCAGGTCCCTCGAGGAACGGGCTAGAGGTAAGAGATACAACTTATGCGGATATGTGTGGGAAAGATATTATGATATTTTTTACAATGATGTTCACCCTCCAGGTCCCTCGAGGGAACAGGCTAGAGTAAGAGACAACTTATGCGGATATGTGTGGAAGATATTAGTGATATTTTACAACGATGTTCACCCTCAGGTCCCCGAGGGAACGGGCTGGAGAGCAAGAGATACAACTTATGCGGATATGTGTGGAAGATATTAGTGATATTTTTACAATGATGTTCACCCTCCAGGTCCCTCGAGGAACAGGCTAGAGAGCAAGAGATACAACTTATGCGGCTATGTGGGATAGTGATAAAGATATTAGTGATATTTTTAATAATGATGTTCAGTAAGAAGATCCAGGATATGTGTGGAAGATCGAGGAACGGGCAGGTAGAGAGCAAGAGATACAACTTATGCGGATATGTGTGGAAGATATTAGTGATATTTTTACAATGATGTTC
The DNA here is from genome assembly GCA_903632075.3 of Acanthosepion pharaonis. Taxonomy (NCBI): domain Eukaryota; kingdom Metazoa; phylum Mollusca; class Cephalopoda; order Sepiida; family Sepiidae; genus Acanthosepion; species Acanthosepion pharaonis. The sequence goes on from CAHIKZ030000606.1 coordinate 303,065, forward strand.
ACCCTCCAGGTCCCTCTCTGAGGAACGGGGCTGAGAGTAAGAGAGATACAACTTATGCGGATATGTGTGGGAAGATATTAGTGATATTTTTACAATGATGTTCACCCTCCAGGTCCACTCGAGGGAACGGGCCAGAGTGAGATACAACTTATGCGGCTATGTGTAAAGATATTAGTGATATTTTACAATACCACCTCCAGGTCCAGGTCACTGAGGGAACGGCCAGAGAGGTGAGATATAAACTTATGCGGATATGTGTGGAAGATATTAGTGATATTTTACAATGATGTTTACCCTCCAGGTCACTCGAGGGAACGGGCTGAGAGTGAGATACAACTTATGCGGATATGTGGAAGATATTAGTGATTTTTTTACAATGATGTGTTTCACCTCCAGGTCCACTCTGAGGGAACGGGCTGAAAGAGTAAGAGATACAACTTATGCGGATATGTGTGGAAGATATTAGTGATATTTTTACAATGATGTTCACCCTCCAGGTCCACTCGAGGAACGGGCTAGAGAGTAAGATGCAACTTATGCGGATATGTGTGTGGAAGATATTAGTGATATTTTTGCTAATGATATTTCACCTCCAGGTCCTCGAGGGAACGGGCTAGAGAGTAAAGAGATACAACTTATGCGGATATGTGGAAGATATTAGTGATATTTTTACAATGATGTTCACCCTCCAGGTCCACTCGAGGAGCAGGCTGAAGGGAACGGCCAGTGGAAGATATTGATATTTTACAAATGTTCACCTGTCCACTCGGACAGGCTGTGAAGATATTATGCGGATATTTTTATTAATGATGTTCGCCCTCCAGGTCCCTCGAGGGAACAGGCTGAAGAAGAGATACAACTTATGCGGATATGTGGAAAGATATTATGATATTTTTACAATGATGTTCACCTCAGGTCCACTCGAGGAACGGGCTGAGAGCAAGAGTTACAACTTATGCGGATATATTGTGGAAGATAATGGTGATATTTTTACAATGATGTTTCGCCCTCCAGGTCCCTCGAGGGGAACGGGCTAGAGAGTAAGAGATACAACTATGCGGATATGTGTGGAAGATATTAGTGATATTTTTTACAATGATGTTCACCCTCAGGTCCTCGAGGAACGGGCTAGAGAGTAAGAGTTACAACTTATGCGGATATGTGGAAGACATTAGTGATATTTTACAATGATGTTCGCCCTCCAGGGTCCACTCGAGGAACGGCTAGAGAGTAAGCGTTATAACTCATATGCGGATATGTGTGGAAGATATTAGTGATATTTTCTTTTTACACGATGTTCGCCTCAGGTCCCTCGAGGAACGGGCTAGAGAGTAAGAGATACAACTTATGCGGATATGTGTGGAAGATATTAGTGATATTTTTACAATGATATTTCACCCTCCAGGTCCACCTGAGGAACGGGCTTAGAGAGAGATACAACTTATGCGGATATGTGTGGAAGATATTAGTGATACCTCAGGTCAACTTATGCGGATATGTGTGTGAAGATATTGGTGAAATATTTTACAATGATGTTCACCTCCAGGTCCCTCTTGAGGGAACGGGCTAGAGAGCAAGAGATACAACTTATGCGGATATGTGTGGAAGATATTAGTGATATTTTTTCAATGATGTTCGCCTCCAGGTCCACTCGAGGGAACGGGCCAGAGAGCAAGATACAACTTATGCGGATATGTGGAGGAAGATACAGTGATATTTTACAATGATGTTCACCTCAGGTCCACTCGAGGGAACGGATACAACTTAGATGTGTGGAAGATATTGGTGATATACAATGATGTTCACCTGCGGATAGGGAACGGGCTGGTAAAGATGCGGATAGTGTGATATTAGTGATATTTTTTAACGATGTTCGCCCTCCAGGTCCCTGAGGAACGGGCTAGAGAGGTAGATACAACTTATGCGGATATAGGTGATATTTACTGTGTGTTCGAAGATATGGGTGATATTTTTACAATGGTGATATTTTTACAATGATGTTCACCTCAGGTCCACTCGAGGGAACGGGCCAGAGAGTAAGCGATACAACTTATGCGGATATGTGTGTGGAAGATATTGTTGATATTTTTACAATGATGTTCGCCCTCCAGGTCCACTCGAGGAACGGGCTAGAGAGTAAGCGTTACAAATGCGGATATATGTGGAAGATATGATATTTTTACAATGATGTTCACCCTCAGGTGGAAGATATTAGTGGGGATTAGTGATTTTTTACAATGATGTTCTGCCTCCAGGTCCACTGAGGAACGGGCTAGAGAGTAAGCGATACAACTTTATGCGGATATGTGTGGAAGATATTGGTGATATTTTTATTAATGATGTTCCCTCCAGGTCCACTGAGGGAACGGGCTAGAGTAAGATACAACTTATGCGGATGTGTGTGGAAGATATTAGTGATATTTTTTACAATGATGTTCGCCCTCCAGGTCCACTCGAGGGAACGGGCAGAGAGTAAGAGTTACAACTTTATGCGGATGTGTGGAAGATATTAGTGATATTTTTTAATGATGTTCACCCTCCAGGTCCACTCGAGGAACGGGCCAGAGGTAAGCGACAACTTATGTGATATGTGGAAGATATTAGGTGATATTTTTATAATGATGTTCGCCCTCCAGGTCCACTCGAGGAACGGGCTAGAGAGCAAGAGATACAACTTATGCGGATATGTGTGGGAAGATATTAGTGATATTTTTTTACAACAGATGTTCACCCCCAGGTCCACTCGAGGAACGGGCTGAGAGTACAGCGTTACAACTTATGCGGAAATGTGGAAGATATTATTGATATTTTTACAATGATATTCGCCCTCCAGGTCCACTCGAGGGAACGGGCTAGAGTAAGTGATACAACTTATGCGGATATGTGTGGAAGATATTAGTGACATTTTACAATGATGTTCACCCTCCAGTGGTCCACCTGAGGAACGGCCAGAGTAAGAGATACAACTTATGCGGATATGTGTGGAAGATAGTGATATTTTATTAATGATGTTCACCCTCCAGGTCCCTCGAGGAACGGGCAGCAGAGATACAACTTGCGTGAATGTGAAAGATATTAGTGATATTTTTTACACGATGTTTCCAGGTCCACACGAGGAATATGTGTGGAAGATATTGAAGTGATATTTTTACAATGATGTTCACCTCCAGGTCCTTGAGGAACGGGCTAGAGAGTAAGAGATACAACTTATGCGGCTATGTGGAAGATATGATACTTACACGATGTTCACCTCCATAGTCCACTCGAGGAACGGGTCAGATACAACTTATGCGGATGTGTGGAAGATATTAGTGGATATTTTTACAATGATGTTCACCCCAGGTCCACCGAGGGCCTAGAGAGTAAGAGATACAACTTATGCGATATGTGGAAGATATTAGTGATATTTTTACAATGAGTTCACAGGCTGGTCCACTCTTCCGAGGGAAAGAGAGTAAGAGATACAACTTATGATATGTGTGGAAGATATTATGATATTTTTTTCCAGGTCCACTGAGGGAACGGGCTAGAGAGTAAGATGCGGCTATGTGTGGAAAGATAATAGCGATATTTTTATTAATGATGTTCACCCTCCAGGTCCCGGGGCGAGATAACTTATGCGGATGTGGAAGATATAAGCTAATACAACATGCGGAACGGGTAGAGAGTAAGAGATCTTATGTGGATATGTGTGTAGATATTAGTGATATTTTACAATGATGTTTCACCTCCAGGTCCACTGAGGAACGTATTAGAGAGTAAGAGTCCTTATGCGGATATGTGTGGAAGATATTAGTGATATTTACACGATGTTCACCCTCCAGGTCCACTCTGAGGGAACGGGCTAGAGAGTAAGAGATACAACTTATGCGGATGTGGAAGATATTGTGATATTTTTACAATGATGTTCATCCATTCGAGGGAACGGGCTAGAGAGTAAGAGTTTTGATATGCGTGGAAGATATTAGCGATATTTTTACACGATGTTCGCCCTCCAGGTCCACTGAGGGAACGGGCTAGAGAGTAAGAGATACAACTTATGCGGATATGTGTGGAAAGATATTAGTGATATTTTACAATGATGTTCACCCTCCAGGTCCACTCTGAGGGAACGGGCTAGAGAGTAAGAGATACAACTTATGCGGATAGGGAAGATATTAGTGATATTTTTACAATGATGTTCACCCTCCAGGTCCACTCGAGAGAACGGGCTAGAGAGAAGAGATACAACTTATGCGGATATGTGTGGAAGATATTAGGATATTTTTACAATGATGTTCACCCTCCAGGTCCACACTCTGAGTGGAACGGGCTAGAGAGTAAGAGATACAACTTATGCGGATATGTGTGGAAGATATTAGTGATATTTTACAATGATGTTCGCCCTCCAGGTCCACTCTGAGGGAACGTAATAGAGAGTAAGAGAGATACAACTTATGCGGATATGTGTGGAAGATATTAGTGATATTTTTACAATGATGTTCACCCTCCAGGTCCATTCTGAGGGAACGGGCTAGAGAGCAAGAGATACAACTTATGCGGATATGTGTGGGAAGATATTAGTGATATTTTTACAATGATTGTTCGTGGCCTCCAGGTCCACCTGAGGGAACGGGAGGAGACAAGAGCTGGCGCGGAGATATGTGTGGAAGATATTAGTGTGATTTTTACAATGATGTTCACCCTCCAGGTCCACTCTGAGGGAACGGGCTAGAGAGTAAAGAGATACAACTCGGATATGTGTGTGGAAGATATTAGTGATATTTACATGATGTTCACCCTCCAGGTCCACCTGAGGGAACGGGGCTAGAGCAGAAGAGATACAACTTATGCGGATATCCAGGTCGAGGAACGGGCTAGAGAGTAAGAGATACAACTTATGCGGACATGTGTGAAGATATTTGATATTTTTACAATGATGTTCACCCTCCAGGTCCACTCGAGGAACGGCCAGAGAGTAAGAGATACAACTATGCGGATATGTGGAAGATATTAGTGATATTTTTTCAATGATGTTCGCCCCTCCAGGGTCCACTGAGGGAACGGGCTAGAGAGTAAGAGATACACAACTTATGCGGATATGTGTGGAAGATATTAGTGATATTTTACAATGATGTTCACCCTCCAGGTCCAACTTAGGAACGGGGACGTTCACCCTCCAGGTCCAGAGAGGAAGAGATAGGAGAGTAAGAGAGATACAACTTATGATATGTGGAAGATATTAGCAGATATTTTTACACGATGTTCACCCTCCAGGTCCACCTGAGGGAACGGGCTAGGAGAGTAAGAGATACAACTTGGCGTGGATATGTGGAAGATATAGTGATATTTTTACAATGATGTTCGCCCTCCAGGTCCACTGAGGGAACGGGCTAGAGAGCGATACAACTTATGCGGATATGTGTGGAAGATTAGTGATATTTTTAATGATGATGTTCACCCTCCAGGTCCACTCTGAGGGAACGGGGCTAGAGAGGCGAGGGACTTATGCGGATATGTGTGGAAGATATTAGTGATATTTTTACAATGATGTTCGCCCCTCCAGGTCCACTCCGAGGAACGGGCTAGAGTGAGCGTAAGAGCAACATGCGGATATGTGTGGAAGATAAAGTGATATTTTTGCTAATGATGTTCACCTCCAGTCCACTCTTCCGAGGGAACGGGCTAGAGAGTAGCCTTACAACTTATGCGGATATGTGGAAGATATTAGATATTTTTATAATGATGTTCACCTCCAGGTCCACTGAGGGAACGGGGCCAGAGATAAGAGATACAACTTATGTGATATGTGTGGAAGATACAGTGATATTTTACAATGATGTTCACCCTCCAGGTCCCTGAGGGAACGGCCAGAGAGTAAGAGATACAACCGGATATGTGTGGAAGATATTAGTGATACATGATGCTCCAGGTCCACTCCGGAGGGAACGGGCCAGAGAGTAAGAGATACAACTTATGCGGATATGTGTGGAAGAGGTTATGATATTTTTATTAATGATGTTTCCAGGTCCACGAGGAATGATGTTTTACAATGTTCACCCTTTTGAGGATATGTGAGAGAAGATATTAGTGGAAGATAGTGTTATTTTTAATGATGTTCGCCCTCCAGGTCCCTCGAGGGAACGGGCTAGAGAGTAAGAGATACAACTTATGCGGATATGTGTGGAAGATATTAGTGATATTTTTACAATGATGTTCACCCTCAGGTCCACTGAGGGAACGGGCTAGAGAGTAAGAGATACAACTTATGCGGATATGTGTGGGAAGATATTAGTGACATATTTTTACAATGATGTTCACCCCTCCAGGTCCACTCGAGGAACAGTGATATTTTTACAATGATGTTCACCCAGGTCCACTCTCGAGGAACGGGCCAGAGAGTAAGATACAACTTATGCGGATATGATATTAGGAAGATCCAGGTTCGAGGGAACGGGCTAGAGAGTAAGAGATACAACTTATGCGGATATTTTTGATATTTTTATAATGATGTTCACCTCCAGGTCCTGGAGGGAACGGGGCTAGAGAGTAAGAGATACAACGGGCTATGTGGAAGAGGATATTTTGTAATGATGTTACCTCCAACTTGAGGAACGGGCTGTAAGGATATGGATATGTGTGGAAGATATTAGTGATATTTTTACAATGATGTTCACCTCCAGGTCCCTCGAGGAACGGGCTAGAGAGTAGAGATACAACTTATGCGGATGTGGAGATATTGATATTTTTACAATGTGGGTCCACTCTGAGGGCTAGAGATGAGTAAGCAAACTTTGCGGATATGGAAGATGTGATATTTCAATGATGTTCGCCTCCAGGTCCACCTGAGGGAACGGGCTAGAGAGGTAGATACAACTTATGCGGGCTAAAGATATATTAGATATTTTTATAATGATGTGTTGATACAACTTATGCGGATATGTGTGATGATAGTGATATTTTTTAATGATGTTCACCCTCCAGGTATTATGCGGTGGAAGATATTTTTTTACAATGATGTTCGTCCAGGTCACCCCTTATGCGGATATGTAAAGATATTAGTGACATTTTACAATGATGTTCACCCCAGGTCCACTCGAGGGAACAGAGAGTGGCGGATATGTGTGGAAATATATTAGTGATATTTACACGATGTTCGCCCTCCAGGTCCACTTCCTGAGGGAGAGATACAACTTATATGCGGATATGTGGAAGAGATATTATGTTAATGATGTTCACCTGTGGTATCGAGGAACGGGCCAGAGAGTAAGCGATACAAAGATATTAGTGATATTTTTGACAATGATGAGTAAGAGAGATACAACCCTCATAATGATGTCAGGTCCACCTGAGGGGCCAGAGAGTAAGCGTTAAGCAACTTATGCGGATATGTGTGGAAGAAGGCTTTTTTACAATGATGTCGGTACCCTCCAGGTGAGGAACCAGAGAGTAAGAGTATGCGGAAAGATATTAGTGATATTTTTACAATGATGCCCCTCCAGGTTCGAGGGAACCGTGATGGCGTGTGAAGATATGACATTTTACAATGTCCACTCGAGGAACGGCTGAGAGTAAGAGATACAACTTAGGCTAGAAGATGGGAGTGGATATTTTTTACAATGATGTCTTTACCCTCCAGGTCCACTCGAGGGAACGGGCTAGAGAGAGTAAACTCGTAAGATATTAGGAACTAATGGGCTACCCTCCAGGAGAGGAACGGGCTAGAGATAAAATATGGATATGTGGGAAGATATTAGTGATATTTTACAATGATGTTCACCCTCCAGGTCCACTCTGAGGGAACGGGCTAGAGAGTAAGAGATACAACTTATGCGGATATGTGTGGAAGATATTATTGATATTTTTACAATGATGTTCACCCTCCAGGTCCCTCGAGGGAACGGGCTAGAGAGTAAGAGATACAACTTAGTGGATATGTGTGGAAGATAATAGTGATATTTTTTATAATGATGTTCACCCCTCCAGGTCCACCTGAGGAACGGGCTAGAGATAAGATGTGAAGATGTGATATGTGGAAGATATTTGATATTTTTACAATGATGTTCACCCTCCAGGTCCACTCGAGGAACGGGCTAGAGAGTAAGAGATACAACTTATGTGGATATGTGGAAGATATTAGTGATATTTTACAATGATGTTCACCCTCCAGGTCCCCTATGTAAAGATATTAGTGGGTTCACCCTCCAGGTCCACCGAGGTTCTTAAGAGATACAACTTAGATATGTGGAAGATATTACAGTGATATTTTTACATGAACTTAGAGGCAGCATGCGGGAGATATTAGTGATATTTTTACAATGATAGGTCCATATAGAGTAAGCGCGTTACAACTTATGCGGACATGTGTGGAAGATATTAGTGATATTTTACAATGATGTTTCCAGGTCCTCGGGCTAGGAGGTCCCTTATCGGATAGAAGATATTAGGCATATTTTACACGACACCTCCAGGCTAGATAACAATGATGTTCACCCTCCAGGTCCACTGAGGGAACGGGCTAGAGAGTAAGATACAACTATGTGATGTGGAAGATATTAGGATATTTTACAATGATGTTCACCCAGGCTGAGGGAACGGGCCAGGGGATAAGAGATACAACTATGCGGGATATGTGTGAAGATATTTTTACAATGATGTTCACACCCAGGTCCCCTCGGGCCAGAGAGCAAGCGTTTCAACTTCGGATAATGATATGATATTTACGTCATCCCTCCAGGCTCGAGGGAAGTGGCCAGATGTAAAGATACAACTTATGCGAGATGTGGGAAGATATTGGATATTTTTACAATGATGATCCAGGTTGAGGGAACGGCCAGAGGCAGACAACTTATGCGTGGATATGTGTGGAAGATATTAGTGATATTTTACAATGATGTTCATTTCAGCCAGAGAGTAAGAGATACAACTTATGCGGATATGTGGAAGATATTATATATTTTTATTTCACCCTCAGGTCCACTCTGAGGAACGGGCTAGAGAGTAAGAGAGATACAACTTATGCGGATATGTGTGAAAGATATTGTAGATACTAATGATGTTTCCAGGTTCCTCAGGAGAGTGGGGAGATACACCATGGATATGTGTGGAAGATACAGTGATATTTAATGATGTTCGCCCTCCAGGTCCTCCGAAGGAGTAAGAGAGGCAACTTGCGGATATGTGTGGAAGATATTGAGATATTTTTACAATGAACAGGCTGAAACGGGCTAGAGTAAGATACAACTTATGCGGATATGTGTGGAAGATATTAGATATTTTTTTTTCACCCCTCCAGGTCCACTGAGGGAACGGGCTAGGGAGAGCCTGAAGATATTAGTGATATTTTACAATGATGTTCCTCCAGGACAGAGAGGCGTTACAACTTATGCGGATATGCGTGGAAGATATTAGTGATATACAACTTCGAGGAACGGGCCAGAGATGCAACTTGTGCGGAAGATATTGGAAGTGATATTTTTAATGATGTTCACCCTCCAGGTCCACTCGAGGGAACGGGCTAGAGAGTAAGAGATACAACTTATGCGGATATGTGTGGAAGATATTAGTGATATTTTTTTACAATGATGTTCACCCTCCAGGTCCTCGAGGGAACGGGCCAGAGAGTAAGAGATACAACTTATGCGGATATGTGTGGAAGATATTAGTGATATTTTTACAATGATGTTCACCCTCCAGGTCCACCTGAGGGAACGGGCCAGAGAGTAAGCGTTACAACTTATGCGGATATGTGTGGAAGATATTAGTGATATGATTTTTACAATGATGTTCACCCTCCAGGTCCACTCGAGGGAACGGGCTAGAGAGTAAGAGATACAACTTATGCGGATATGTGTGGAAGATATTAGTGATATTTTTACAATGATGTTCACCCTCCAGGTCCACTCGAGGAACGGGCAGAGAGTAAGAGATACAACTTATGCGGATATGTGTGGAAGATATTAGTGATATTTTTACAATGATGTTCACCTCCAGGTCCACTGGCTAGAGAGTAAGAGATACAACTTATGCGGATATGTGGAAGATATTATTGATATTTTTTACAATGATGTTCACCCTCCAGGTCCACTCGAGGGAACTCGAGGAACGGGCTAGAGAGTAAGAGATACAACTTATGCGGATATGAAGATATTAGTGATATTTTTACAATGATGTTCACCCTCCAGGTCTGAGAGGAACGGGCTAGAGAGTAAGAGATGCGGATATGATGGAAGATATTATTGATATTTTTACAATGATGTTCGCCCTCCAGGTCCACTCTGAGGGAATAGAGTAAGAGATACAACTTGCGGATTGGAAGATATTAGTGATATTTTTTACAATGATGTTCACCCTCCAGGTCCACTCGAGGGAACGGGCTAGAGAGTAAGAGATACAACTTATGCGGATATGTGTGGAAGATATTAGTGATATTTTTACAATGATGTTCACCCTCCAGGTCCACTCGAGGGAACGGGCTAGAGAGTAAGCGTTACAACTTATGCGGATATGTGGAAGATATTAGTGATATTTTTACAATGATGTTACCCTCCAGGCGGATATGTGAGAAGATATTATGTGATATTGGAAGATATTGATGTTCATGATGTTCACCCTCCAGGTCCACTGAGGAACAGGCTAGAGAGTAAGAGATACAACTTATGCGGATATGTGTGGAAGATATTAGTGATATTTTTACAATGATGTTCACCCTCCAGGTCCATCGAGGAACGGGCTAGAGTAAGAGATACATGCGGATATGCGGATATGTGAAGAGATATTAGTGATATTTTTACAATGATGTTCACCCTCCAGGTCCACTCGAGGGAACGGGCTAGAGTAAGAGATACAACTTATGCGGATATGTGTGGAAGATATTAGTGATATTTTTACAATGATGTTCACCCTCCAGGTCCCTCGAGGAACGGGCTAGAGAGTAAGAGATACAATTTTATGCGGATATGTGTGGAAGATATTATGTGATATTTTTACAATGATGTTCACCCTCCAGGTCCACCTTGAGGGAACGGGCTAGAGAGTAAGAGATACAACTTATGCGGATATGTGGAAGATATTAGTGATATTTTTACAATGATGTTCACCTCCAGGTCCCTGAGGGAACGGGCTAGAGAGTAAGAGATACAACTTATGCGGATATGTGTGGAAGATATTAGTGATATTTTTACAATGATGTTCACCCTCCAGGTCCACTCGAGGAACGGGCCAGAGAGTAAGAGATACAACTTATGCGGATATGTGTGGAAGATATTTGATATTTTTTTAATGATGTTTCACCCTCCAGGTCCCTCGAGGGAACGGGCTAGAGAGTAAGAGATAACTTATGCGGATATGTGTGGAAGATATTAGTGATATTTTACATGATGTTCACCTCCAGGTCCACTGAGGAACGGGCTAGAGAGTAAGAGATACAACTTATGCGGATATGTGTGGAAGATAGTGATATTTTTTACACGATTTCACCCTCCAGGTCCACTCGAGGAACGGGCTCAGGAGAGTAAGAGATACAACTATGCGAAGATATGAAGATATTTTTGCTAATGATGTTCACCCCTCCAGGTCCACTCTGAGGAACGGGCTAGAGAGAGTAAGAGATACAACTATGCGTGGATATGTTTTATTTGATATTTTTACAATGATTTCACCCAGGTCCACTCGAGGGAACGGGCTGGGTAAGAGATACAACTTATGCGGATATGTGTGGGAAAGATAGTGATATTTTTACAATGATGTTCACCCCTCCAGGTCCCTGAGGGAACGGGCTGAGAGTAAGAGATACAACTTATGCGGATATGTGGGAAGATATTAGTGATGTGTTCACCCTCCAGGTCCACACTGAGGAACGGGCTAGGAGAGAGTAAGAGATACAACTCATGCGGATATGTGTGAAGATATTAGATATTTTACAATGATGTTCACCCTCCAGGTCCACTCTCGAGGAACGGGCTAAGAGCAAGAGATACAACATGCGGATAAGCGTGTGGAAGATATTAGGATATTTTTACAATGATGTTCACCCTCCAGGGTGAGGAACGGGCCAGAGAGAGTAAGAGATACAACTCGGATATGTGTGGAAGATATTATGATATTTCTTTACAATGATGTTCACCCTCCAGGCTCTGAGGAACGGGCCAGAGAGTAAGATACAAACTTATGCGGATACATGTGTGGAAGAGTGATATTTTTTGGTTAATGATGTTCGCCCTCCAGGTCCACTGGAGGGAACTTGTAGAGCAAGAGATACAACTTACGGATATGTGTGGAAGATATTAGTGATATTTTTTACAATGATGTTCACATCAGGTCCCTCTGAGGGAACAGAGAGTAAGAGCTATGCGGATATGTGGAAGATATTAGTGATATTTTTTATTAATGATGTCTCACCCTCCAACTGAGGAACGGGCCAGAGAGTAAGAGATACAACTTATGAGGATATGTGTGGAAGATATTAGTGATATTTTTACCAATGGTATTTCACCCTCAGGTCCACCTGAGGAACGGGCTAGAGAGTAAGCGTTGACTGTGCGGATATGTGTGGAAGATATTAGTGATGATTTTCCAGGTCCACTCGCTGAGGGAACGTAAGGCTAGAGAGAGTAAGAGATACAACTTTATGCGGATATGTGTGGGAAGATATTAGTGATATTTTTACACAATGATGTTCACCCTCCAGGTCCCTCGAGGAACGGGCTAGAGAGTAAGAGATACAACTTATGTGGATATGTGTGGAAGATATTAGTGAGGATACCCACCTCCAGGTCCACTCGAGGAACGGGCGCTTATGCGGATATGTGTGGAAGAGAAGAGTGATATTTTTTACACGATGTTCACCCTCCAGGTCCACTCGAGGGAACGGGCTAGAGAGCAAGAGATACAACTTATGCGGATATGTGTGGAAGATATTAGTGGATATTTTTACAATGATGTTTCCAGGTCCACCTGAGGGAACGGGCTAGAGAGTGTAGATACAACTTACGCGGATATGTGAAGATATTAGTGATATTTTTACAATGACCCTCCAGGCTCGGCCAGAGAGAAGCGATATGTTCTATGCGGATATGTGGGAAGATATATATTTTTTACAATGATGTTACAACTTGTGAAGATATTAGTGATATTTTTGGTTAATGATGTTCGCCTCCAGGCGAGGGGAATATGTGCCACAACTTATGCGGATAAAGATATTGATATTTTTACAATGAGATGTCACCCTCCAGGTCCACTCGGGCCAGAGGGCCAACTTACAGGATATTTTGAGAAGGATGAAGGGAATGGGCCAGAGAGTAAGAGATACAACTTATGCGGATATGTGGAAGATACAGTGATATTTTACAATGACACCACCTCCAGGTCCACTGAGGAACGGGCTAGAGAAACGATACACTTATGCGGATATGTGGAAGATATTAGTGCACGAGATATCCAGGTGTCGGAGGGAACGGCCAGGAAGATACAACTTATGCGGATATTTTAGTGATATTTTTCAATGATGTTCACCCTCCAGGTCCACTCGAGGAACGGGCCAGAGAGTAAGAGATACAACTTATGCGGATATGTGTGGAAGATGATATTTTTACAATGATATTATGAACGGGCTCCAGGTCCATGAGGGAACAAGAGATGACAATATGTGTAAAGATATTATGATATTTTACAATGATGTTCACCCTCAGGTCCCCTGAGGAACGGGCTAGAGGTCGATACAACTTATGCGGATATGTGGAAGATATTAGTGAATGATGTTCACCCTCCAGGTCCACCTGGGGAACGGCTAGAGAGCAAGAGATACAACTTATGCGGATATGTGTGGAAGATATTAGTGATATTTTTACAATGATGTTCGCCCTCCAGGTCCACTCGAGGAACGGGCTAGAGAGTAAGAGATACAACTTATGCGGATATGTGGAAGATATTAGTGATATTTTTTTGATGTTCACCCTCCAGGTCCCCTCGAGGAACGGGCTAGAGAGTAAGAGATACAAGGGATATGTGGGAAGATATTAGTGGATATTTTTACAATGATGTTCACCCCAGGTCCACCTGAGGGAACGGGCTAGAGAGTGAGATACAACTTATGCGCCAGGTGGAAGATATTAGTGATATTTTTACAATGATGTTCACCTCCAGTCCACCCGAGGGAACGGGCTAGAGTAAGAGATAACCATGTGGATATGTGGAAGATATTAGCAGATATTTTACAATGATGTTCACCCTCCAGGTCCACTTCGAGGGAACGGGCTAGAGAGTAAGAGATACAACTTAGTGGATATGTGTGTAAAGATATTAGAAGATATTTTACAATGATGTTCAGCCCTCCAGGTCCACTCTCTCGAGGAATGGCCAGAGAGTAAGAGATACAACTTATGCGGATATGTGTGGAAGATATTAGTGGATATTTTTACATGATGTTCACCCTCCAGGTCCACTCATGAGGGAACGGGCCAGAGAGTAAGAGAGATACAACTTTATGCGGATATGTGGAAGATATTAGTGGGATATTTTTTACAATGATGTTCACCCTCCAGGTCCACCAGAGGGAACGGGACAACTTAGAGAGTAAGAGATACAACTTATGCGGATATGTGTGGAAGATATTAGTGATATTTTTACAATGATGTTCACCTCCCAGGTCCTCCAGAGAGTAAGAGTCCACTCGGATAGAAGATATTATTGGCAATGATGTTCACCCTCCAGGTCCACCCCTGAGAGAATACAACTTATGCGGATATGTGGAAGATATTAGTGATATTTTTATAATGATGTTCACCCTCCAGGTCCACTGAGAGAACGGGCTAGAGAAGATACAATATGCGGATAGTGATATTTTGATATTTTTAATGATGTTCACCTCCAGGTCCACTGAGGAACGGGCTAGAGAGTAAAGAGTTACAACTTATGCGGATATGTGTGGAAGATATTAGTGATATTTTTATTAATGATGTTCACCCTCCAGGTCCGAGGGAACTAGAGAGAGAGAACCTAAGAGAGGATATTTTTATGTCCAGGTATGCAGAGTAAGAGATACAACTTATGTGAAGATATTAGTGATATTTTAATGATGAAAACTACCCTCCAGGTCCACCTGAGGAACGGGAAGAGAGTAAATAAACTTATGCGGATATGTGTGGAAGATATTAGTGATATTTTTACAATGATGTTCACCCTCCAGGTCCACCTCTGAGGGAACGGCTAGAGAGTAAGAGACAACTTATGCGGATATGTGGAAGATATTAGTGATATTTTTATAATGATGTTCACCTCCAGGTCCACTGAGGGAACGGGCCAGGAGAGTAAGAGATACAACTTATGTGTGGATATGTGGAAGATATTAGTGATATTTTTATAATGATGTTCACCCTCCAGGTCCACCTGAGGAACGGCCAGAGAGTAAGCGTTACAACTTATATGATATGTGGAAGATATTAGTGATATTTTTTTAATGATGTTCACCTCCAGGTCCACTCGAGGAACGGGCTAGAGAGCAAGAGATACAACTTATGCGGATATGTGTGGAAGATATTAGTGATATTTTACAATGATGTTCGCCCTCCAGGTCCACTGAGGGAACGGGCTAGAGAGTAAGAGACAACTTATGCGGATATGTGTGTAAAGATAAGATATTTTACAATGAGTGCCCTCCATATTGAGGGAACGGGCAGAGAGCAAGAGAACTTATGTGACATGTGGGAAGATATTATTGATATTTTTCATAATGATGTCCCCTCCAGGTCCACTCGAGGGAACGGGCTAGAGAGTAAGAGATACAACTTATGCGGATATGTGGAAGATATTAGTGATATTTTTACAATGATATTTCACCCTCCAGGTCCACTCGAGGGAACGGGCTAGAGGGCTTATGCGGATATGTGTGGAAGATATTAGTGATATTTTTTATAATGATACCCTCCAGGTCCACTCGAGGGAACGGGCCAGAGAGTAAAGGCAACCTATGCGGATATGTGTGGAAGATATTAGTGATATTTTTACAATGATGTTCACCCTCCAGGTCCACCTGAGGAACGGCCAGAGAGTAAGAGATACAACTTATGCGGATATGTGTGGAAGATATTAGTGATATTTTTCAATGATGTTCGCCCTCCAGGTCCACTCGAGGAACGGGCCAGAGAGTAAGAGATACAACTTATGCGGATATGTGTGGAAGATATTAGTGATATTTTTACAAATGATGTTCACCTCCAGGTCCACTGAGGAACTGAGAGGATACGGATATGTGTGGAAGATATTATTGATATTTTTATAATGATGTTCACCCTCCAGGTCCACCTGAGGAAGTTGAGAGTAAGAGATACAACTTATGGATGTGTGGAAGATATTATTGGATATCCAGGTGAGAGAACAGGTAGAGGTAAGAGATAAACTTTAGTGATATTTTTATTAATGATGTTCACCTCCAGGTCCTCGAGGGAACGGGCTAGAGAGTAAGAGATACAACTTATGCGGATATGTGCTAGAAGATATTAGTGATATAATGATGTTCACCTCCAGGTCCACTCGAGGAACGGGGCTAGAGAGTAAGCGACAACTTATGCGGATATGTGGAAGATATTAGTGATATTTTTATAGGGATGTTCACCCTCCAGGTCCACCTGAGGCGTTACAACTTATGTGGATATGTGGAAGATATTAGTGATATTTTTACAATGATGTTCACCCTCCAGGTCCACTGGAGGAACGGCTAGAGAGGAACGGGCTGTGGAAGATATTAGTGATATTTTACAATGAAGGTCCGTACCTGAGGAATACAAGAGATACAACTTATGATATTATTAATGGGATATGTGTGGAAGATATTAGTGATATTTTTACAATGATGTTCACCTCCAGGTCCACTCGAGGGAACGGGCTAGAGAGTAAGAGATACAACTTATGCGGATATGTGTGTGGAAGATATTAGTGATATTTTTACAATGATGTTCACCCTCCAGGTCCACTCTGAGGAACGGGCTAGAGAGTAAGAGATACAACTTATGCGGATATGTGTAAAGATATTCGTGATATTTTTACAATGATGTTCACCTCCAGGTCCACCTGAGGGAATTTTTATGCGGATATGTGGAAGATATTATTGATATTTTACACGATGTTCACCCTCCAGGTCCACTGAGGGAACGGGAGAGAGTAAGAGATACAACTTATGCGGGATATGTGGAAGATATTAGTGATTTTTATGAACCTCCAGGGTCCATGAGAGAACGGCTAGAGAGGATGCGGATGTGTGGAAGATATTAGTGATATTTTTACAATGATGTTCACCCTCCAGGTCCACTGAGGAAGAAGAGGGCTTATGCGGATAGTGGAAGATATTAGACGATGTTACCCTCCAGGTCCACTTATGCGGATATACAACGGATATGGAAGATATTAGTGATATTTTTACAATGATGTTCACCCTCCAGGTCCACTGAGGGAACGGGCTAGAGAGAGTAAGAGATACAACTTATGCGGATATGTGTGGAAGATATTAGTGATATTTTTATTAATGATGTTCACCCTCCAGGTCCACTCGAGGGAACGGGCTAGAGAGTAAGAGATACAACTTATGCGGATATGTGTGGAAGATATTAGTGATATTTTTACAATGATGTTCACCCTCCAGGTCCCTCTGAGGAACGGGCTAGAGAGTAAAGAGTACAACTTATGCGGATATGTGGAAGATAT
This sequence comes from Acanthosepion pharaonis, assembly GCA_903632075.3. Lineage (NCBI taxonomy): Eukaryota > Metazoa > Mollusca > Cephalopoda > Sepiida > Sepiidae > Acanthosepion > Acanthosepion pharaonis. Next base: position 320,738 of record CAHIKZ030000606.1, read on the forward strand.
TAGTGATATTTTTACAATGATGTCCAGGTCCACTGGAGACGGGCTAGAGGGAACGATATTTTTTTACCGATGTTCGCCTCCAGGTCCACTCGAGGAACGGGCCAGAGAGTAAGAGATACAACTTATGCGGATATGTGTGGAAGATATTAGTGATATTTTTACAATGATGTTCACCTCCAGGGAGGAACGGGCTGTGGAAGACAACTTATGCGGATATGTGTGGAAGATATTAGTGATATTTACAATGATGTTCACCCTCCAGGTCCCTGAGGGAACGGGCTAGAGAGTAAAGAGATACAACTTATGCGGATATGTGTGGAAGATATTAGTGATATTTTTACAATGATGTTCACCCTCCAGGTCCACTCTGAGGAACGGGCTAGAGAGTAAGAGATACAACTTATGCGGATATGTGTGGAAGATATTAGTGATATTTTTACAATGATGTTCACCCTCCAGGTCCTCTGAGGGAACGGGCTAGAGAGTAAGAGATACAACTTATGCGGATATGTGTGAAGATATAGTGATATTTTTACAATGATGTTCACCCTCCAGGTCCCCTCGAGGAACGGGCTAGAGAGTAAGAGATACAACTTATGCGGATATGTGTGGAAGATATTAGTGATATTTTTACAATGATGTTCACCCTCCAGGTCCACTCGAGGAACGGGCTAGAGAGTAAGAGATACAACTTATGCGGATATGTGTGGAAGATATTATGATATTTATTAATGATGTTCACCCCTCCAGGTCCACTCGAGAGGAACGGGCCAGAGAGTAAGAGATACAACTTATGCGGATATGTGTGGAAGATATTAGTGATATTTTTACAATGATGTTCACCCTCCAGGTCCACCTGAGGGAACGGGCCAGAGAGTAAGAGATACAACTTATGCGGATATGTGGAAGATATTAGTGATATTTTTACAATGATGTTCACCCTCCAGGTCCCTGGAGGGAACGGGCTAGAGAGTAAGAGATACAACTTATGCGGATGTGTGGAAGATATTAGTGATATTTTTTACAATGATGTTCACCCTCCAGGTCCACTCGAGGGAACGGGCTAGAGAGTAAGAGATACAACTTATGCGGATATGTGTGGAAGATATTAGTGATATTTTTACAATGATGTTCACCCTCCAGGTCCACTGAGGGAACGGGGCTGAGAGTAAGAGATACAACTTAATGCGGATATGTGGGAAGATATTAGTGATATTTTTACAATGATGTTCACCCTCCAGGTCCACCTGAGAGAACGGGCTAGAGAGTAAGAGATACAACTTATGCGGATATGTGTAAAGGGGAAGATATTAAGATATTAGTTTTACAATGATGTTCACCCTCCAGGTCCACCTCCCCGAGGAACGGGCTAGAGAGTAGAGATACAACTTATGCGGATATGTGGAAGATATTAGTGATATTTTTACAATGATGTTCACCTCCAGGTCCACCTGAGGAACGGGCTAGAGAGTAAGAGATACAACTTATGCGGATATGTGTGGAAGATATTAGTGATATTTTACAATGATGTTCACCCCTCCAGGTCCACTCGAGGAACGGGCTGAGAGAAGAGATACAACTTATGCGGATATGTGTGGAAGATATTAGTGATATTTTTACAATGATGTTCACCCTCCAGGTCCACCGAGGGAACGGGCTAGAGTAAAGAGTTACAACATGCGGATATGTGGAAGATATTAGTGATATTTTTACAATGATGTTCGCCCTCCAGGTCCACCTGAGGAACGGGCTAGAGAGTAAGAGATACAACTTATGCGGATATGTGTGGAAGATATTAGTGATATTTTTAATGATGTTCACCTCCAGGTCCCTCGAGGGAACGGGCAGAGAGTAAGAGGATACAACTTATGCGGATATGTGTGGAAGATATTAGTGATATTTTACAATGATGTTCACCCTCCAGGTCCACTCGAGGAACGGGCTGAGAGTAAGCGATACAACTTATGCGGATATGTGGAAGATATTAGTGATATTTTTACAATGATGTTCACCCTCCAGGTCCTCTGAGGAACGGGCTAGAGAGTAAGAGATACAACTTATGCGGATATGTGGAAGATACAGGTGATATTTTTGTGATGTTCACCCTCCAGGTCCTGAGGAACGGGCTAGAGAGTAAGAGATACAACTTACGGGCTGGAAGATATTAGTGATATTTTTAATGATACAACTTGAGGGAACGGGCTAGAGAGTAAGGATACAACTTATGCGGATATGTGGAAGATATTAGTGATATTTTTACAATGATGTTCACCCTCCAGGTCCACTGAGGAACGGGAGAGAGTAAGAGATACAACTTATGCGGATATGTGAGATATTAGTGATGATGTTCACCTCCAGGTCCCCAACTTATGCTGAGGGAACGGGCTAGGGAGAGACAAGAGATACAATATGCGGATATGTGGAAGATATTAGTGATATTTTTACAATGATGTTCACCCTCCAGGTCCACCTCCTCGAGGGAACGGGCTAGAGAGTAAAGAGATACAACTTATGCGGATATGTGTGGAAGATATTAGTGATATTTTACAATGATGTTCACCCTCCAGGTCCACTCTGAGGGAACGGGCTAGAGAGTAAGAGATACAACTTATGCGGATATGTGTGGAAGATATTAGTGATATTTTTACAATGATGTTTCACCCTCCAGGTCCCTGAAGATATTAGGAACGCCCTCCAGGCTAGAACGGGTAAGAGATACAACTTATGCGGATATGTGTGGAAGATATTAGTGATATTTTTACAATGATGTTCACCCTCCAGGTCCACTCTGAGGGAACGGGCCAGAGAGTAAGAGATACAACTTATGCGGATATGTGTGGAAGATATTAGTGATATTTTTTACAATGATGTTCACCCTCCAGGTCCACTCGAGGGAACGGGCTAGAGAGTAAGAGATACAACCATGCGGATATGTGTGGAAGATATTAGTGATATTTTTACAATGATGTTCACCCCCTCCGAGGTCCAACTCGAGGAACAAGGCTGAGGGAACGGGCTAGAGAGCAAGAGATACAACTTATGCGGATATGTGTGGAAGATATTAGTGATATTTTTACAATGATGTTCACCTCCAGGTCCACTCGAGGGAATATGAGGTAAGAGATACAACTTATGCGGATAGGTGTGGAAGATATTAGTGATATTTTTACAATGATGTTCACCTCCAGGTCCACTCGAGGGAACGGGCTAGAGAGTAAGATACAACTTATGCGGATATGTGGAAGATATTATTGATATTTTTACAATGATGTTCACCTCCAGGTCCACTCGAGGAACGGGCTAGAGGTAAGAGATACAACTTATGCGGATATGTGGAAGATATAGGTGATATTTTTACAATGATGTTCACCCTCCAGATCCACTCTTGAGGGAACGGGCTAGAGAGTAAGCGTTACAATCTTATGCGGATATGTGTGGAAGGAGCAATTTTTACAATGATACTGAGGAACGGGCCAGAGAGAGTAAGAGATATATGTGTGGAAGATGGAAGATAGTGATATTTTTACAATGATGTTCACCCTCCAGGTCCACTGGAGGAACGGGGCTAGAGAAAAGAGATACAACTTATGCGGATATGTGTGGAAGATATTAGTGATATTTTTACAATGATGTTCACCCCTCCAGGTCCACCCTGAGGGAACGGGGGAGAGTAAGCGATACAACTTATGCGGATATGTGTGGAAGATACAGTGATTTTTATAATGATGTTCACCCTCCAGGGTCCAATTGAGGGAACGGGCTAGAGCAAGAGATACAACTTATGCGGATATGTGAAAGATATTAGTGATATTTTTACTAATGATGTTCACGCTCCAGGTCCATACCTGAGGGAACGGGCTGGAGTAAGAGACACAACTTATGCGGATATGTGTGGAAGATATTAGTGATATTTTGTAATGATGTTCAATTCTCCAGGTCCACTGGAGGAACGGGCTAGAGAGTAAGAGATAACTATGTGTGATGCTATGTGTGGAAGATATTAGTGATATTTCACAATGACAACCACCTCCAGGTCCACTGAGGGAACGGCTAGAGAGTAAGGCACAACGGCGTGGATATGTGTGGAAGATATTGGATATTTTTACAATGATGTTCACCCTCCAGGTCCACTGAGAACGGGCTAGAGAGTAAGAGAGATACAACTTATGGATATGTGTGGAAAGATATTAGATATTTTTACAATGATGTCACCCTCCAGGTCCACTTGAGGGAACGGGCTAGAGAGTAAAAGAGATACAACTTATGCGGATATGTGGAAGATATTAGTGATATTTTTTAATGATAGGTCCAATTTTAAGAGATACACTTATAATAAGATATTCGTGATATTTCAATGACCTCCAGGTCCACTGAGGGAACGGGCTAGGGAGAGTAAGCGAGACAACTTATGCGGATATGTGGAAGATATTAGTGATATTTTTTACAATGATGTTCACCCCTCCAGGTCCACTCCTAGAGAGGTCAACTTATGCGGGATATGTGAAGGGAACGGGCTCGAGAGAAGTAGAAGTAAGATACAACTTATGCGGTGGATATGTGTGGAAGATATTAGTGATATTTTTACACGATGTTCACCCCTCCAGGTCCACTCTGAGGAACGGCCAGAGAGTAAGAGATACAACTTATGCGGATATGTGTGGAAGATATTAGTGATATTTTTACATGATGTTCACCCTCCAGGTCCACCTGAGGGAACGGGGTTAGAGAGTAAGAGATATGTGGATATGTGTGGAAGATACAGTGATATTTTATTAATGATGTTCACCCTCCAGGTCCACCTGAGGGAACGGGCTAGAGAGTAAGAGATACAACTTATGTGGATATGTGTGGAAGATACTATGATATTTTTACAATGATGTTCGCCCTCCAGGTCCACCTCTAGAGAGTAAGGACAAACGGATGTTCACCCCAGGTCCACTCTGAGGGAACGGGCTAGGAGAGAGACAACTTATGCGGATATGTGTGGAAGATATTAGTGATATTTTATTAAATGATGTTCACCCTCCAGGTCCACTCCTGAGAGAACGGGCCAGGAGAGTAAGAGATACAACTTATGGATATGTGTGTGGAAGATATTAGTGATATTTTTATTAATGATGTTCACCCAGGTCCACTGGAGGGAAGGGCCAGAGAGTAAGAGATACAACTATTCGGATATGTGGAAGATATTAGTGATATTTTTAATAATGATGTTCCCTCCAGGTCCACTCAAGAGGGAACGGGCCAGGAGGAGAGAGAGATACAACTTATGCGGATATGTGGAAGATATTAGTGATATTTTATTAATGATACCACCCTCCAGGTCCACTTGAGGAACGGGCTAGAGCAAGAAGAGATAACTTATGTGGATATGTGTGGAAGATATTAGTGATATTTTTATTAATGATGTTCACCTCCAGGTCCACTCGAGGGGAACGGGCTGAGGAGAGATACAACTTATGCGGATATGTGGAAGATATTGGAAGAGGTATTAGAGAGTAAGAGATACAACTTTTTACAGTGAAGTATTAGTGAATGATGTTCACCCTCCAGGGTCCACTGAGGGAACGTAATAGAGAGTGAAGAAAGATTAAAGGAATTTTTTGATGTTCACCTCCAGGATGAGAGAACGGGCTGGGGGGAAGATACAATTATGTGATATTTGTTTTGGAAGACAAGTGATGTTCGATGTTCACCCTCCAGGTCCACTCGAGGGAACGGGCTAGAGAGTAAGAGTTACAACTTATGCGGATATGTGTGGAAGATATAGTGATATTTTTTATACGATGTTCGCCCTCCAGGTCCACTGAGGAACGGGTACAGAGTAAGAGATACAACTTATGCGGATATGTGTAAAGATATTAGTGATATTTTTAATGTTGTTCACCTCCAGGGTCCACTGAGAGAACGGGCCAGAGAGTAAGAGATACAACCTATGCGGATATGTGGGGAAGATATTAGTGATATTTTTACAATGATGTTCACACCCTCCAGGTCCACTCTGAGGGAACGGGGCTAGAGAGTAAGCGCGTTACAACTTATGTGGATATGTGTGGAAGATATTAGTGATATTTTACAATGATGTTCGCCCTCCAGGTCCACTCTGAGGAACGGGCTAGAGAAGAGATACAACTTATGCGGATATGTGGGAAGATATTAGTGGACATTTTACAATGATGTTCGGCCCTCCAGGTCCACTCGCTGAGGGAACGGGCTAGAGTGAGTGAGATACAAACTATGCGGGATATGTGTGGAAGATATTAGTGATATTTTTACACGATGTTCGCCCTCCAGGTCCACTCGAGGGAACGGGCATAGATGTGTGAAAGATAAGAGAGACGAACCCTCCAGGTCCACCTGAGGGAACGGGGAGAGAGTATGTGAAGATATGTGGAAGATATTATTTACTATTAATGATGTTCACCCTCCAGGTCCACTGAGGGAACGGGTCAGAGAGTAAGAGATACAACTTATGCGGATATGTGGAAGATATTAGTGATTTTTACAATGATGTTCCAGGTCAACCTCCTTATATAAGAGGGGTCCACCTGAGGATATTTGTATTTACACGATAAAACCACCCTCCAGGCTAGGAGGGTTAGAGAGAGATACAACTTATGCGGATATGTGTGGAAGATATAGTGATATTTTTACAATGATGTTCACCCTCCAGGTCCACTGAGGGAACGGGCTAGAGAGTAAGAGATACAACTTATGGATATGTGTGGAAGATATTAGTGATATTTTTACAATGATGTTCAACCTCCAGGTCCCTCTGAGGGAACGGGCTAGAGAGTAAGAGATACCAAATTTATGCGGATATGTGTGGAAGATATTAGTGATATTTTTACAATGATGTTCACACCTCCAGGTCCACTCGAGGGAACGGGCTAGAGAGTAAGAGATACAACTTATGCGGATATGTGTGGAAGATATTAGTGATTTTTTACAATGATGTTCACCCTCCAGGTCCACTGAGAGAACGGGGCTAGAGAGTAAGAGAGATACAACTTATGCGGATATGTGTGGAATTAGTGATATTTTTACAATGATGTTCACCCTCCAGGTCCACTGAGGAACGGCTAGAGAGTAAGAGTTACAACTTATGTGATATGTGTGGAAGATATTATTGATACAACCTCACCCTCCAGGTCCACTTCGAGGAACGGGGCTAGAGAGAGTAAGAGATAAACTTATGGATGTGTGGAAGATATTAGTGATATTTTTTACAACCACCCTCCATCGAGAGAACGGGCTAGAGAGTAAGAGATACAACTTATGCGGATATGTGTGGAAGATATTAGTGATATTTTTCCCCTCCAGGTCCACTCTGAGGGAACGGGCTAGAGAGTAAGAGATACAATATTATTGCAATGGATATGTGTGGAAGATATTAGTGATATTTTTATTTTTAATGATGTTCACCCTCCAGGTCCACTGAGGAACGGGCTAGAGAGTAAGAGATACAACTTATGCGGATATGTGTGGATATAGTGATAGATTTTTACAATGATGTTCACCTCCAGGTCCCTCGAGGGAACGGGCTAGAGTAAGCGTTACAACTTATGCGGATATATGTGGAAGATATTAGTGATATTTTTTACAATGATGTTCACCTCCAGGTCCACTCGAGGGAACGGGCAGAGAGTAAGAGATACAACTTATGCGGATATGTGTGGAAGATATTAGTGATATTTTTACAATGATGTTCACCCTCCAGGTCCACCTGAGGGAACGGGCTAGAGAGTAAGAGATACAACTTATGCGGATATGTGTGGAAAGATATTATGATATTTTTACAATGATGTTCGCCCTCCAGGTCCCACTGAGGGAACGGGGCTAAGAGACAACTTATGCGGATATGGGAAGATACAACTTATCCAGGCGGATATAAGTGCGGTGGAAGATATTAGTGATATTTTTACAATGATGTTCACCCTCCAGGTCCTCTCGGGAGAGAGTAAGCGGGCTATGTGTGGAAGATATTAGTGATATTTTACACGATGTTCACCTCCAGGTCCACCTCGAGGGAACGGGGCTTACAATGCGGATATGTGTGGAAGATATTAGTGATATTTTTTACAATGATGTTCACCCTCCAGGTCCACTCGAGGGAACGGGCTAGAGAGTAAGAGATACAACTTATGCGGATATGTGTGGAAGATATTAGTGATATTTTTACAATGATGTTCGCCCTCCAGGTCCACTCGAGAGAACGGGCTAGAGAGTAAGAGAACGGATATGTGTGAAGATATTAGTGATATTTTTTAAGATGTTCACCCTCAGGTCCACTCGAGGGGAACGGGCTAGGAGAGTAAGGAGATTATGCGGATATGTGTGGAAGATATTAGTGATATTTTTTACAATGATGTTCACCCTCCAGGTCCACTCTGAGGGAACGGGCTAGAGAGTAAGCCTTACAACTTATGCGGATATGTGTGGAAGATATTAGTGATATTTTTACAATGATGTTCACCCTCCAGGTCCACTGAGGGAACGGGCTAGAGTAAGAGATACAACTTATGCGGATATGTGTGGAAGATATTAGTGATATTTTTACAATGATGTTCACCCTCCAGGTCCACTCGAGGGAACGGGCTGAGAGTAAGAGATACAACTTATGCGGATATTGTGGAAGATATTAGTGATATTTTTACAATGATGTTCACCCTCCAGGTCCACTCGAGGAACGGGCTGGAGATAATTTTATGCGGATATGTGGAAGATATTATGATATTTTTCACCCTCCAGGTCAAATTTCGAGGGAACGGGCTAGAGAGTAAGAGATACAACTTATGCGGATATGTGTGGAAGATAGTGGTGATTTTTTACAATGATGTTCACCCTCCAGGTCCACTCGAGGGAACGGGCTAGAGAGTAAGAGATACAACTTATGCGGATATGTGTGGAAGATATTAGTGATATTTTTTACAATGATGTTCACCCTCCAGGTCCAACTCGAGGAACAGGCTAGAGAGTAAGAGATACAACTTATGCGGATATGTGTGGAAGATATTAGTGATATTTTTACAATGATGTTCACCCTCCAGGTCCACTGAGGGAACGGCTAGAGAGTAAGAGATACAACTTATGCGGATATGTGGAAGATATTAGTGATATTTTTACAATGATGTTCACCTCTCAGGTCCACTGGAGGGAACGGGCTAGGAGAGTAAGAGATACAACTTATGCGGATATGTGTGGAAGATATTAGTGATATTTTTACAATGATGTTCACCCTCCAGGTCCACCTGAGGGAACTTGGCAAGGATATGTGTGGAGAGTAAGAGATACAACTTATGCGGATATGTGTGGAAGATATTAGTGATATTTTTACAATGATGTTCGCCCTCCAGGTCCACTCTGAGGGAACGGGCTAGAGAGAGTGGAAGAAGAGCTTTACAACTATGCGGATATGTGTGGAAGATATTAGTGATATTTTTACCCAATGATGTTCACCCTCCAGGTCCACTCAGAATTCCCTCGAGGAACGGGCTAGAGAGTAAGAGATACAACTTATGCGGATATGTGTGGAAGATATTAGTGATATTTTATTAATGATGTTCACCCTCCAGGTCCACTCGAGGGAACGGCTAGAGAGTAAGAGATACAACTTATGCGGATATGTGGAAGATATTAGTGATATTTTGATGTTCACCCTCCAGGTCCACCTGGAGGAACGGCTAGAGAGTAAAGATACAACTTATGTGGATATGTGGAAGATATTAGTGATATTTTTACAATGATGTTCACCCTCCAGGTCCACTCGAGGGAACGGGCTAGAAGTAAGAGATACAACTTATGCGGATATGTGTGAAGATATTAGTGATATTTTTACAATGATGTTCACCCTCCAGGAAGGTCCTCGAGGGAACGGGCTGAGAGTAAGAGATACAACTTATGCGGATATGTGGAAGTGGAAGATATTAGTGATATTTTTATTAATGATATGGAGGAACGGGCTAGAGAGTAAGATACAACTTATGCGTGGATATTTTAGATAAGTGATATTTTACAATGATGTTCACCCTCCAGGTCCACTCGAGGAACGGGCTAGAGAGTAAGATTACAACTTATGCGGATATGTGTGGAAGATATTAGTGAATTTTTGCCAATGATGTTGCCTCCAGGATATGGGCTGTAAGCGAGACAAATGCGGATATGTGTGGAAGATATTAGTGATATTTTTACAATGATGTTCACCTCCAGGTCCACTGAGGGAACGGGCTAGAGAGTAAGCGATACAACTTATGCGGATGTGTGGAAGATAGAGATATTAGTGATATTTTATAATGATGTTCGCCCCCCAGGTCCACTGAGGGAACGGGCTAGAGAGTAAGAGATACAACTTATGCGGATATGTGTGGAAGATATTAGTGATATTTTACAATGATGTTCACCCTCCAGGTCCACTCGAGGAACGGCCAGAGAGTGCGAGGAAGAACTTATGCGGATATGTGTGGAAGATATTAGTGATATTTTACACGATGTTCACCCTCCAGGTCCACTCGAGGGAACGGGCTAGAGAGTAAGAGATACAACTTATGCGGATATGTGTGGAAGATATTAGTGATATTTTTTTAATGATGTTCGGATATGTGTGAAGATGTAGGTGATATTTATTAATGACCCTCCAGGTCCCTCGAGGAACGGGGGAGAGTAAGAGATACAACTTATGCGGATATGTGTGGAAGATATTAGTGATATTTTTACAATGATGTTCATGAGGGAACGGGCTAGAGAGTAAGAGATACAACTTATGCGGATATGTGTGGAAGATATTATGATATTTTTACAATGATGTTCGCCCTCCAGGTCCACTCGAGGAACGGGCTAGAGAGTAAGATACAACTTATGCGGATATGTGGAAGATAGTGATATTTTTACAATGATGTTCATAGGTCCACTGAGGAACGGGCTAGAGAGTAAGATACAACTTATGCGGATATGTGGAAGATATTAGTGATATTTTTTACAATGATGTTCACCCTCCAGGTCCACTCGAGGAACGGGCTAGAGAGTAAGAGATACAACAGGTTGAGGGAACGGGCGGACTTATGCAGGATATGTGGAAGATATTAGTGATATTTTTACAATGATGTTCACCCTCCAGGTCCACTCGAGGGAACGGGGCAGAGAGTAAAGAGATACAACTTATGCGGATATGTGTGGAAAGATATTAGTGATATATTTTACAATGATGTTCACCCTCCAGGTCCCTCGAGGAACGGGCTAGAGAGTAAGAGATACAACTTATGCGGATATGTGTGGAAGATATTAGTGATATTTTTTTAATGATGTTCACCCTCCAGGTCCCTCGAGGGAACGGGCAGAGAGTAAGAGATACAACTTATGCGGATATGTGTGGAAGATATTAGTGATATTTTTACAATGATGTTCACCCTATCGAGGAACGGGCTTTTCGAGGAACTTATGCGGATATGTGTGGAAGATATTAGTGATATTTTTTACAATGATGTCCAGGTCCGCCCTTATGCGGATATGTGGAAGATATTAGTGATATTTTTATTAATGATGTCCAGGTCCTCGAGGGAACGGGCTAGAGAGTAAGAGATACAACTTATGCGGATATGTGTGGAAGATATTAGTGATATTTTTACAATGATGTTCACCCTCCAGGTCCCTGAGGAACGGGCAGAGAGTAAGAGATACAACTTATGCGGATATGTGTGGAAGATATTAGTGATATTTTTACAATGATGTTCGCCTCCAGGTCCACTGAGGAACGGGCTAGAGAGTAAGAGATACAACTTATGCGGATGTGTGGAAGATATTAGTGATATTTTTACAATGATGTTCACCCTCCAGGTCCACTCTGAGGGAACGGGCTAGAGAGTAAGAGATACAACTTATGCGGATGTGTGGAAGATATTAGTGATATTTTTACAATGATGTTCACCCTCCAGGTCCACTCGAGGAACGGCTAGAGTAAGAGATACAACTTATGCGGATATGTGGGAAGATATTAGTGATATTTTTACATGATGTTCACCCTCCAGGTCCACTCGAGGAACGGGCTAGAGAGCAAGAGACAACAACTATGCGGATATGTATGGAAGATATTAGTATTTTTTTTAATGATGTTCGCCTCCAGGTCCCACACGAGGAACGGGCTAGAGAGTAAGAGTTACAACTTATGCGGATATGTGGAAGATATTAGTGATATTTTTACAATGATGTTCACCCTCCAGGTCCACCTCGAGGAACGGCTAGAGAGTAAGAGATACAACTTATGCGGCTATGTGTGGAAGATATTAGTGATATTTTTTACAATGATGTTCACCCTCCAGGTCCACTCGAGGAACGGGCTAGAGTAAGAGATACAACTTATGCGGATATGTGTGGAAGATATTAGTGATATTTTTACAATGATGTTCACCCTCCAGGTCCTCGAGGAACGGGGCTAGAGAGTAAGAGATACAACTTATGCGGATATGTGTGGAAGATATTAGTGATATTTTTACAATGATGTTCACCCTCCAGGTCTGAGGGAAACGGGCTCTGAGGGAATGTGGGATATTAGAGATTTTTACAATGAGATACAACTTATGCGGATATGTGTGGAAGATATTAGTGATATTTTTACAATGACCCTCCAGGTCCTCGAGGGAACGGGCTCCAGGTACAACTTATGCGGATATGTGTGGAAGATATTAGTGATATTTTTACAATGATGTTCACCCCTCCAGGTCCACCTCGAGGGAACGGGCTAGAGAGTAAGAGATACAACTTATGCTGCGGATATGTGTGGAAGATATTATTAGTGATATTTTTGCAATGATGTTTCACCTCCAGGTCCACTCTGAGGGAACGGGCTAGAGGTAAGAGATACAACTTATGCGGATATGTGTGGAAGATATTAGTGATATTTTACAATGATGTTCACCCTCCAGGTCCCTCGAGGGAACGGGCTAGAGAGTAAGAGATACAACTTATGCGGATATGTGATATTTTGGAAGATATGGTGATATTTTTTACAATGATGTTCACCTCCAGGTCCACTTCGAGGGAACGGGCTAGAGAGTAAGAGATACAACTTATGCGGATATGTGTGGAAGATATTAGTGATATTTTTACAATGATGTTCACCCTCCAGGTCCACTCGAGGGAACGGGCTAGAGAGTAAGCGATACAACTTATGCGGATATGTGTGGAAGATATTAGTGATATTTTTACAATGATGTTCACCCTCCAGGTCCACTCGAGGAACGGGCTAGAGAGTAAGAGATACAACCTATGCGGATATGTGGAAGAGTGATATTTTTACAATGAACCCTCCAGGTCCTCGAGGGAACGGGCTAGAGAGTAAGGATACAACTTATGCGGATATGTGTGGAAGATATTAGTGATATTTTTACAATGATGTTCACCCTCCAGGTCCACTAGAGGGAACGGGCTAGAGAGTAAGAGATACAACTTATGCGGATATGTGTGGAAGATATTAGTGATATTTTTACAATGATGTTCACCCTCCAGGTCCACTCGAGGAACGGGCTAGAGAGTAAGTTGTTACAACTTATGCGGATATGTGTGGAAGATATTAGTGATATTTTTACAATGATGTTCACCCTCCAGGTCCCTCGAGGAACGGGCTAGAGAGTAAGAGATACAACTTATGCGGATATGTGTGGAAGATATTAGATATTTTTACAAGATGTTCACCCTCACAACTTAGGGAACGGGCTATGTGTGGAAGACTTATGCGGATAGTGGAAGATATTTTTTTACAATGATGTTCACCCTCCAGGTCCACTCGAGGGAACGGGCTAGAGAGTAAGAGATACAACTTATGCGGATATGTGTGGAGATGTAGTGATATTTTTACAATGATGTTCACCCTCCAGGTCCCCTCGAGGAACGGGCTAGAGAGTAAGATACAACTTATGCGGATATGTGTGGAAGATATTAGTGATATTTTTACAATGATGTTCACCCTCCAGGTCCACTCGAGGGAACTTTATGGGCTAGATATTTACAATGAGTCGAGGAAGAGATACAACTTATGCGGATATGTGTGGAAGATATTAGTGATATTTTACAATGATGTTCGCCCTCCAGGTCCACTCGAGGAACGAACGGGCTAGAGAGTAAGAGATACAACTTATGCGGATATGTGTGGAAGATATTAGTGATATTTTTACAATGATGTTCACCCCAGGTCCACTCTCCAGATACAACTTATGCGGATATGTGGAAGGATTTTTTAATGATGTTTTCCAGGTCCACTCGAGGGAACGGGCTAGAGAGAGAGATACAACTTTGCGGATATGTGTGGAAGATATTAGTGATATTTTACAATGATGTTCACCCTCCAGGTCCTCGAGGAACGGCTAGAGTAAGAGATACAACTTATGCGGATATGTGTGGAAGATATTGGTGATATTTTACAATGATGTTCACCCTCCAGGTCCACTCGAGGAACGGGCTAGAGAGTAAGAGATACAACTTATGCGGATATGTGTGGAAGATATTAGTGATATTTTTACAATGATGTTCGCCCTCCAGGTCCACTGAGGAACGGGCTAGAGAGTAAAGCGTTACAACTTATGCGGATATGTGTGGGAAGATATTGATGATATTTTACAATGATGTTCACCCTCCCAGGTCCTCGAGGAACGGGCTAGAGAGTAAGAGATACAACTTATGCGGATATGTGTGGAAGATATTAGTGATATTTTTACAATGATGTTCACCCTCCAGGTCCCTCGAGGGAACGGGCTAGAGAGTAAGAGATACAACTTATGCGGATATGTGTGGAAGATATTAGTGATATTTTTACAATGATGTTCGCCCTCCAGGTCCCTCGAGGAACGGGCCAGAGAGTAAGAGATACAACTTATGCGGATATGTGTGGAAGATATTAGTGATATTTTTACAATGATGTTCACCCTCCAGGTCCCTCGAGGGAACGGGCTAGAGAGTAAGAGATACAACTTATGCGGATATGTGTGGAAGATATTAGTGATATTTTTACAATGATGTTCACCCTCCAGGTCCTCCAGGTCCACTTATGCGAGGGAATGTTCGGGTCCTCTAGAGAGTAAGAGATACAACTTATGCGGATATGTGTGGAAGATATTAGTGATATTTTTACAATGATGTTCGGCCCTCCAGGTCCACTCGAGGAACGGGCTAGAGAGTAAGAGATACAACTTATGCGGATATGTGTGGAAGATATTAGTGATATTTTTTTAATGATGTTCACCCTCCAGGTCCACTCTGAGGGAACGGGCTAGAGAGTAAGAGATAATGTGGAAGATATTAGTGATATTTTTTATGTTCACCTCCAGGTCCTCGAGGGAACGGGGCTAGAGAGTAAGAGAACAACTTATGCGGATATGTGGAAGATATGATTTTTTTACAATGATGTTCGCCCTCCAGGTCCACTCGAGGGAACGGGCTAGAGAGTAAGAGATACAACTTATGCGGATATGTGTGGAAGATATTATGATATTTTTAATGATGTTCACCCTCCAGGTCCACTCGAGGGAACGGGCTAGAGAGTAAGAGATTGCGGATATGTGTGGAAGATATTAGTGATATTTTTACAATGAACCCTCAGGTCCACTGATGAGATACAACTTATGCGGATGTGTGGAAGATATTGGTGATATTTTTTACAATGACCTCCAGGTCCACTCGAGGGAACGGGCTAGATGTGTGGAGTAGAGAGATTCAACAGGTCCCTAACAGGCTATGCGGATATGTGTGGAAGATATTAGTGATATTTTTACAATGATGTTCACCCTCCAGGTCCAACTCTGAGGAACAGGATAGAGAGTGAAGAGATACAACTTATGCGGATATGTGGAAGATATTAGTGATATTTTTACAATGATGTTCACCCCAGGTCCAGGAACGGGCTAGAGTAAGAAGATACAACTGAGGGAACGGGCTAGAGAAGATATTAGTGATATTTTTACAACTTATGCGGGAATGGGTGGAAGATATTGTGGATATTTTTATTAATGATATTTACGCCCTCCAGGTCCACTCGAGGAACGGGCTAGAGAGTAAGAGATACAACTTATGCGGATATGTGTGGAAGATATTAGTGATATTTTTACAATGATGTTCACCCTCCAGGTCCACTCGAGGGAACGGGCCAGAGAGTAAGAGATACAACTTATGCGGATATGTGTGGAAGATATTAGTGATATTTTACAATGATGTTCGCCCTCCAGGTCCCTCGAGGGAAGTGAAGATACAACTTATGCGGATATGTGTGGAAGATATTAGTGATATTTTTACAGATGTTCACCCTCCAGGTCCTCGAGGGAACGGGCTAGAAGAGTAAGAGATACAACTTATGCGGATATGTGTGGAAGATATTAGTGATATTTTTACAATGATGTTCACCCTCCAGGTCCCTCGAGGAGGGAACGGAGAGTAAGAGATACAACTTATGCGGATATGTGTGGAAGATATTAGTGATATTTTTACAATGATGTTCACCCTCCAGGTCCCTCGAGGAACGGGCTAGAGAGTAAGAGATACAACTTATGCGGATATGTGTGGAAGATATTAGTGATATTTTTTACAATGATGTTCACCTCCAGGTCCAGGAACGGGCCCTCGATATGTGTGGGAACGGGCTGAGTTCCCTCAGGTCCACTCGAGGGAGATACAACTTATGCGGATATGTGTGGAAGATATTAGTGATATTTTTACAATGATGTTCACCCTCCAGGTCCTCGAGGGAACGGGCTAGAGAGTAAGATACAACTTATGCGGATATGTGGAAGATATTAGTGATATTTTTACAATGATGTTCACCCTCCAGGTCCACTCGAGGGAACGGGCTAGAGAGTAAGAGATACAACTTATGCGGATATGTGTGGAAGATATTAGTGATATTTTTTACAATGATGTTCACCCTCCAGGTCCACTCGAGGGAACGGGCTGGAAGAGAGTAAGAGTTTACAACTTATGCGGATATGTGTGGAAGATATTAGTGATATTTTTACAATGATGTTCGCCTCCAGGTCCACTCGAGGGAACGGGCTAGAGAGTAAGAGATACAACTTATGCGGATATGTGTGGAAGATATTAGTGATATTTTTTACAATGATGTTCACCCTCCAGGTCCACTCGAGGGAACGGGCTAGAGAGTAAGAGATACAACTTATGCGGATATGTGTGGAAGATATTAGTGATATTTTTACAATGATGTTCACCCTCCAGGTCCCTCGAGGGAACGGGCTAGAGAGTAAGAGATACAACTTATGCGGATATGTGTGGAAGATATTAGTGATATTTTTTACAATGATGTTCACCCTCCAGGTCCCTCGAGGGAACGGGCTAGAGAGTAAGAGATACAACTTATGCGGATATGTGGAAGATATTAGTGATATTTTTACAATGATGTTCACCCTCCAGGTCCCTCGAGGGAACGGGGCTAGAGGAACGTTACAACTTATGCGGATATGTGGGAAGATATTAGTGATATTTTTACAAGATGTTCACCCTCCAGGTCCTCGAGGAACGGGGCTAGAGTAAGAGTTACAACTTATGCGGATATGTGTGGAAGATATTAGTGATAACTTATTTTTGCAAACTTATGGATATGTGTGGAAGATATTAGTGATATTTTTACAATGATGTTCACCCTCCAGGTCCACTCGAGGGAACGGGCTAGAGAGTAAGAGATACAACTTATGCGGATATGTGTGGAAGATATTAGTGATATTTTTACAATGATGTTCGCCCTCCAGGTCCCTCGAGGAACGGGCTAGAGAGTAAGAGATACAACTTATGCGGATATGTGTGGAAGATATTAGTGATATTTTACAATGATGTTCACCTCCAGGTCCACTCGAGGGAACGGGCTAGAGAGTAAGAGATACAACTTATGCGGATATGTGGAAGATATATTTTAGTGATATTTTTACAATGAAGATACAACCCTCGGATATGTGTGGAAGGTCCATGATGTTCGAGGGAACGGGCTAGAGAGTAAGAGATACAACTTATGCGGATATGTGTGGAAGATATTAGTGATATTTTTACAATGATGTTCGCCCTCCAGGTCCACTCTTATGCGGAGGGAACGGGCTAGAGAGTAAGAGATACAACTTATGCGGATATGTGTGGAAGATATTAGTGATATTTTTACAATGATGTTCACCCTCCAGGTCCGAGGGGTGGGCGAGAGAACGGGGAAGAGAGAGTAAGAGATCGACAACTTATGCGGATATGTGTGGAAGATATTAGTGATATTTTTACAATGATGTTCACCCTCCAGGTCCCTCGAGGGAACGGGCTAGAGAGTAAGAGATACAACTTATGCGGATATGTGTGGAAGATATTAGTGATATTTTTACAATGATGTTCACCCTCCAGGTCCACTCGAGGGAACGGGCTAGAGAGTAAGAGATACAACTTTTGCGGATATGTGTGGAAGATATTAGTGATATTTTTACAATGATGTTCACCCTCCAGGTCCACTCGAGGAACGGGCTAGAGAGTAAGAGATACAACTTATGCGGATATGTGGAAGATATTAGTGATATTTTTACAATGATGTTCACCTCCAGGTCCCTCACCCTCCTGGAACGGGCTGAAGAGTAAGGATACCTTTGCGGATATGTGTGGAAGATATTAGTGATATTTTTACAATGATGGCCCTCCTCCTCGAGAACGGGCTGAGAGTAAGAGATACAACTTATGCGGATATGTGTGGAAGATATTAGTGATATTTTTACAATGATGTTCACCCTCCAGGTCCACTCGAGGGAACGGGCTAGAGAGTAAGAGATACAACTTATGCGGAAATGTGTGGAAGATATTAGTGATATTTTTACAATGATGTTCACCCTCCAACTCTGAGGGAACGGGCTAGAGAGTAAGAGATACAACTTATGCGGATATGTGTGGAAGATATTAGTGATATTTTTACAAAGATAACGATTAACCCAAAACTTCAACAGGTTAAGATTGTAGTGATCATAGAAGCAAACTCTTTGGTGTCGGTTCCTCAAAGCAGCAGTTCGCGAGAAGCTGCTGCTCGAGTGGAACTTACATCCTACCAATGGAATACGAAGAGAATGAGGGTGGTTCATTACAATGTGAGTGATATGTCGGGTTTTAGACGTGAAGGTTAGGGCTGCTGGAATTAAGGAGAGTACACTTACGTCCTAATTCCCTTGGTAAAGATATGAATCCTCTTTTTCCTACCCCCAGCTATGCGTAAAATAGCAGGACAGACTTGGATGACAACTGGTCTACCACAGAAAGAAATGGCAACCTACAGCGGAAAAATCTGTCTCGTCAGTCATGTACCGAAATATACATGATCGCCTAAGCGTGTATCACTCATGGCACATAACTGAGTGACCCTTGGGAAAGGTATGAATCCTCTTCTTCTCCCCCCCCTGCTATGGGTAAATAGCAGCACAGACCGGGTTCTATAGCCTTGGATGGCAACTGGTCTACCGTAGAAAGAAATGGCAACCTACTGCAGGCAAAATCTGCCTCGTCAGTCATGTATCGAAGGATACATGATCGCCTCAGAAGTTGTATTTTATTTCACACTAAGATTGTGTTTCAGCTTCAGATCAGCATTTATTTATTCCTTACATTTTTTACAGTAACCTATACCTATTCCAAGGGAATTAGCACGTAAGTGAATGTAATGGATTCCAATCGATTCCATTACATTCACTTACGTGCTAATTCCCTTGGGTTAGATATGAATCGTCTTCTCCCACCTCCCATCAGCTACGAGTGCTTATTGACATAGAGCAGTACCATCTGAGGGAAAAACCTCCATGAAAATTATCGAGAAATTGTCCAACTACAAGGACCTGGAGATCGAGATTAACAGGATGTGGGGAATGAAGACTGAGACTGTACCAGTAGTAATCGGAGTACTGGTCCTCGTGAGAAAAGGAATGGACAGTGTCCCAGGTAACATCTACATACAACTTGCCCAGAAAATCGCCTTACTAGGAATATCCCATATACAAGAAAAATGATATCAATTAAATGACAATTCTCCTATAGGGTCTACAGGATACAAAGCAGGAAGCATAACACACACACACACACACACACACACACACACACACACACACACACACACACACACACACACACACACACACAAAAAAAAAAATAATAATAATAATAATAATATATAGCGCATAAATATTATGTGTTAATTTTGGTTTTAAAGATGAAATAAACTTTAAGAAAATTAACCTTAAAGTTCAAGTCCAAATCAAATTTTAGCTTCATTTATATTAATCATTATAGGCTTTGATAGGATCTGACCGTGCTGGGGGAATTAGCTCAGATGGTAGAGCGCTCGCTTTGCATGCGAGAGGTACCGGGATCGATGCCCGGATTCTCCAATTTCTGTTTTTTTTTTTTTTCTCTCAATTTACTGATAAGCAATCTCGGTTCACGTTCGTGTTTTTTTATGTTTTTGGTATTTTTTCCCCCCGAAGTTTGTTATGATATAATTCGGCTTAATGTTGTCTCCCATACACTTCACATTTCTCCGATCTGGAGGCATCATGGCTTGTTCACTGATTCCACACTTTCAATCTAATTCGAAGCTACTGTTTAGTCGACTTATTTCCCAATGGTTATATTTTTTGTTTGTTTGTTGTTCTCCGTCTCATCCGAAGACGATACGAAGCTGGTTTTCTTTATTTATTGGACTGAGTAATGACGATTAAATGACCGCCCTGTTAAAATAAAAGACAGGAAATATACCAGACACAGGAATATTTCTTAACGACTTCACCTTGCACTGTTACCTCTGTCTGTTACTCTAAGTTTTTAACAACCCCAAAACAAAACTCCTGAGAAATATCTTTCTGCCTTTCATCAACGTGGCTGGTGCTAATCACCAGTAGAGCGACGTTTTGCGCCTCCTCAGGTTAACATCCTCGGTTGACATGAAGTGGAAAGACTATTCTGAATCTATTGCTCGGTCAGCTGCTAAGAAAGTTGATTCATTGTGTCGGCCTAGACATTTTTTTTTCTCCGGAATCTATCTTACATATCTGTAGGTCTGTCATTCGTCCATGCTTATAATATTGCTGCCACATATGCTCCGGTTCTCCAACTATATATTTATAGATTCTTGATAAAATCTAAAGAAGAATCTGAAATATTATTGATCCTGACCTGGCATCTCAGTTTCAGTTATTTTCGCTCGCCCCCTTGTGCCTTTTCTATAAATACATTCATGGCAATCAGTGGCGTAACTAGAGTAAACGTCACCCGGGGCGGTCCGCTCAAATGTCACCCCAATGACCCCGATTCACCCTATGGTTAGCTGTAGCTAAATTTTCATACATGCTCTACCTCTACTTTACTCTACTGACCGGTACGTTACTGTTTACATGTATGATCCAAGACAAAATCCAATACCACAAAATAATCAGTTCAAATCAAAAGCTAAAAACATTGCTATTTTTCCTACTCACAAATTTCCCGACAATTTATTAGAAAATTTCTGACGGGGGACAAAACTAGGGGGTCATAAATTATTTCTAGGGGGTCATATGCCAGCCTGCAAAACCCGGTGTCTCCACCACTGTTTTCAGACTATTTTTGGTACCTTAGCCTGGTTGAAAAATTTTGTTGGGGGTGACATTGTGTCACCCCTCCTGTGCTGGCACCCGGGGCGGTCCGCCCCACCTCGCCACCCCTTAGCTACGCCACTGATGGAAATTATTCGAATGAGCTCTTTTCTATGATACCTAGACTTTATGAATTTAAGCATAGTACTAGACTAGAGACGAGGTCTCATCAATTTACAGT
Source organism: Acanthosepion pharaonis (assembly GCA_903632075.3). Classification (NCBI taxonomy): domain Eukaryota; kingdom Metazoa; phylum Mollusca; class Cephalopoda; order Sepiida; family Sepiidae; genus Acanthosepion; species Acanthosepion pharaonis. The sequence continues at coordinate 342,536 of CAHIKZ030000606.1, forward strand.
TGAGTTGGCTATATGTAACCGTAAGTTCTATGCTAACAGTTTCTTTTCCCGCATTTCTCCCTTCCGAATCAATGCTTTCCGGTCAACTTTAATCTTAAAAAATTTAAATATAGTGTCAGTCGCTGTTTACTAATCACAAATTTTGTTGCTGCATGAATTTTTTTTTGGTTAATAGGGTCCGGTGCGCGTAGGAGGATAGGAAAAAGAAGTTTTTTTTAAATGTTTTTCCTGACTGGCTCTCGTTTGGAAAGTGTGTGTAAATGTGAGTTTGTACGTATATACAGTCTTGTGTTTTGTTATCAGAAGTACAAAATGATCACGTCGGGGGTCACCAATCTATGTAGCAGGCCGGGGATTTACGTATTGTTAAATTAGGAACACGTGTGTAATTCCTGATAGAATATTAAAGGTCCCTACAAGAATATGGCGGACTCAAGTTGAGTCCAACCGAAGATGTAAAGAAAACAAACAAACCGATATATATATATATATATATATATATATATATATATATATATATATATATATATATATGAAGAAATATAGTCTTAAGGTGTGTTATATTTATGGGATAAAGTGCTCGATATCAGAGATAGAGCGTGTATAAATATAAAAGTGAACATAGAAGTCAACATTTAGAGGCGACAGGCTGTTTCAAGCTATATGCAATCGTCAGTGCATATAGCATGAAACAGACTGTCGCCTCTAAGTGTTGACTCTATGTTCACTTTTATATATATATATATATATATATATATATATATATATATATATATATATATATATATACAAACAAGTATATGTATTAAAGGACAAAATTTACAATGGACAAAGACATTAACATTTCTGTTTGTGCATGAACGTAAAGATTTCGTATTTTGATGAATGTTCATACGTACGTGCGTGTTTCATGGCGTTTTCCTACAAGTGGGCAGAAATTATCTGACAACCATGACTAGGTTCTCTTGCTTGTGTGGCATGGCACAGAGTCCTGTATTTCGAAATATATGATGGTATGATAGTGGTATGAAAAGGGCCCACGGCACAGATACTAAGAATCCTTAATTACCATGAAATTTAACCGCCAATGTTTCCAGGTGTAAAAGTTCTGATAAGGCATATTTTCATGATTCACTATGCTTTTCAGACGACTTTGGTTAACGTCTATCTATATTGCTGAGATGAGGCAGTGTGATTATTTACATTCTTCGGACTGTTGTTCACATCTCTACTGTCACATTCATGATGTTTCGGCCGTTGTACGTTGAAGAAGGCCGGAGATTACAACGGCAGAAACGTCGTAAATGTGACAATAAATATGAGGACAACAGTCCAAACAATGTAAATAGCGTAAATAGTTACAATACCTGATCTCAGAAATATAGACGGATCATGAAGAAGGCCGGAGATTACAACGTTCGAAAAGTCGTGAATATGAAAATAAAATTGAGGATAACAGTCCAAACATTGTAAATAGTGTAAATATTTACAATAACTCATCTCAGAAATATAGACAGTTCATGAAGAAGGCCGGAGCTTACAACGTTCGAAAGGTCGTGAATGTGACAATAAAGATGAGGATAACAGTCCAAACATTGTAAATAGTGTAAATATTTACAATAACTCATCTCAGAAATATAGACAGTTCATGAAGAAGGCCGGAGCTTACAACGTTCGAAACGTCGTGAATGTGAGAATAAAGATGATGATAGCAGTCCGAACAATGTAAATAGTGTAAATACTCCGGTCAACTTTTATTTTCTGTTATCTTTTTTTCTTTTAAACATCCCCCTCCAAACAAGGTAATAAAGCCACTAAAACGCAATGGGGTTATTCAGTATGAAAGACAAGAAAGTGAATGAAACAGAGAAAACGTCACTGAAGAGAAAGGACAATAAAAGAGACAAGATTAAAGGAGACAGAAAATTCAAGAATAGTTATTTTTTATTCATATTTGTTTTATAAACCGTTTCTTTGTAAGGAAACATTACGTATTCATTAACCGAGTAAACAGTGTCGTGTGCATGGTGCAAATAAAGCCTCGAAATATTAAAAAAAAATTCCGCGGTTATTTTTTTTATCCTGAATGGGATAATTTTGTCATGACAAGCACAGACTGGAACCATAAACGCTATTTCTCCAAAACCTGTCGCAATTCAATGCTAATCGTTTAATAAATCATTGCATCCTCACTCTTTGGGGTGTTATTTCAATGGTTAAATTTCTCGCTTAGTATGCGAGCGGTACGGGTTCGATACTAGGTTTTTCAGGCGCTTGTAACCTATCTTTTTTTACGTTCAATTTTTTTTTTCCGAGATTAATTTGGATTATTTTCAGTAACATGTTACAACCTATGTTTTTGATTTCATTTTCTCACAAAATGATTTTATCAAAAAAAAAAAAGTCATAATGCCCAAAGAAACTCTATTACAATGTTCCGATTTTAAATAAAAGCGCAAAAAAAAAACAAAAAAAAACAAAACAAAAAAAAACAAAGCAAAAAAACAAAATGAAAATTTTTGTTTCTTGGTGTGTACAGCACGCACAAATACGACACTGATCATTGACAGAGAGCTAGATACCAACATTGCTCCTCGGCAGTAGCACCGATCCGTAGAAGTCCCATTCGACCTGTTATTTTTGACCGGTTATGTACTAATTTTATAGCATTTTTCAGCTGTTTCAGTTACATTTAAATTTATTGAATCTATTAAGTGCCTAATTAATGTAAGGTTTTAATAATTGTTTACTCAAGTATTTTCCAAGACAAGAATTCTTTATTTAACTAAACCTTGATTTCGTTTGGCACAAGGACACAAAAATTAACCATCGAATCAGAGTAAAACACACTAGACAATAACAATGATCCGATAGATTAATTTTCAAATCAATATTCTACACAGAAACTTGAAAGGTAAAAGTATGAAATTACTTGGAGAATCCGGGTATCGATCCCGGTACCTCTCACATGCTAAGCGAGCGCTCTACCACTTGAGCTAATTCCCCTTTCACTTGCAAAGATCTTTCTATGATATAATTACTTTTTGAAATGCTGAATGTTTTATTTACATTCTGTGTTTTCCAAACAAATTTATCTGACAAAGTATGAAAATAATTCCAAAAATCATTTTAAATCTCAAATTTTGAACTTTTGTTTACGTCATACTCACAACATTCTTCGGCTGGGGTAGTTTCAAAATAAGCTTAAGCCCTAGGAGGCCAACCCCAAGGCAGTATTTCCCCTTTTGGAAGTGGGGTGAGCTGAAAACATTACTCGGCGACTGAGGAGTCCCCCAAAAAGTGAAAGTGCCTTTGGGGCTTGAGCAATTATTCAACGGTTCGATTTTACCACAAGAAGTACAAAGTTAACAAAAAAAAAAAAAAAGAAAAAAAAGAAAAGAAAAAAAAAGCGAGATTTTTTTACCCAAATTTAGAACGTGTTAGAAAGAAGGAAAAATTTTTTAAAAATATTTAAGAAATACTTTATTCTTTCCTCTTAATAATAACATAAACATTTTCTAGGTACCTTCATGAGATCGCTATAAACAGAGCATCGCATGATGAAAAAGACGACAAACTTGACGAAAACAAAATTTTAGCGTCTAAATGTTTATGTTATTATTAAGAGGAAAGATCAAAGTATTTCTTAAATATTTTAAAATTTTTTTCCTTCTTTAAAAATTCTAAATTTTGATTAAAAAGAACTTGTTTCTCCATTGTATCACCGGAACTAGTAAAATAACATAAAATTTTAGCGCGTTTTTTTCTCTATGACAGACATTAATTTTGAAAATCTTGCAAAAATAAAAATAATTGTCGGATTTTAATGAAAATTGCAGAAACTATTCACAAATATATACTTATGTTTTCCTTTTTTAAAGTCTTGGCAAAAATATATTTTTTTCGTACGTATTTCCCCCCCACCCCAACTAATTGTGCGAAAACTCTATAATTTCAATTTTGAGAAGATTAGTTATTATATTAGTTAAAAGCATAAAGCTTTGAGGAAATCAAATCATGTTTTTTTTTTTTTTTAGTTGGACCATTTCTACCTGAAAATCGTCTCTGAAGTGTAACATACAAAACTGAATAAAACAAAAATATAATTTAATTTCAAAAGCTTTTAATTGCTTTTATTTATTTTAATGAATATGGACAATATTGTCTGAAAGCAAAAAGATATTTCGATGAAAAATGAATTTTTAAAATAATTATTGGTTATTTCTGAAATATTTTATTATTTATTTATTTATTTTTCCTCTCATCAGTGTGACTTTGAGATACAATTGGCAAATATAACAGATTAGGAAAAAAACATATGAGAAGTACTCAAAGAAGTATCATGTCAAAAGAGAAAACTTGTAGGAAGGACCATGACCCGACAAACTTAAGTTATGAATCTTCTTATTCTCCGCCCCCATCCAGCTATGGGTAAATAACGGGACAGACTCGGTTCTATAGCTTTGGATGGCAGCTGGTCTACCGCAGAAAGAAATGGTAACCTACTGCGGGAAAAATCTGCCTACGCGTGTATCACGCATGACACATAACTAACTGATATTTACTTACGCGCAAGTACTCTTGGGAAAGGTATGAATCCTCTTATTCTCCCCCTCCCCAGCTATGGGTAAATAACAGGACAAACTGGGTTCTATAGCATTGGATGGAAACTGGTCTACTGCAGAAAGAAATGGCAATCTACTGCGGGAAAATCTGCCTCGTCAGTCATGTATCGAAAGTGTGTATCACGCATGGCACATAACTGATTGACTGATAGATATAAAAAAAAACATTTTTAAAAAATGATACTCTATAATTTTTAAAACCAGTTTTCAGATCAACATATTTATGTAAACAGATGTTTTCGCAAAGTAATTTTATCAAATTAAGACACCTAACCAAAGTTTGTAATCTTGTATTAAGTTAAAAGCTAAATCTTATGATCCGAACATTTTTGGTGGGTATTTCGACAGGTGTAATAATTCCGAAAAATATGTTTTAACTTCCTTCCATTTTCAATATAACTTCTTTGAAGGAACATTTCTTGAATAGATAGGCTAATGTTAAGTATAAGTGTCCTTTTTGTTTCGATTTTCTTTAAAACTTCGTCGTTTCTTACATGTTCGATCCATGATATTCTCAACATCCTTCTGTAGAACTACATTTCTGTTGTTTCATCTGTGAGGGGATTGTCCAACATTACATAACAGTTCAGTACCCTTTTAGTTGTTACTATGTCAGTCTCTACTTTTTTTTTTGTACAGACTCAGTTTGTTGTCATTTAAGGAATAATATTTTTAGATTACAGTCCTGTCCTTGATTTTCTTTATTCGTTTATTTTTTATTTCCTCTTTCCAGAAAAATGCTTTTATCTATCTTGTTTTTTTTATATTCATACTATACTGAGTTCTAAAACTTTATTCGCTACCCACGTATGTAAATTTGACACGATGTCGTACCCTGTCGGCACTCTCACATTAAAAAAAAAAAACTGGAAGAAAAAGCTTAACTAAAGTTGTTAAGACTGATTCAGGGTATAAAGAAGCCTCAAAAGCAACAAAAACATCGTTATGACTAGGATCAATGTGTAGCCGTTCTGTATCACGCGGTCCGTTAGGCGGGGTTGCTCTCTATTACCCTTGCTCTATGGCCTCATGCTGGAACCCTTCCTTTTGAAACTAAAAGGGTGTTCTGAGCCCTCCTCAATCTAGGGAATTGACTGTCAGGTGGAGTAACAGCCAGGGTGTCTGCGTATGCCGATGACGTCACCGTCTGCTTGTCCAGCCGCCGGGGCATACACCGGGACACACGCTAGGTTGGCGCAGAAATTCAGCGCTATGAGCGAGTGACAAGGGCCAGGCAGATCCAGGAGCAGCCGATCCACAGCCCAGGACTCCAGTCATCCGTAGGAGTTCCAGCAGTTCATCATCATCTCAAGCTTGCTATCGGCAGTCTCTCCAGCCTTATCCAGTAGGCCCCCAGCCGCTCCAGCCATCCTTGCCAACGCTAGGCAATAAACTGTCGTTTTCAGGACAATGCCCTCCGGCGACCACTATACGGGACAACGCACTCTAGCGACCACGAAAATCTCCTTTTCAGGACAACGCTTTCCAGCAACCACTATACACTCCTTTTCAGGACAACGCTCTCTAGCGACCACGATACTCTCTTTTTCAGGACACCGCTCTCTAGCGACCACTATACTCTCCTTTTCAGGACAACGCTCTCCAGCAACCACTATACTCTCCTTTTCAGGACAACACTCTCTACCGACCACGATACTCTCTTTTTCAGGACAACGCTCTCTAGCAACCACTATACTCTTCTTTTCAGGACACCGCTCTCTAGTGACCACTATACTCTCCTTTTCAGAACACCACTCTCTAGCGACCACGATACTCTCTTTTTTAGGACAACGCTCTCTACCGACCACGATACTCTCTTTTTTTAGGACAAAGCTCTCCAGCAACCACTATACTCTCCTTTTCAGGACACTGCTCTCCAGCAACCCCCTATACTCTCCTTTTCAGGACACCGCTCTCTAGCGACTACGATATTCTCTTTTTAAGGACAACGCTCTCTAGCAACCACTATACTCTCCTTTTCAGAACAACGCTCTCTAGCGACCACGATACTCTCTTTTTTTCAGGACACCGCTCTCTAGCGACCACGATACTCTCCTTTTCAGGACACTGCTCTCTAGCGACCATGATACTCTCTTTTTCAGGACAACGCTCTCCAGCAACCACGATACTCTCCTTTTCAGGACACCGCTCTCTAGCGACCACGATACTCTCTTTTTCAGGGCAACGCTCTCTAGCGACCACGAAACTGACCTTCTTAGCAGGTCCACTCTCCAGCGACTACCAAAGCTGTCTTTCTTAGGACAATGCTATTACTCACCTTCTATATGAGATTGCAGAGTTATCTTTTGCCTCGTTCACACTAACATTATTTTAGTTTCCGTATTTTTCTTTAACAAAAATAAACTTAATATTTATTTTTACTCAAGTCCTCGTTTTGTTTGTTGTTGCCTTTCGTCATTCAATATCTGTTTGCAGGTCAATATACAACTCGCAAAAACGTGATTAGTTTAATGTGGAGCTGAATAGAAAACAACAGTTGAGATACCGATTTATAAATAGAAAACATGTTCAAACAAGACGGTTAAACTTTCTTCTGCGATTATTCTATCTTTTTTTCATCAGTTTACTCCAAGCAAGGTAATAAAGCCACTATAACGCAAGGGGTTACTGAGTGTGAGAGAATATGAAAGGACAAAAACATTAAGGAGAATGGTCAATAAAAGAACAGGCATTAAGAAGACATTGCATTTAAATTTTTGAAGATCAAATTTGACTGGAAAGCAAGAAGCTGTAAACGAGTTACACAAGCGCGAAGAAGAAACTGTTACCATAGAACTTACGGTTCTAGCCATTTCAAAAGTAATATGATGAGAACTTGGCGCCATTCTCGTAGTACGGTTAAATTAATAATGTTTTGGTACCAAAGAGGAAAGTTAATCAGAACAATTACCATGAAATTATTTATTGAAAAAGCATTGGGAAGCTATACTGCGGCAGTGAGAAAGTGACTAAAGCCGAAATGTCAGATGAGGACCAGTAACATTGCAGATTCTTCTTTGTATTTTATCAAGAATCTTTAAATACATTTTAGAAGCACCAGACCAGAAGTAACAGCAATATTCAATTGACAAATGGTAGACTTATAAATGTGTAAGATATATCCTGTCGAGAAAAAAAAAATAACACGACACAGTGAACCAACTTTCCTAGGAGCTGACCTCTCTCATATTGAATAGTGAACCCTCGATATATATTGAAAATTCGAAACTATATGTGAGCATCAGTGATGGATGTTGCTGTTTCGTCATAGGCTACCTGCGGCGTCCTGTGACCCCGCCATATATTAAAGGATAAATAAATATATACTCATTTATAGTCATCCAGTACCGGATTTATGAATACTGTTTGTTTGTTTAGCGATAATCCAATCCTTATGGGTCATTTTATGCCGAAATTTAATTTTCTTTGGAGAATTAGTAATTTCTTTTACAAAAATGTATTGCTGGTAATTTTTTATTTTTATTTATTTTTTTTTATTTTACAAAAAATGTATTGCTGTTAAGTTTTTATTTTTTATTTTTTTTTTTTTACAAAATATATGGCTGGTATATTTTCTTTTGTTGTTTTCTTTTAGCAAAAATGTATTACTAATAAGTTTTATTCATTATTATTTTTTTTTTTTTACAAAAATGTATTACTGGTATTTTTACTATAAAGTAAACTTTTTAAACCTCATCGTGTTTTGACCCCAGTTTGGAGGTATTTGACCATAATTGGGACCCTAACTGGTGCTGCCACCACGGGTCAGTGTGGACCTGGGGACAACAGCAATTAAGAGTTGGTTCCAGGCTCCTCAAAACCTCTCGATCAGAGGCCTTGCTGCCGGATGTAGTTTATTGTCATACCGAGAACGCTATGAATACTGTATTCCCTCGAATATGTGCCTCCATCAAAGAAGGTCCAATTTCTAAATAGGCTCGCTGGGCATTTATTCAGGGAAACACGGTAAGCTAAAGGAGTTACTGCTTTGCAACCCGTCGAAACTTAAAAGAAGAACGATAAAGGTGAAAAAGAAACAAGATCTACTGGAATTCGAACTCGGCTGTCTCATCCCAGGCTGTTATCAATTACGCCACACTGCACACCTCTGAACTGCATGAGATCCAAAGAGATGTTATTTTTTAAACCGTCTATTCCAGGGGTTCCCAACCCAGGGTGTGCCAGCAGCCCCAGGAGTGCGAGATGGAATTTAATCGGGGTGCGACAGGGCGGCTTGTGACGATACTTCAACCAGAGAACTTTGAGACCATTAGGGAGAGCTCGACGCCGCAAATTATTCGCTGCGAGATCGATGCTCCCTTAGGAAGCTTATTAAATTTATCAATAAAAATGTTATTTTATTATAACCATATTAATTCCTAAATTCAATTCCCTTTTGTCAATCAATACAAAATCTTGTGATCACCTGAATCTATCGGCAGACGTTCTGATAACAGTCAGCGAGAAGAATCTACGTTTCTGCCAAAATTAGGAACCACAAGTAGGAGAATATATATATATATATATATATATATATATATATATATATATATATATATATATATATATATATATATTCACATTTGTGATTCATTCACACCATTTACATTGTTCGTAATGTTCTCGTCTTAATTGCCATATGTGAATATGGCAATTAAGACGTTTCAACGTTGTGTACGCTCCGGTCAGCTTATTGGAATTTAGAACTGAACCCTTTATTTCAGCCACCGGATAAGATTGTTCTGGTTCCACGTGCCATGCCTCTTCCGGGTGTCTCAGTATCAGTTGTATAAATAAATAAAATATATTGCTGGGATTTTTTTCTTTTTTGTTTCGTTTTTTTATTTTTTATTTATTACTAGTAAGTTTTATTTTTTATTATTTTTTTTACAAAAATGTATTGATGGTATTATTACTATAAAATATATTTTCAGGCTTTCATCGAGTTTTTACCGCAGTTTGGAGGTTAACTGTTTACCCCAAATTGGGAATCTAACAGGTGTTGCCACCACGGGTCAGGGTGGACCTGGGGACAACAGCAATTAAGAGGTGGTTCCACGCTCCTCAAAATCTCCTAATCAGAGGTCTTGCTGCCGGATGTAGTTTATCGTCATAACCAGAACGCTATGAATTTTAACTCAACTCTCCAAGTTTTTTTGTTCACCTCTGCCGTAGCCAGGTCTTGAACTCATAACTCTTTGGGTAAAGTCACTAGATTCAACCAATTCTTTTATCCACTGGGCCATGTGTCCTTGAGGAGTCTACAATTGTCGAAACGTCGTCCATATGGAAACGAAGATGAGCAATACAGTCCGAACAATGTAAACAGTGTAAGTAATTACAATACCTCATCTCAGTGACATAGACAGATATTGGTGATTTGTTTTACTGCTTGCCGAGCATGCCTTAAATTTGCTCCAATTCTGATGAGCAGTCCTATTATCAACGAGGTTCGTAGTCACGAACGCATATTGGGTCTAAAGCTCACTCCAGCCCTCAAATGGCGCTCGTATAATCGTGGATGTGCGGTGTGGTGTAATGAATAAGAACCCGAAATTAGAAAACCGAGAGAGCCGAGTTCGAATTCCGCTCGAGTTTATTACTCACACGCAAATAACCTTGGAAAGCTATAGATCCATCTCTTCTCCTCCTCTCCCTGCTATGAATAGCAAGACAAGTTGGGTCCTATTGCCTTGGCTGGCAACCAGTCTACCTCAGAAAGATACTGCAGGAAAATCTGCCTAGTCCGTCATGAATCGAAAGAGACATGATCGCCAAAGCGTGTATATCGTATGACGATTACCAGATTCCTCTCGTTAAAAGGATTATACCCTTGCTTGGCAAGCAGTCTATCGCAGAAAGAAACGGAAGCCTACTGCGGGAAAATCTTGTTGCTTGTCAGTCATGGACCGAAAGATACATGATCGCCCAAGCGTGTATAGCGTATGACGATTAAGTAATTGCTCTCGTTAAAAATATTGAATAGAAGGACAGACTGAGTCCTATATCCTTGTTTGGCAAGCAGTCTATCGCAGAAAGAAACGGCAAAATCATGAAACGAAAGAGACATGATCGCCCAATCGTGTATCACATAACTGCCTTATATTCGTGCCATCGCTAAAGATGATAGAAAAATTGTAGGCACCTGGTAATACTCCAGTAAATACCTAACTGGAGAAGGAATAAGTGAAGCCCTACGAAAATTTTAATTTATCAAGAACCTAATTAATTATAAATTAATATAAAAAATATATAAGCTAATTTTGTTATCGCTAATTTTTTTCGGAGAGCCGAGTTCGAATTCCAATCGATTCCATTACATTCACTTGTGCTAATTAATACCCTTGGGAAAGGTATAAATCCTCTACTTCTCCCCCCCAAGCTATTGGTAAATAGCAGGACAGACCGGGATCTAGAGCCTTGGATAGCAATTGCTCTGCCGCAGAATGAAATGGCAACCTACTGCGGGAAAAAAAATCTGCCTCGTCAGTCATGTATCGAAAAATATATGATCGCCTAAGCGTGTATCACGCATGGCACATAACTGACTGACTTGAGAACAAAAATTAAACCTTATTTAGTACAAAAAAGACAAAAAACAAGAAAACAAAGAATTGTACATTAATACATAAAACAATGCGCAAAAACAAAATTTCCTTTCAGATATATTTTTAAAAAGTAAAAATGTAAAACGCAACTGGAGAATCCGGGCATCGATCCCGGTACCTCTCGCATGCTAAGCGAGCGCTCTACCATCTGAGCTAATTCCCCAACCCGCTTTCATAAGGCAGAGACAAGCGATATATCAGTTGCTTTACATAGCAGTGATGCGTTTTTTTTTTTCTTTCATTCCATGAAGTAAATGCTTTACTACTCTATCATAATGGCGTCTGGTCGAGAAAGTACACGTATGATTTCTAATTAAATAATTCAAATATTGTTATTTATGTAAGACATCATTTTAAAATTCCAAACATGGTATATTCACAGATTCAACAATTTGTGAATAACGACACGACATACTTAGAAAATCATCTGTTTGTTGCTGCTTGGCTCTACTTCTACTAACTTTTACATTTTCATTTAGTGAAGCAATGTAATAATGATCATAATTCGATGATGACGACGACGATGACGATGATGACGATGACGATGATGACGATGACGATGATGACGATGATGATGATGATGATGATGATGATGGCGATGGTCGCTCATGATGGTGATAAACAAATGACTGACAACAACAATTTGTTGTTTGCTGATATTTACTATAAAAAATAACTTCGCTCAGCTTCGCTCTGAGTTGGCTTTTATTCGCGCGCCCACCGAGAAACAATGTGGCATAAGGTCGGTGTTTTTAAAATGTGTGATATCCGGATAAAGCCGTGGGTACAAATGTGACTGAAGTGAAAGCCAGTCCAATCCCGAAGGAGATGTACTGCCTGAGGGGAGAGGGTATGGCCTCCTGGGGCTTGTGCTGATATTGATTTCATTGACTCTCACCTAGCGTGTGTGTGTGTGTGTGTGTATATATATATATATATATATATATATATATATATATATATATATATATAGAGAGAGAGAGAGAGAGAGAGAGAGAGAGAGAGAGAGAGACCAGCTTCGTTGTGTATCATCAACTGTCTGTTTTTTTCACAAGCGCATTTAATGAAATTTGTCAGTGGCGGCAGTGGTGATGGTGCTATGTGGTTCTTTTTTTTTATATTACTCATCTCCGTTCGTAATGAGTACCTCTTACGCTACCCGCTTAAGAATTTAGCCAAGATCAAGGAATTATCCAGTTCCATGGATTTTCTTTTCACTTTTCAGCATTTAATTTCTTCTAAAAAAAATGAATAAACTTTATTGATTTTTTTTTTCACTACTCACGGGCTGCTTTTCTTGAGCAAACGTTGACGTCTTGTCGCCAGCAAAAAATTAATTACACCTCCGAATTAAAACTTTTAAATTAATTAATGTTTGTAGCTGGAAGAGGAGGACGATAAATTAAATTTAAATAATTATTATTATGCATAGACTTATCATCCATAATGATTTGTCTGTGATTGTCCAGGTTTAGAAGGAGGTCTGCTCCTGTTGATATTTTAATTTTTAGTTATTTGTTTTTTATGTGTTATTTTTGTACGGCGTTTAAAACACTGTATATCTCTTCTTGGCTCATAAGAACATGCAAGCAAACTAAATCTACAACAAAATTGAAAAACTGTTCCGGTTAATAATGGTTACTTAAATCAAGTACAAGTCTATCCCCACTATCATTGTGTTAAACCTGTTTTATTTAAATACCTCGACTGCAACAACAATACGAATAATTTAATAAAGCTCCACGTGGTGTTTTCGCGCCTTTTTTTTTTTTCGTTCGTTTCTGTTTTAAGAATGACGAAGAGAAAAGCAATAAATAAATAAATAAAAAGAAACAATTAAAAAAAATAAATAATCAGAAAATAAACACGTGCCATATCGGTCTTCTCTGTGTTAACAACGCGTCTGTCGACGTATGTGTGTGTGTGTGTGGTATGTGTGAATTAGAGTCGACACACACACATACTACACACGCGTATGAGTTAGAGTCCACTCCACACGCACACACACACACACACATTATTGTTTTTCAGTTAAATTTTTGTTGGGTAAAAAAATGATAGTCGAGCACTAAATTTCTGAGAAGTTTAAAAAGAAATTCAGGTTTTAATTTTAATTCACGTTAATCTGTAGCTAAGTCGATCGATCACGAAAATAAAGGTGATAAACTACTAAAGAAAGAGTAATCTCCCCAAAGGCATTTTCAGGGTTTCACAGGTGAACGGGAAATTCTTTTACTTTTTTACAAAGTTTCTTACTGACTGTAAGTGCCATCATCAGAATGAAATCGAATATTTTGAACTTTTATTAAAGTTTTTTATTAATTGAATTACAATAACCCTGTCATTCTATTGAATTTTTTCTTCATTGAAGTATGCTTCAGTTTATTTATTTAATAATAATTAGTTACGAATAAAAAATATTTACTGTTCATGTTTAGTTTATAATTATTCGAGTTTAAAAATCCATCAATATTTTCTATTGTAAAAACTCCTCTAAAAATAATCCCTGTAAAACTGTAGTGATAAGGAAAAGAATGAACATTTTAATGTAAATTATTATGCATATTATTTTCTTTGTGTCAGGCAATATGGAGAGGCGGCGGCGGGTAGGGGAAATATTCTGACAAATGGTGAAAAAACGGTGCATTAAGTATTAAAAAGGGTAAGAACCACAGCTCTATATACTCTATGCCTATCAAAATATAAAGTTCAAGTTCATAGTACGTAAAAAAAGATAAATAGAATGAGCAAGTAAAATGAAACGTGTTTTGTTTATATTCTTTTTTTAGGTTTTAACAGATTTCTGCATTTAACGTTTTTTTTATTTATGAAGTGCAACCTTAAAAATAAAAAAAAAAAACAAAGGTGTAATTGAACGTGGAGAATCCGGGCATCGATCCCGGTACCTCTCGCATGCTAAGCGAGCGCTCTACCATCTGAGCTAATTCCCCTGACACAGCAGATGGTAATAATTAATGTATTAATTATTTTGAATTTATCGATATAAAGGTGAGTAATGTTTTTGTCAATGTTTAGATTAAAAAAAAAAAAAAAATGTTGATGTTTTAAGGCTAAAATAGTTAAAAACAGGATTATTCAGTTATTTTTTTTTTAATCATGCAAACCAAGCCGTCCTTTTCATCATCGTCATCGCCATCATCATCGCAGTAATCGTCGTTGCGCGTCGTTCATCATCATCATAATCGCTGTAATCATCGCCATCATCATTGCAGTCATCGTCACCATCGTCATCACCATCATCATTGCAGTCATTGTCGTCGAGCGTCGTTCATCATCAACGCAGTAATCATCACCAGCATCATCGCAGTCATCGTCACCATCATGATCAGAAGCATCATCGTAGTCATCATCATCGTAGTAATCATCATCATCATCATCGTCGTCGTCGTTGTCATAGTAATCGTCGTCATCATCATCATCATCATCATAGTAATCCTCGCCATCATCACCATCATCATCGCCGTCATCGTCGCCATCATCATTATCGGCATCATCGTAGCAATCATTGTAATCGTCATAATCATTATCATCGTCGTTGTCATCATCATCATTGTCCTTCGATGAATTTTATTTTATTGGAAAGAACTTTTAATTATACATATAACTCGGGTTCATAATGAATTGAAAATGTCGATTTGAATCTTATTTTTATTTTATGAAGGAAAAATGAAAATTCGAACGTCATTCGATAAAAATGAATAGGAATCATTTGCTAACAAGTAATAGGAAGAAAGGACAGCGTTTGTAAGTAGTGATGTCCATGATAAATCTTAGTTATTAATATTAAAAATAACTCAAATTATTACGACTTATATTTGTTTTCTTAAAAAGGGCGAAAAGTGTTATAATTGTGATCAAAAAAAAAAAAAAAAAAATAGCAAAAAGAAAAAAAAAAGTTAAAAAACGCAATTGCATGCCATTAATTGTTAATTCACCCCAAAATATTAATTTACCACAAAATAAAAAGCACACCAAATCCTCTGAGACTAGCGAGACCTTTCCATTGCACTCCGGTTGGGTTGACATTTGCGATCACTCCAATGGGCGACTTGGGTGCGTTATTTCTAAGAGTAGGGTCTTGCATTCGCACTCAACCAGATAAACGTGCCAAAAACAGATGTTTTTCTTTTCTTTTTTTTGAAATCTAAAGAATTCCTTGTCACTCAGTTGTCAGTAACTCGAATCTCATCCGCATTTACGAAATGTGAATAACTCACTGATTTTTGGTAATTTTTCATTCTGAAGGTTGGAGTTATTGCGTGGCAAGCTAAAAAATTTTGATTTAAAATATATAATTTCAAAAGAGTGCCAAAAATTTAATAAAAACACAGACTTTGATTTAAAATTTATAATTTCTTCGGGTGAATTAATATTTGCGCTAAGTAACTTTACATTATTTTGTGGGGGAAATAACAGAAAATATCCATAAATCGACGTGTCTTATTCTTGGTCGCAAAATAACTAAAAATACGGACTTCCTAAAAAAAAACCAAAAACGCATTTTAAATAATTTAATTAAATGCTTTCTTGAAACTTAAATTTCAAGTTTATTTGGAAGATAATTATTATAGCGACCTCCACTTTCCCGCGGGAAAACAGTAGCGTAATGAAAAATGCCACAAACTTAACGAAAATAAAGTTTTATCGTCAAAATGCTTATGTTATTATTAAGATGAAAGACCAAAGTATTTTTTAATTATTTTTTGAAATTTTTTAATATTTTCTAACACGTTCGAAATTTTGGTTAAAATCTTCTTTTGTTTACGTCATCGCGGTACTGTTAAAATAACATTGTTTTTTTTTTTTGCGCTTTTTTTCCGTTGAAAACACATTGATTTGGAAATTCTTGTAAAAATCAAGTAATTGTCCGATTTTAATGAAATTTTCAAGACTTATTCACAAATGAATGAAATTATTTTTGAAATATTTCTTTCTAATATTAATAGCCTAAAATAGTAAAACTAAACTCGAATTAAAAGAAAAATGAATTTCTGTATATAAAGTTTTTAAAACATCGGTACATCTGTCTTTCATCGATTTATTTATCTAACTGTCGTAACAAACGAAAAATGTAAACAACAAAGTTGAAAATCTCTTAAAAATCCAATATTTCTAATGAATTTTGAATTAGTTTTAGTAGAACTCGGTCCGTCCTGCTATCCATAGTTGGGGATAGAAGAAGAGGATTCATACCTTTTTTTTAGCAAATTTAGGGATTAATTAACTGAATTTAGTAAAAGTAGTAATGTTTGCTTTTTACTAAACACTAAAAATAACGTTTATTTATGCATCGTAGTCTGTGAGTTCATAGCTAAAAGAAAAATGTATAATCATACCCCTTATTACTTAAAAGGCGGGGGAAAGATGTTTAAAAATAAAGAAATACGAAACTCCAGCAATGCAATAATCAAGACATTGGGATTTTATATTTAAAAAAATAAATTATCTTTAACCCTATATAATCAGTAAAGATATATTTTTTTATTCTATACGATTTTATGAAAATTAGTAGAATTGATAATTTTGTTTTTATAGTATACTGGAAGTAGTTCATTTTTTTAGTTAAATGATACTTTTGGGTTTAATACATTGCTTTTGTCATAAAATATCTAATTACAACCAAGTGTGTGTATGTGTGTGTGTGTGTGTGTGTGTGTGTGTGTGTGTGTGTTTTAATCTGAATTTAAGAGTTATTGAATTATCATATATCATATTACTCTTCCCATAGGGAAAAGGAGTCAATCAAAGGCGGTAATTTAAAATTACCTTTTTGAACATCTACGTTAAAAATAAATTTAACAGTTAATAATATGAAAAAAAAAAATTCTTTTCAAAAAGGTTCACACTCAAAAATAGCATTTTTAAACATTACATTTTCGATTCTTCAAACATGTCTTTATTATTCAATAAAAAAAAAAAAACCCAAAAACAAAGCTCTTCTTGCGACTTGCAACGGGATGAATTTTAAATAAATATTAAGTGTAGATTTTTTTTCCTTTTCTCGGAAAGAAAATGACATATTTTAGTAAATTATGGAAGCACCAACTGTCACAAAAAAAATCTTTTTTTCGAGTTTTATTGAATTATCAGGTCATCCCATAAGTTCTGTCCGAATTTTAACTTTTTGTTAAAATGAACGAAATTTAAAGAGTATTTTATAATGTCTAATGGTGCTGAACATTATTTTTATGTTTAGATGCATTTAAACTGATCAAATTTTATTTCAGAGAACAATAAAATTAAATTTTGTTTGATTAAAACCCTGCTAACATGGAAGTACCCAAGAATCATTTGAGGCACATAATGCTTTATGAGTTCAAGAAAGGAAACTCAGCAGCCGAAGTGGCTAGAAACATTCACTCAGTTTATGGAGAGGAATGTGTGAATGAAAGAACTTGCAGAAGATGGTTTGCAAAATTCAGAGGTGGAAATTTCCCCCTTGAAGATGAAGACCGAACCGGACGTCCAGTTGAGTTTGATGAAAAGCTTCTTGAAGCAGCCCTTGAAGAAAATCCTGCTTTATCAGTTGAGGAATTGGCAGTGGTTCTCAGTTCAAACCATACAACTGTTCATCGTCATCTTCAACAACTTGGAAAAGTTCCTAAACTTGGAAAATGTGTGCCTCATGAATTGTTTGAAAACAACCTCAAATCCCGAGTTGACATCTGCTCTTCGCTCCATTCTCGCCAACTTGTTTCACCTTTTTTGGATAAACTTGTGACTGGCGACGAAAAATGGATGTTTTATCGAAATGTTAAGCGTCGTAGACAGTGGCTTGGTAAAGGGGAAGGACCCCAGCCACAGCCGAGAAGGGAACTTCATAGGCAAAGGTTCTTCTTTCAATCTGGTAGGATCGCCAAGGAATAATCCACTTTAAAATTCTTACCACCTAATGCAGCAATTAATGCTCAAATATACTGTCAGCAATTAGAGCGTTTGAATCAAGCTTTGAGGAAAAAAAAGACCTTCTCTAGTGAATCGAAAAGAGGTGATGTTTCATCGGGACAATGCGCGACCCCACACAGCACAAAAGATCGAAGAACTTGGTTGGCAGAAAATTCCTCATCCACCTTATTCTCCCGATCTTGCTCCTTCCGACTATCATTTGTTTCGTAGCTTACAGAATCATTTGGAAGAAACAGCTTTTGTAACACAGGAAGAGGTTAAAACTGACATTTGTGAGTTCTTCGAATCAAAGTCAAAAGAATTTTACAGTAATGGAATTAGTAAGCTTGTTAATAGATGGAAGGAAGTCATAGATAATCAGGGAAAATACATTGTTGATTGAATCTGTAATTAAATGTAACATTTAGTCACTTGTTTTCTTTATTCAAAATTCGGACAGAACATGGGATGACCTGATATTTTTGGTAAGATTCAAGACGAATTTTCCGGATGCTGATATTGAATAAATGTTTTGTTTTGTTGAAATACTATCTTCAGGGATTTCTTTTTTATCTAACTATGAAAAAATTTTCTCGGCATCCATCCAATTTAAAAATTACACATTAAATATCGTAATAGGAGGGTGAGGAGATTAGTGTTCAAACAAGCCTCAAAAAATATTTCCACGAAGTTTTCTTTTTCCACAAAATTTTCCTATTCAGTAAATTTAGGGATTAATTAACTGAATTGATAGGCGAATAGTAGGCGTAAAAAGATGCGGGGTGCGAGAGTTCCACCCCGGGTGACAGTTTTAAGGGGAAGCTTTTTCCCGTCTAACTGTATCAGCATGTATAGAAAAAAAAAGAAAAAAAAAAGAAAAAGTTACTTTGTAGAAAGTTGTAGCTTTCATTTTAGAAATAAAGATGGCCCGAATTTTTTTACACTTTTTCCCTATATGTTGGATATATTTTAAACGGAATTTGAAACAATTTTATTAAATTCACAAAGTTTTCATGTTACTTTAAACTCAATATAAATTAAAAACTTTTAAAATCCCTAATTTTTCTTTCAGTTATTTTAAAATTTGAATTTTTAACTATTCCCTCCTCATCCAGACACAAATTCCAATACTGGATTTTCAAGCACCAGATGAAGGGCAGATTTTCAATCCCGTAATCATCCTGATTTCAAAAAAATAATGGATAGCGCCTCGGATTGAGGAATCGGAGAGCCGAGTTCGAATTCCAGTCGATTCCATTAAATTCACTTACGTGCTAATACCCTTGGGAAAGGTATGAATCCTCTTCTTCCACCCCCAGCTATGGATAAATAGCAGGATAGACTTGGATGGCAGCTGGTCTACCGCAGAAAGAAATAGCAAGCTACTGCGGGAAAGAAATCTGCCTCGTCAGTCATATATCGAAAGATACATGACCGCCTAAGCGTGTATCACACATGACATATAACTGAATGATAATATGTAGAGCAAGTGTGACCCAAGTTAGAGTGATTTCAGTCAAACAGAGCGACAGACAGAATTTGCCGTTTATTTAAAGATGAAGAGCAGACAATGATACATATTTAAAAGTATTTGTCAGTTTCATTATATAAGTGAATAAGGAATACAAGAAAAACATAATGGATCGGATCCTTGTTTAATATTTGAAAGAATATTTGTACACGAAATAATGAACTACCTTCATTAGGTTGTTTTACCGAGACTCATATTCTGAGCACGTCCTTTCCCGTATAATAAAATTCATAAATAAAATACTTCTAATTTTAAATACTAAAACTAATATGCAGGATGAACCAAAAAGTAGGGGAACAGTAGGTTGAATAGGGTTTGTGTTAGGGTTATATTATAACTTATTAACTATGGTGATCCAAAATGTTTGTCGAAGCGTGGAAAATAGACTTCCAACCTGTGTAAATTGTGATGGACAGCATATTGAGCACCGTCGTTGAAAAAAATTTCAGTGCTTTTGTATTGTATTATTGTATATAATAAAATTTAATTGTATATGTAATAATTTTTTTATCAGGATTTATTTGTATTGTTATGTAATCTTAAAATAAATGTTATCATTTACTGTCCACCTACTTTTGGTCCATCCAGTATATAAGTATTTGTTAGGAAAATCAATGACAAAATGCTAAGAAAATTTCGTGTAACGCGTTTCGTCCTTAGGACTTCATCTGATTGACATGGTGTTTAAAGTTGAGATATTCAGCCACCCACCCACGAGGGTGTCATGCGGCACAAGGCCTTTTTTAATGTGGGCATTCCCGAGCCATTTAGGCTCAGCCAAAAAATAGCCCATTTGAACCCGTATAAACGGGTTCAGGGCCGAATTTACCTCCCCGAAGGAGACTTCGCCCTTCGGCGTAGCCTCCTTCGGGTTCCTCTCCGTCCGGAGACAGAGAGTTGAACCGATCAGTCGCTCAGAAAGTATCTGGAACTGCTTGTTTAAAGTTGATGTAACTGCACATGCGCACGACGGAGACGATGCTGACATTCTAATCTTAAAAAAGCTTGTTACAAAATATATGTTTGGGTATATAGTCTAGCCAATTCAATTTTGTTTTGTTTTTGTTTTTATCACTTTTGCTATGAAATATGCCACAATGTAAAAGATCTGCCATGAAAAGTGAAAAGCTTTTAGAAGCTTGACGTAAATTTATTGTGGATGTTCTAGCGATTAAAGCACTTTCTGTAGATCTACCACGGAATAATGATATATATATATATATATATATATATATATATTATGGATATAGATCCGACAGTATGAAGAAAAATATACGGAAAAACAAACAAAAATCCTAATATGCAATTATGCTGTTTTAATGTTAATATAATGTCGGCGTCGGACGTTTCGGTCTAGTAGATCATCTTCAGGACATATTCATAAAACATAATTAACATTAGACTATATTCAATTCAACATGAAAAGACGATGAACATAAGAGTAAGACTAATCAAATAACTGAAATTTTTCAAGATCAGCGTTCCGTTTCAATATGATAACGTATATTAACATTAAAACAGCATAACTGCATATTAGGATTTTTGTTTGTTTTTCCGTATATTTTTCTTCATATATATATATATATATATATATATATATATATATATATATATCATAGAAGACCGGACTTTCTTGGGATAGCAAAGGTCTGGTTTTAGAAATAATATGAAAAAAAATACCACCTAAAATTCGATGCAATTTATTTAATCTATTATAAAAAAAAAAGATATATCTAATTTCGATGAAATGAAATCTACATCAATTTTTAATCTACACATATGCCTCCTTCCTACATTCTAAAATGTTTAGAATATGAGGCTAGGTAAGGAAATTATAGGAATGTAATCTAGTATTTGACAGCTAAAAAAAAAAAAAAAAAAAAAAAGAAACAAAAAATAAAGGAAAAAACATTTCGGATGCTGAAAATTCAGGCTACAGATTTACTGATTCATCCTTCACACACACACATATACATTGTAGTGTAACTGATATGAACATAATTTATTCATTTTTAGCATCTATCTATCTATCTATCTATGTATCTATCTCGTAAATAATAATAAACATATCTATCCATACACACGCACTCGTACTACAGACATGAACGATTTTCACGTCAATTTTCCAACATACACCTTTCTTTCCCTTGTTGTGACCTTGGCTAAATTAACACTTGACACCACCTTGACGGCTCTCGAATCGTCACGACACCTTCTTAAGCATGACATCTAATAACTTCAACGCTAATTCCTTTTCTCTGAATGACGACAGCCAACCAAATACCTGAGTGGTATATTAATGTTGTTAACCCGCCAGATGTTCCCCACTTTCTGTTATAGTGTTGATAAGGTTAGATACCTGTTACCCTTGAAAAGGAAAGAGATGAATTGGGACTCCCTGTCGAGTTATATAGGCTGATGGATTGTGAAGAGTATGTCACGATGGCGGATTTACAGCTTCAACTTTAACTTCACTATTCAAAATTGGCTTATTCTTTTTTTTTTCTGAAAAGGAAAAGGACAGCGTTTAATTAGAAGCGAATATCCATAGCTATTTAATACTGTCAGGTACTATGGATTTTATACTGTCAGGTACTATGGATTTTATACTGTCAGGTACTATGGATTTTACAAGGTGAGGAAACGACTTAAAGCTGGTATTTGGGTGTTTATCTAATATATCTTAGGATTTCTGTAGTTATTTACTAACAACCCTATGAAGGTAGGATGTGGTACAAAGTTGATGTAACGTGATTGTAGGTAGTGTAGTAGGAATTTGTTTTCTGTGTCTGCATTTGGAAACGAACCCTGATCTTTTGTTTATGGTCTATTGTTTATGAGCTTCTCTTTTCCTGGAAAAATGATTTTTTACTATTTTCGCTTTTAGGCAAACGTTACCTATTTTGACTTGTAAGCTGGTTTTGTTTTTCTTATTTCCATACTAGTTCTGGTACGTTTAGCTAAGGCAACAAAGCCACTAACATGCAGGAGTTTACTGAGTGTTAAAGAATATAAGAAAAACATTATCAGGGCCTAAGAACAATAAAAGAATAGAAATTAAGAAGATAGAAGATAACTACTGTCAGAGCGTTTAAATTTTCAAAAATCAATTTTTGAAACTAGAAGACCGAAGAGAGTTCCACAAGTGAAAATTACGAGAAAATAAATTGTTAGCATAGGACATACAGTTGAATCTACGCATTTCAAATTTAACGTGTTGAAACCTTGCTGTTAATTTAGTACTGCGCATAAATGCATAGTTTAGGTACCATAGAGGATAGTTCACCAGAACAGTTACCATAAAGGTATTTCTAGAAAAGTCACAGGAAAGGTGTATATCAAATAAGAATCGATACAATTGCCACCTTTTGAAGAAACCGTAATATTTCTCTTTGAATTTATGGCGTAATTGACTTGAAAAATGTTGCCTAACAAACAAGGTTTTTCCCTTCCGTGTCTGTTTTTTGGAATATAACGATCCGAAACTCCACTGGAGATATGAATGTGAACGTTGGTATTCATTAGAATTTGTCTGATTTTTTAAAAATTTTTTATTTCATTTGAAAGAAACGATAGGCTGGTTGGGAAAAATCTCTTTAAAACGCGGATATTTTTGCGAAATATGTTCGTAGCTGTCGAAATGTCAGCAAAATTTCGATGCCAGATGATGACTAATGGGATTCGGTCATAATTTTCATTGTGTTTTTCGGTGTTTTGATTTGGGGTAAAATTATGGTAATCTTTCATTTTAGCTATATGAAATTTGTTACAGTCTCGACCCATGATAGCCGCGCATTAACATAATGCCGAATTAAATCCTTAACATGCTCTCAATAATCTTATCTCCGTGCAAATTCGTCTTAATGCGCAAAAATTAGGACTTTCTGGTTGATTTTATTGTGCAATAAAGGTGGCCAGAACAGCAGGGGAGATAAATATGTGATTATGTCGGCTTGCAAAACATTTCGATCATTAGATGACACCTTGATAACTTTACTCTAGTGTATAATAATTTAAGTTTTTTTTAAAATTATTATTGTAGTTATTTATTTATTTATTTATTTAATAATAATAATAATAATAATAATAATAATAATAATAATAATAATAATAATAAAACCTTGAAATAGAAATCTCAAAAATGTGGCACATGGGAACATCAACAATCCCTGTTGTATTTGGAGCCCTAGGACTGGTTGGAAAAGATTGCAGTAGACTAATTGAAGGGGTTTCGTGGAAGTCTATGCCTCAAGGAGATACAAAAACTTGTTCTGACAAGTACAGCCCACACTTTACGAAGGGCTTTATCTATGTAATTTTTTTTTTTTTTTTTTTTTTTTTTTTGTCAGTGGAAAGTGTCATGATGCCATTTTAAACCTTAGGTCCCTGGGCGGGACCCGGAAAGAAATGTGTAAACGCCAGAAATCAAAGGAAATAATAATAATACAAATCATCAACACCAATCTGAATACGTAAAATTCCTAAAATTAAACTATTTTCAGGTGAGCAGAATGTTTGTATCGTAAGTACTCTATAAAGGACTAGAGCGACAATAGTCAATAAATTAATAAAGTTTCAAATGACTTATCTTTCGACCGACTTTCGCTGACACACCGCTCATTAAGGTCAAACGGTCAAATAAATCTTTTGAATTATTGACAGACATCATATCATAAGAAACGCTAATCATAGACCCCAAGCAAATTTCAAATTTGTACTATGCTAAAGTCTGTTAAGAACATGATGTTTAAATATGCAAAAGGTCAGAAATGGCATCATGACATTTTCCACTGATCATTTTCGTAAAAAAAAAAAAAGAAAAAACAAACAAACATTACACATATTTTACATAGATAAAGCCCTTCATAATGTGTGATTTGTACTTGTGAGTACAATTTTTGTATTTCTTTAAGGCAATGAGTCTATCGGATCCTTTCTAATCAATCCGAGGGCTCCAACTACAACTGGAATTATTGATGTCCTCGTGTGCCACACTTCTGAGATTTCCATTTCAAGTCCTTGCATTTTGATAATTTTTTAAAATATCTTCAAAGACCCGTTGCAGTACGCAGTGACTGCTATATCAATAAGGAGAAACTTTTTTTGTTTGCAGTCTCTAATAACAATGTCTGGGCGGTTAGCTTTGTTAGTTCTGTTTGTGTGTACTGTGTAGTCCCATAAAATTGTAACAGGTCCTATCCCGTAACCGGGTCTGGGTGGTGTTCATACTAATTTCTTGCCGTTTTGTTCCCGTAGAAGTTGCAGATTCTCCAGTGCAGATTTTGGCCCACTCTGTCATTCCAGGTTTTATATTTAGTCGGTGCCAATACCGTGCAACCTGATACAAGATGATCAATTGTTTCTGGATATTTATCACAGAATCTGCATCTTAGGATAACACCATTTTTTAGTATCTTTGCTTGATAATTTCTAGTTAACGTACATTGGTTCTGTGCAGCAAGAATAAGACTTTCGGTTCCAGCTTTTAACCCTGCACTACGTCGCCACTGATGGGTACGGGTTTTGTCTACATCATCTTGTTTGGTACGGGCAGAGTATTGGCTATGAAGCGGTTTATTTTGCCATTGTTTCTGTATCTGCTCAGTTGCATTTAATTTTGCTTTCTTTTTTAAGTATTAGGTTGTCCCAAAAGTTCGTAAACACTTGTAAAAAATTGAAATTTTACTCGCCAAGTAATAACAAAAACAACAAAAATTATTCCTCAAAATAAAGACCATCATTTTCCAAGATTTCTGCCATCTGCAAGCTTTCGGATCTGGTGAAAGTACCATTCAGCCGGCTTCGAATCAAAGAATTCTTGACACGCTTCCTCGACTTCATCAAACGAGTCGAATCGGCGGCCCTTCAGAAAGTGTTGCATTGAGCGGAAAAGGCCGTAATCTGATGGAGCACAGTCAGGACTGTAGGCTGGATGTGGCAGAACCTCAACGCCGTCCAGCTCTTCAAACTTGTCTTTGGTCTTCCTGGCGGTGTGTGGCTTGGCATTGTCCTGCTGCATCAAAGCGCGCTTTCGGTTGATCAGAGCCGGGTACTTTGGCTTCAACTTTTCGTAGACCCGCTCCAGTTGTTGACAGTAAAGTTCGGCACTGATGGTACGACCATTCGGAACCAACTCAAAATGCACGATTCCTTCAAAGTTCCACCAAACGCACAACATGACTTTCTTGGCGAATCGATCTTGTTTTGGAACCGACGGTTTCTCTTGCCCTTTCTGAACCGATCGCTTGTCTCGATTGTGCTGGATTGTGTTGCATAAAAATTCAATTTTTCGCAAGTGTTTACGAACTTTTGGGACAAACCTAATATTTTGCAGTTTCAGTCGGTGTATTTGTGCTTTAGTTGTATTTCTGCACCCATTTGAAACTCCATTTTGAATTATTATTATTATTATTATTATTATTATTATTATTATTATATTTTTTATTATTTTATATTTTTTACATATTTTATATCTTCTTCCATAGTTGACTAATTTTTAAGTGCTCACTCACCCGGTATTCGCCACCTTTTCAAGCCTGTGTAAAAAATATATCTACAAATGAAACAAAGTGCAAAAAGAGGAGATTCATGCTTTACCCAGGGTTTATTGCTATTTACAGAAGTACCGGAATAAAACACGAAATGCTACTGATTACCGTGTTGAATAAGCGGGCATTTTGCATGGAACTGACAAAATTCTCAATAACAACAATAATAAAAAGAACAAGACGAAATAATCGAACCTGCGTCCCACTTTGCAGGCGAAATCACCATTTGATCCGGTGTGTTTTTATCACTCAGCCACGTAGAAGTTCTATTTTACATTTTTAGGAGGCGCATCCAAAGGTTGTTTTTCAGCCATATCTTTTAGATCTTTCCTCTTCTTCTACCCTCCCCCAGCTATGGGTAAATATCAGGACAGACCGGGTTCTATAGCCTTGGATGGCAACTGGTATATCGCAGAAAGAAATGGCAACCTACTGCTGGAAAAAAATTGCCTCGTCAGTCATGTATCGAAAGATACATGATCGACTAAGCGTGTATCATGCATGGCACATAATTAACTGATCTTTTAGATTATTTTTAAGATGAAGAAAAAACGGAACGATTTACGACTAAAATATCATTGCGACTTTTAAGAATTCGAATTAATATTTTAGAATTTAATGAATTATAATTTATAGCCGCAAATTGTGTGATGGATATCGGCACTAAAAATAAATTTGGTGTGCCGAGTTTTATTCTATTTTATTTTTTAATCATTTCATCACAAGCAAGGCAATAAAGCCACTAAGACGGGGGGTACTGTGTTTGAGAAATTATAAGAAAAAGAAAAAATATTAACGAGCGATAACAAGAAAAGAACAGGAATTAAGAAGACAGTAGATAACGATTAAATTTAAATTTTTGAAGATCAACGTCAACTGGGAAGCAAGAAGCCGGAAGAGAGTTCCACACGTGTGAAGTGTGATAAAAGAAACTGTTATCATAGAACTTACGGTTGCGTCTAGCCATTTAATTCCAGTTCGATTTTGTTCACTTCACTTCGCACTAATGTACTTGGAAAAGGCATAAATATATCTTCCTCTAGCTATGAGTTAAATAGCAGTGCAGGATGGGCTCTCTTGCCTGGAAGAGGCAACCAAGGGAAAACACTGAATTCAAAACTAGCCTGAAGAAAGTTGGGTTTCGTCAGATTATCACAGCCACTGCTGCTATATCTGCAGTAAAGGCATTGCCTCTAAGACCTTAATGGTTACTGGACACATACGCGTGAATTAAAGTGATTTTTCAAGCGCAGCTTAGATGTGGCCCAAGGCCGAATGTAGGGGGCACCCAGTGAGGATCAATACGCGTGAATTATACTTAGAATAAAGTTTCAGATACTGTATCAAATCAATTTCGGAATACTGATCATTTTCTCAAAATTGATTTTTTTTTCTTGGAATTGTCCACGAAAATAAATAAATAAATGGCGGACAGAATAAAATTATGGGGTTAAAATATTTTTCAAAAATTATTAAGGGGGCGGAGTACAATTACTACAGACCCGAGGATAAATCTTAACTATTTTTTTTATTGCCATTCTAAAAGAGACATGTATACAAGCAACTTTCTGTTTAACTATATATTTGAGCGTTACTTTCCAAGCTGTCTAATATCTAACCTCTCTCACGGTTGCTTAACCCAACCAGAGTGAGCGACATAATAATAATATAGTCTTATCCCATGCTTTTAAATATTCTCGGTCAGTTTATGCTAATAAGAAAAATGTCGATTCTTAAATATAACAAAGAATCGACTCTGTTATAGACAGGCTTTGTCCTATATTTTAATCCACAATAACCATCCATTCGCATTTCTTGATGGTAAGTCTATTTTCCACTGAACTCCCACTTACCCGTTCAAGATGGAAGCTGATGACACGCTCTATCTTATATTAAAAAAATGTTTAAATTATAAAGATTTGTTGTTTGAAACCAACTTCAACGCCAAGAAAGATTAATGGAGTACTTAATAACAAACTCGATAGCGTTGACTTGAGAGGTCATCAGTCTAACATCGCTTAACACCTGGGACAGACCATCAGACGATACTGGGTAGTTATTTATTAAGTTGTCTGGCACATGGCTACCTTCATGGCAAACCCTGTGAGAATCAAACGCACCACGCTATAAGCAGTAAGCAAAATTAACAGCGGTTGTTTAAAGGTCTTAACTGTATATTGGTTATGTAATGTTAGTTCGTGCAAAGATTGATTAAATAGGTACTTTACAATTATCATGACATTTTGGGATAGAAGTTTGAAAAAAATGTTTTTGGATAATTTAAAATTCCAGATAATTAAATGCCTAAATTATCAAAAAGGAATGAAGTAAAAAAAAGTCATTTCCCGAATGAAATTGAACATTTATATCATAAGATAACATTTTTATATGCTTTGTTTAAAGTTTTGCCCAGTTTATTTTTTATGGAAAAAAAAGTGTCAATATTTACACTATTTATATTAGGACAATTGTCCTCATCATTGTTGTTGTTATGACAGAGTTTCAACCATTGTACTCTCCGGCCTGATTGAATACCTACATTATTATTGAAAAAGAGTGAAGAAAAAGTTAAATTTCAGAGATATATAAAAAAATTAACAGCATGGCCCGGCGTTGCCCGTGCTTGATTCAAAAATCGTACGACTCATACAGCAATTGCTATCACTTGACTTAAAATATCTTTGCCCTTCCTTGCCTTTAAAGAAGTGCCCTTTGCCGTGCTGATGTTGCTACATACCTTACTTCTTGCCTATCTCACACTGCGAATTTTTTCTAAGCTCTATACTAAACATTAAATCTGTTACGAAAAAAGAACTAAACAAAATGAACACAAAACGATCAGCTTTAAAAAAGGACTCGTAACTGGAAAAACCGAATGAAAAAAGAATGTTAGCAACAAATATTTTTTACACCCCAGTTCTGCGGAATCAGAATCAACGTTGAATTTAAGCAAGCGAATGAGCCAATTGGAGTAAAGTGCCATGCAGATTTAAATTTTTCCCACTTGTGACGAATGCAGCTATCGATTTTGTTTTTTGCATGCTAGCATGATAATTAACATTCGTGTCACTCAGCTGTTGGCTCTCACGCTGGCTAATAGAATCTTACTGCCTATTCGTGGCAGCCAGCTATTGGCTCTCACTCTGGCAAGTATAAAATGGCCGCAAACTACATGAAAACTGCCGTAGAAGCATGAAAAAGTCGATTATTTCCACTAGCGATGGGAGTTGGGAAATACAAAGTTGGTCTTGGCCTTCCCGCTAACTTGGAGCATGTGTATGTAAATTTTGGTGCGAATCCATCGAAAATTGCGGCCGTGCATTCGTTACACACACACACACACACACACACACACACACACACACACACACACACACACACACACACACACACACACACACACACATCCTGCCTTTTATAGATAGATATAGATATATCATCCAATAAAATGTTCAAACGCTTTGTTCATTGTTTTGTCCAGTTTATTTTTTTATGAAAAAAATGCGTCAACATTTAAACTATTTATATTCGGACTATTGTCCTCATCTTTGTTGTTGCTATGACAGAGTTTCAACCATTGTACTCTCCGGCCTCCATCAGGTGTATATCGACCTGTGTAACCTGCATGGAATTCCGAAATAAACAGTTTATTTAATGTACGGCAGTAGACCTTTCTTGTTCCACTGCGCATGTCAAGGAATATCGTCTAGAACAAGTCGATATCCCTAGACATGGAAGATGATTTTTTGATGGAGGGGGAGCGTCTAATGCATCGAAGCG
This sequence comes from Acanthosepion pharaonis, assembly GCA_903632075.3. Taxonomy (NCBI): domain Eukaryota; kingdom Metazoa; phylum Mollusca; class Cephalopoda; order Sepiida; family Sepiidae; genus Acanthosepion; species Acanthosepion pharaonis. Next base: position 372,534 of record CAHIKZ030000606.1, read on the forward strand.
TCTTATAAGCAGTGAAATACAGTAACAGTTAGAATTGGATTTTCTTATTCTGCATGTTTCATATTATAAAAGATAAAGTTTATCTTCTTGGTGGATTAATTTACATATATTGGCTGTGTAAGAAATTTCCACGGTTCGCATTATTTCTTGTTACGCTAGTTTCCCGATTATCCGGACACCTTGGGACAACGGTTAAAAGAATATGTTCGGATAATTCAAAGTTCCGGATAATTGAATACCTAAATTATTATTGAAAAAGAATGAAGAAAAACTTAAATTTCAGAGATATATTAAAAATATATATATCATCAAATAAAATGTTCAAACGCTTTGTTAATTGTTTTGTCCAGTTTATTTTTTTTATGGAAAAAATGCGTCAATATTTGAACTATTTATATTCGGACTATTGTCCTCATCTATTGTTATCATAACGGTTCGGCGGTTGGGGCCCCCGGCCTTCTTCAGGTGTATATCGAAGGGCACAACTTCATTTCTAATTATTACATTCTTCACGGTTACCATAGATTTAGTGCCCTTTCTCGGTCTGTGATTAATTTTTCGTATTTAGTCCGGTTTTTATGCTGAGATATGCTATTCAGGAGGTAAAATTAGGGATAGTAGGGAGAGCTATGAAATACAAGAAAAAAACTTTTTTCCAATTATTTCCTTAACTTTTTTCTTTTTTTTTTTTTGGTGAAGAGGTCAGTAGTTCTTCGGGGCGTCATAGTAACAAAGTGACAGATACAATCTGATTTTCTTATTCTGCGTGGTTCATTATATATATATATATATATATATATATATATAAGTTTTTATTCTTGCTGGATCAGTTTACATATATTAGCGTGGAAGCTGTTTGAGAAATTACCAGAATTTGCATTATTTCTTGTTACGTTTCCGAATATCCTGACACCATGAGACAACAGTTGAAAGAATATGTTCAGACAATTCAAAATTCTGGATAATTGAATAACTAAATTATTATTGAAAATGAATGAAGAAAAAATTAAATTTCTGACATATATATATATACATATATATATATATTCATATATATATATACATATATATATATATATTGTTGTGGATTCCGGATTGAAATCCGGTACCAATAAATAACAAACACCAGGAATGAATATATGAAAATAATGTATTAACGTAATAATACAAACTGGTAAAGCAGGTTAGTAGTTCCAGGAATATGGGTTAGTAGCAAATATATATATATAGTCTTTGGTATTGAAGTATCGCTGTATGACTTCTTACTGAGTCTACGTGCTCGCTCACTGTGACTCCTACAACGCTGTTACCTCACCCTCACTCTTCCGGTTACCAACAACCTTTTACTCTGTCACTTTGTCACTCGACTCTCTTCGGTCTTGCTCCCTCGGGTCTTCATGTAGGCGTAGTATATGTATATACTGGGTGAGTTCATTTGTGTAAAAAGGGAGAACCCCCTATATATATATATATATATATATATATATATATATATATATATATATATATATATATATTCCAATAAAATGCTCATTGTTTTGACTAGTTTATTTTTTATGGAAAAAATGGGTCAATATTTAAACTATTTATATTAAGACTAGTGTCCTCATCTTTATTGTTGTTATCATAACGTTTCGGCGGTTGGGACCCCCGGCCTTCTTCAGGTGTATATCGAAGGGCACAACTTCATTTCTAATTATTACATTCTTCACGGTTACCATAAATTTAGTTCTCTTTCTCGGTCTGTGAATTATTTTTCATATTTAGTCAGGTTTTTATGCTGAGATATGCTATTTAGGAGGTAAAATTAGGTATAGTAGGGAGATCTATGAAATACAAGAAAAAAACTTTTTTCCGATTGCTACTTTTAAAAGTTTTTTTTTTAAATTCCTCGGAGCGTCTTATTATAGTAACAAAGTAACAGTTACAATTTGCTATTTTTATTCTGCACGTTTCATAATATAAAAGATATATATATAGTTTATCTCCTTGTGGATTAATTTATATATATTGGCGTGGAAGCTGCGTAAGAAATATCCACGGTTTGCATTATTTCTTTTTACGCTAGTGTCCCGATTATCCGGACACCTAGATACAACGGTTAAAAGAATATGTTCGGATAATTCAAAATTCCGGATAATTGAACACCTAAATTATTATTGATAAAGAATGAAGAAAAATGTCATTTAACATTTATATCTTCCTATAAAATGCTCAAACGCTTTGTTCAAGGTATTGTTCAGTTTATTTTTTTATACGTCAATTTTTGTCTGTTTCTGGCTGGTCTCGAGTTTTTCTGCTCTTAACTCTCGAAGCCGGATAAAAGAGTTGCGAGCTTACGGCCATATAGCGTGGAAACACCGGTTCCAGTACGATCACCGAAGTTATGCAACATCGAGCCTGGTCAGTTACCTTTAGGGGTGACTGGTTGAGAATAGCAGGTGCTGTCAATTTAGATATGTGGCTGGTGTAATCGATAATGGCCCGGAATTGTTCATCGGAGAGCCAAGTTCCAGTTGCTGTTGTGTTCGTTATATTTACTTAGGCGCAGATACCTTTGGGAAATATATATATCCACCTCTTTTCTCCCCATCTATGGGTTAATTACTAAGACATGTATCACTAAATCATTATAATCTAAAATAAATTTCTTACAGTTAAAAAGTATTTTCTGGCTTTAAATGAACTGTAAAGGGTTGATAAACCGTAGAAAACAAACCTCTTATGAGAATTGTGTAATCCATAATCTCCGTCGTGACCAAGCTGTGATAATTAAGATGTGTATTCTTTGTATGAAAACAACGAAAAAACAATAATTAAATAAACTGATTTTATCAGCATTATTTTTTTTTTTTTTAATCAAATTTTGAGTATAGTTTTTAAATATTTAAAGCGCTAGTCTAAGATGAAATCAGAATGGGTTTAGTTCGGATAATTAAAAAATGTTTAGATTATTTCAATTTTTTTTTTTAATTTCATGTCCGAAAAATCGGGGTACGGATAACCAAGGAAGTACTGTAGTACCAATTTTTTTTTTCTGTTTGTTTAAATCTAAAACATTGCTATTTATTCTTTTCTTCTTGAAATTCATTTGGAAACGAAAAAGATTTTTGAAGTAACCATATTTTGTAACCGTTATCACTCCAAGCAAGGCAATAAGGCCACTAAGACACAAGGTGTTACAGGGTGTGGGAGAATTAGGAACAGAAACATTAATAATGAGAAGGAAGAGAAAAGAATAATCAGGAGGACAGTAAATAGAAATTGACATTGCATTTTAATTTTGCAGAATAAAGTTGGCTGGAAAGCATGGAGTCAGAAAAGAGTTCCACAAACGAGATGTTCGAGAAAAGAAATTTTTAGCATAGAACTTACGGCTACATCTAGTTAGCTCAACTATAAATTGATGAGATCTCGACGCCAGTCTAGCACTGCGCTTAAATCCAGAAAATCTACGTACCATAGAGAAAACTCACTTGAACAATTACCATGAAAGTATTTATAGAAAAGACAGCATCCTTACGGCGGTGGGAAACTGACTGAAGCCGAACCGCTAGATCAGGACCGATAATATTACTGATTCTCCTTTGGATTTTATCAAGGATCTCAAGGTAAATATCAGGGAGACCAGACCATATGTGGTAGCAATATTCTAAGCATGGACCAATGGTAGACTTATAGATATTTAAGATAGATTCTGGAGAGAAAAATTGTCTCGCACCAACTTTCTTAACAGCTGACCTAGCAATGAATTCAATATAGTTTTTCAACTTGATGTTAGCTGAGAATGTTAGCTCGTGAAGGCACAATTGGTCACTTTCCTGGCCGTTAGCATCAACCATTAAGGCAGAGAGGGGTCTCCCAGAAGATTAATGGACACAAGTTTAGTTTTGAAGGCGTTAAAAATTAATAAGCCATGTTTTGTCCCATTTAGCAGTGGACTTGAGTACGTTTTGGACATCGGCTGCCATTTTGATCTTACTGGACTTATCAGCCTTACCATCGAGACAGGAGTAAATGGTTGTCATTGGCGTAGATACCAAGTTGAGAGCTTATGTCATCGGGAAGGTTGTTAATGAAAATTAAAAACAGTGTAGGGCCAAGGATTGAGCCCTGGGGGACATCCGCGTTAGCATGAAAGGATCTAGACAAGACGCCCTTCAGGATAACATTTATTTCACGATTTGATAGGAAAGACTAGATCAATTCAAAAATGTGTCCGGAGACACCGTAACTTTTTCTGCTTGTGGAGAAAACCTATATGTCAGTCCCTGTCAAAGGCTTTCGAGATGTCCAACGCTACAGCCCGGGCTTCACCGTTTTTATTTAGAGAATGATAGACACTTTCTGCAATTATCGTCAGTACATCAGCAGTTGACCTGGAGAAACGAAAGCCATATTGCTTGTCGGATAAAAGAAGCCCCTGTAATGAGAGATAATGAACCAATTCCGTACTGAGTAGTGCCTCTAGGAGTTTCCCCAAAAGAGGTAGAAGACTAATAGACCGATAGTTGGGAGGGACGGACGGTTCACCAGAGTTCTTGAAAAACTGGAACAACTGATGATGACATCCAGCAGGCAGTAAAAAAAGGCAACGAGGAAGCACACTTCTTAATGACTATTACACGGATCCTATCAGGTCCATATGCTTTGGTTGAATCTTGGCTTGAGATGATGGCAGGAAGGGGTTATATGTATATCCCCCAACAGAGACTCGGTTCTAAGTGGGAAGTTAGGCAGGGATATTCCAGATGAGTCAAGAGTAGAGTTTTTTTTTGTTTTTTTTTAAACGTTTCACCCCAAGCAAGGCGGGAAGCCACTAGGATGCAGGGGGTTGCAGAAGATTTGGAGCGAGAGCAGATAGGAGTGATAGAAGAAAGGATGAGGAGAAGGATAGTGGATAGATCAAGGTAACTGAAGGTGTCGATTGACATTACATTTGAATAGATGGAGATTATAGCTCTCAGGGAAACAGGAATAGGGAAGAGAGTTCCACAGGCGAGAGGTTCGAGACATGAAGCTATTGGAGTAGAAGAGACGGCTACATTTAATAGTTTCGACAGTGAAAGGGTGAGAGCGGGATGCCAGCCTCGTAGTGCGCTTGAATTCATGAAGTCTGGGGACTAGCGAATGCAAATCCTCGGAGCAATCACCATGAAAGTATTTGTAAAAAAGACAGAGAGAGGCGACGGTGAGTCTGTGAGAGATCGACTGTAGACGAGATGCCAGAACGGGGCCAATTATATTGCATATCCGCCTCTGGAGCTTATCAAGAACAGAAGGCAAACAGAAGGGGCTCCAGACCATATATGGCAGCAATAAGGAGAATTTATGGACAAAGCATTAACCTTTATCAGCAGAGGATGTTAACACCCAAAATTGATTAAGAAATAGAAACCTTAAACTTATTTAATACCCTATTACAGAGCCGCCAGTAATTACGAGAGCCAAAGTTGTTAGATGCTATGCGGTGCCACGTTCTCTCTGCAAACAGGGTCTTCGAGGACTAGTTTACATTTATTACGAGCAGCAACAATTAGCGCCTATTGTGACGAGAGCTGTCATGCTGGTATAGCCGAAAGTAGTAGTTCCTGTATGCTATAGCGGCTGATCATGCTGGTGTGAAGCATGGACAGAATTGTGGTTTCACCTGTTATTTTCAAAAAGGGATGAAAGCGTCCATGCCGGCTTTGACCTAAGAAGAATTTTTTTTAAGCATTACGCCCCGAGCAAGGCGGGAAGCCACTAGGATGCAGGGGGTTGCAGAAGATTTGGAGCGAGAGCAGATAGGAGTGATAGAAGAAAGGATGAGGAGAAGGATAGTGGATAGATCAAGGTAACTGAAGGTGTCGACTGACATTACATTTGAATAGTTGGAGATGATAGCTCTCAGGGAAACAGTAATTGGGAAGGGTGTTCCACAGGCGAGAGGTGCGAGGTATGAAGCTATTGGAGTAGAAGAGACGGCTACATTTAAAAGTTTCTACAGTGTAAGGGTGGGAGCGGGATGCCAGCCTCGTAGGGCGCTTGAATTCATGGAGTCTGGGAACCAGTGAAAGCAGCTCATCGGAATAATTACCATGAAAGTATTTGTAGAAAAGACAGAGAGAGGCGACGGCACGTCTGTGAGAGAGTGACTGTAGACGAGACGCCAGATCAGGGCCAATTATATTACATATCCGTCTCTGGATCTTGTCAAGAACTCAGAGGTAAACAGAAGCTGCCCCGGACCATATATGGCAGCAATACTCCATGCAAGGGCGAATGGTTGTTTTGTATATTTGAAGTATCGATTCCGGGGAGAATTTTAGTGGAGCAATTCTTAATTGGGAGGTTAAAGATATCAATCTAACAGGCGTCACGAAAGGAATCACGGAGGGAATCCCTATCGGTATGTTGGTAACGGAAAGAGGTCTTATGAATAGGGGTTTCCTGTTTAATAGATGATTGGAACGAAATATAAATCGCTACCACTTCATCTAAAAATAAATTCCAAGCACCTTGGTTTTCTACGAAATTTCTCTAATATCTTGTCATTCAATTCTTTTCGTTTTCATTCTTCATCAACAAGTATCTGCTTCTCGATGGAAATTCGAGTCGATGAAGACAACCATTCTGGGGCTTTTAAAAATGATTGAATTCTGTCCAAAATTAAGAACCTTCTTTTGTATGTAAGAAGAGAGAAATTTCGTCTGATTAGAATAAGAAAATTTAAAGTAAAAGAAACAAAAAATGGTATAACTAATGAAAGAAAGAAAGAAAGAAAGAAAGAAAGAAAGAAAGAAAAAGAGAAAGAAAGAGAGAGAGAGAGAGAGAATTATGAAAAATAAACCATTTAAAATATGAAATAAAGGCGATGGTTTAAAGAAAGGGTGAATAAAAAAACGAGAAGCATATTAGGAAAAAGTAGAACAAGCCGGAAAGAAAGTAAAAACAAAAACAACTAAAGAAAATAAATCGAAATAAAAGAAAAATAAATAACCTATAGATGAAAGAAAGAGAGAACGAAAGAAATAAAGAAAGAAAGAAAGAAAGAAAGAAAGAACGGACGAATGAAAGAAAGAAAGAAAAAAGAAAGAAAGAACGAAAGAAAGGAAAGATGAAAGCAAGAAATAAAGAACGAAAGAACATACGAAAGAAAGAAAGGAACGAAAGAAAGAAAGAAAGAAAGAAAGAGAGATCGAAAGAAAGAAAGAACGAACGAACAAAAGAAAGAAAGAAAGAAAGAAAGAAAGAAAGTAAACAAATCGAAATGAGCGCAAATTGATCAGCGGAGTGTTAAAGACGGAGCGTATTTTACTTTGCCTTGAAATAAAATTCTCATCAGAATTCACTAGAAGCAGTGAAGCGTTTTTTTTGCCATTGACAAATTCCTGTGCCATTTCATTTGAATTTTCCCTCTCTTCAATTCTGTTCCACTTCACCCGCTCTCTCATCACTTTCTACTCCTTTCTCTTTCTCTCTCTCTCTCTCTCTCTCGCACTCCCTCTTTCTTCCATCATCATCCTTTACTTTTTCTTCTTTCTGCAATTTACTTCCTACACTTTATTCCTTTCTGCTCATTCATTTTTTTCTTTCCTTGAATTTCAGACCATATTTCATTTCTTTCTGATTCTTTAATTTTATTTTCATTGTTTTTGCTTGTTTCCTGTTCATTCTACTTTTGTTTTTCTTTTTTCATTTATACGTATTATTATAATAATTTCTTTACCTCTTTCTTTTCTTCCTACTCTTTCTTCCTTCTTTACTTCATTCTTCATTTCTTTCCTTCCTTACATCTTCTATCTGTCTTTCTTTTCTTTTTCTTTTTTTCAACCTTCTTTTTTTCCATATTTATTAATGTCCATCCTTTCCTTTCATCCCTCTTCTTTCCTTTACTCCTTTTCATTCCTTTACATTTCTCCTTTCATTCATTTTTCCATCTTTCTTTTCTTTCCTTCTTCTTCATTGCTTCTCTTCCTTTCGCTCTTCTGTCCTCCCTCCTTCCCCCTTCCTTCCTTCCTTGTTTCCTTCCTATTGTGTTTACTTTCACCCCTCTTATTCCCTTTGTTCTTTTCATCCTTCCTTCATTCTTTCATTCCTGTTTCTCCTTTAATTTTTCCTTCCTTCCTTCCTTCCCTTCCTTCCTTCCTTTGTTCCTTCCTTCCTTCCTTCCTTCCTTCCTTCCTTCCTTCCTTCCTTCCTTCCTATTGTGTTTACTTTCACCCCTCTTATTCCCTTCGTTCTTTTCATCCTTTCTTCATTCTTTCATTCCTGTCTCGCCTTTAATTTTTCCTTCCTTCCTTCCTTCCTTCCTTCCTTCCTTCTGTGTTTACTTTAATCCTTTCATCCTTCTTTTTCCCTTCGTTCGTTCGTTCGTTCGTTCGTTTTTTTCTTCGTATGTTTCATCCATTATTTCTTCCTTCTTTTCATCCTTCATTCCTTTCTTCTTTCCTTCTTTTCTTTCTTTTTCTTTCTTTCTTTCTTTTTTTCTTTCTTTCTTTCTTTTCTTCCAGCTGTGCTTATTTTCATCCTTTCATCTGTCTCTTTAGCCTTCGTTCTTTTCATCCGTCCTTCTTTTTTTTTGCATTCTACCCTCTCCTTCCTTGATTACTTCCTTCTTTCCTTCCTTCCTTTCATCCATTATTTGCGTCACTTTTTTCATCCTTCGCTCTTTCTTGAATTTCCACCCAACAATTTTTAAATCATTCTATAGAGCATTACATAAACATGCCAGTATTTTTCACAGTGCTTTTTTTTTGCACCATGTTTTTTTTTCATTTTATATGACTGCCCTTTCTTTCTGTTTAAATCTCTTTCGGAAAAACGAAACTCAAGTAAATTTAACTTGCCAATATCTTTACGACACGATAGGAATTGCATTTCAAGGATTTCCACGATCTGATGCATCAAACAACAAATTTTGCAAGAGGACACACTTGTAAAAGGCTCGAATGTGTCAGACACACGCATGAAGAACTTATTTACACCTAATGCACATAGGAGAAAAATGTATGCAGAATTCATAAAAAGTAAAAAAACAAAAAACAAAACAAAACAAAAAAAATCAAAAACAAACGTAATCTTATAATAATAAAATTCTTTTCAATTTTTCGCAGATATAATGAAGTCAGAAGTGTGTTAAAATAACACTGTAAAAAAAGTGTTGCTTGGAACTGTCTGCATCTTTCCCCCTGGCGTTAAATGGTAGATGTAGAAACCCAGTAAAAGAAAAAAAAAATATTCAAATGTTGATTTCAAGGCAGGCGAAATCAATAAAAACTTTAAAAAATATCTTGTGTCAGACAAAGTTAACCATAGATATGGTGTTATACCTGACGTGCCTATTCTATTATTAATAGACTCTCCCACGCATATTAAATAGTAGTAGTAGTCGCGGTCGCCAGTTGGGCTCAGTGGTGTTGAGCGGTCTTTGACTGCGCACGCCTTCTGTCGAACTCTCTGCGTTAGCAGAGAGGAACCCGGACGAGGCTTTGCCGAAGGGCAGGTTTCGTCCGGGGAGGGGGGGGTAGACAGGGCCTGAACACGTCTAGGCGGGTTCAAGGGCTATATTTTTGGCCGAGCCTACGGGCTCGGGGATACCCACATTAAAACCGGCCTTGTGCCATATTCGGTCCTCGTGGGTGGAACGATAAATATTCAGTGGTGTTGAGCGAGTCAGTCGCTGTCGGACATTTAAGTATCATCAATCACAACTAGATTTGCTGCGTCATTAACTCTTATTTCAAGTTCCTAACGTTTTGTAGGTCGAACCTAATTTAGGACGACTTATTGAAATACAAGCCTCCACTGTGAAAACTACTCTACAACATATGGTCAAGTTTAAAATTTGTCTACTCTCCGTAACCACTGCCACGATGGTGACGGTATCTACCAACCTTCTGACTCCCTGGGCCTAGGCTTCCGTCATAGAGGAAAAAAGAACAGATAGTACACTTCGATCCCAGCCCAAAAGCCCTGAACTGTGTTTATCAAGAACAATTAAGTAATTGATCCGTTTGTTACTTGCCACTATATGTTGGCGGGATGAAAACATAGTTTAAAGTGGGTGCCCATATGCAACTATATGGGACAAGGAAAAAATAGCTAGGTTCCGCACCCACTGTCATATCGTTTGCATGACCACTCCCTCTCACCCCCCCACAGTAGCGGGATATAACACATAATACTTTTTTTTTAATGTGGGGTGCTTATACACGTATATATATATGAACCCAGGACCAAAATTTTTTCAAGTCCCTGTCACGTTGGCGTTGGTATTTTCCCAATCTCCCCTCTCAATGTGAAAGGTGCTGCCGTAGGGTTGGAATCCCCGAGACCATCGTCTATAAGATTAAGAGGAAGAGACAACAGATACTTCACTTGGTATTTACTCGCTACCCACTAACCATGATGGCGAGTATGGCACAAGGCTTGTTTAAAGTGGAGAACTCAAGAGCGTGCCAAAAATTGCCCAGTCCTCGCCATCAACGTGCAGTGAGGAAGGTGCAGGCACAGGGATAGAATCCCTGGGGCCGGACATCTCTCAATTACTTTTTGTGTTCTGTCCAAAGCCAAAAGCATAATTGAGGGATAAAATGTAATTTGTCCGCCTGAAGGCAGATACTTCACTTTGATCCCAGCCTGAAGGCCAGGTAAAGACGATTTGATTCTGTTGTCGAAAGATGCGTAAGCAATTCAATTGTTTTTTTAACCTCCACGTTATTCCTTCCTTCCTTCCTTCCTTCCTTCCTTCCTTCCTTCCTTCCTTCCGTGTCATGTGTGATGCACGCTTAGGTGATCATGATGCATTTCGATTCCTGACTGACATGTCCGAAGAATTCCCTCAGTAGGCTACTGTCACATTCTGCGGTAGACTGGTTGCCAACTAAGGCTATAGGACCTAGTTTGTCCTTTTATTTAAACTATAGCTGGGCGAGAAGGGAAAATATTCATTTTGACGGAGGGAAAATATTCATAAAAATAACGGATGGTAAGGAATAGCTGTTTTCTTGCGTATTATATTAAAGTTTTCAAATATACTTTAGATAAACAATTCATACACTATATAGCGCATATCGGATTGCATTTAAGGCAATTATTTATGACTTCTCATAATGTTAAACAGGAAACATTCTTTAATAAAATATACATTCTTTAATAAAATGCTATAGTCTTTTCTTGAAAGCTATAGTTACCTTTCCACTAAACTGTTATGACGAATTTGGCCGATCCATACATTTCTGGCCTTATGATAATCAAGGTTCCTTTCTTAGGTGCCATGCGTGATGTACGCTCGTGTGATCATGTCTCTTTTCGAGTCATGCTTGACTTGGCAGAGGAATTCCTGCAGTAGGCTGCCGTCACTTTCTGCGGTAGACTGGTTGCCAAGCAAAGTAATAGGATCCAGTCACTCCTGCTGTTTAACCATTAACGGGCGAGAAGAGATAGATTTAAATCTTTCTCAAGTGAATGTAATGAACTGGACTGGAATTCGAACCCTGCACTCCGATTTCTCATCCCAATCTGTTATCCATCAAATTGCCCGCACATCCAAGTTTACAGCACCTAGTTTTCTCAAGCGATCACCTATCTTGGTACTGACTAGACTCGACGTTACTTAACATTGTGATCGGATGAGTGTTGCATGTTGACAGCAGTGAATGATCTCAGATCGGCTTTTTTCTCTTGGCCGGCGATCGCCAATCGTTTTGGTTCGGCAATGAAAAACTTCAACACAGAAAACTTAACTATTTTTATTAATCATTTCGACATCTGCATTATCTGACTATCCAGTGGGGTCGCCGTTTCAGAAACGAAAGAGAACATGTCTACATAGCTTGACTGGTAATAAAACAAGTTTTTCTCTTATCTGCTTCCCACGCTAGCTCAACAAATCAAAATCGACTTCCCTAGTATGGTTTACATCTGACTCCAGCTGTCAACCTCCAGAAGTCGGAGACGAGATAAAACTTCCTCTAAAAATAATAGTCTGCTCTTAACGTGATATGGCCGGGAGTGCGATATTAGTATACTATTAATAATATAGCATTCTAGTAGGATCATATTAAGAAATAGTAGCTGGCTTTGATCAATTGAAAAGGATGTTAGTATAATCCCAAACCGCCTGCATACGAATAGAAAACGAATTCAGTAAATATACAAAAATAAAAATGCATATAAGACAAGGATGAGTCTTATCACCAGACTTACTTTACTCTATACAGTGAGGCGATCCATTATTGGCGGCTACAATTTTAACAACATAAGATATGCAAATAACACAGTGTTGATAGCAGACCAAGAAAGGAAACTACAAGAAGTTTTACAGATGGTACTTTAAGGAAAGTTAGAATAAAAGACCAATTGCAAAAAGATAAAATGTATAGTTGTTAGCAAAAGGGACAGCCCAACATGCACATTACGAATTGGAGACGCCAAAATCAAACATGTACAACAATTTAAATATCTGGTAAGTGTTTTAACGGAGGACGGAAAGTAGGATACTGAAATCCAAGGTACATTGGGATAGTAAAAGATGACTTGCAAAATCCAAGCAGAGTATTAAGATACTGAAAAATGTCGTTAGAAACAAAGAAACGATTACTGGACTGTTACATGATATCAGTCCTGCTATGTGTCAGTGAATGCTGGTCAACCTCCTCGTAAATGAAGAAGAGACTTGAAGCAACAGAAATGTGGTTCTACAGAAGGATGCTGAGAATGCAATGGACCAAACATGTGAGCAACGACGAAGTTTTAGAGGAAATGGAAACAGAAAGGTTACTTATATTTAGCATCAGAAAGAGACAGTCGAAATTTTACGGCACATAATGAGGAAAGAGGACCTGGAGAATTTAATACACGCAGGACAGATTGAAGACAAGAGGGACAGAGGAAAACAATGCATAACCTACGTAGCGAGTTTGAATAAGTGAATGGCGGAACAAGGTTTAGGGGAGATAACAAAAGATTTATTAAAAGCTACAACAGATGGGAAATTGTGGAGAGCCATAATCGCCAATGTCCTGAATGGACACAACACTTAGAAGATGCTGTATCATCCACTATACAGCATTTGAAAAAAAAATGCAGCAATTGTTTTCTAGGGCACGTAAAGAGAAAAGAGGGCTTGGAGAATTTGATACTTACAGAACAGATTGAAGGCAAGAAGGACAGACAAAAACAAAGCACAAGCTACGTAGCGAGTTTTAGTAAATGGAAGGCGGAACAAGGTTATGGGGAGATAACAAAAAGACAAAGGACGGAAATTGTGGAGAGCCATGAAGTTAAAACAGTACATAGAAGAAGATAGCATTCATTCATTTTAGCAACTCTTTACCTCATTTTGATTTTTAAGAGGGATTGTCAATATATTTTAAATTACCGTAAATTGCTGTTTGCAAATGTAGTTTTCAAGCCTAAAAAATATTTCCAAAATTAGGGGTTGATCTTCGGACATTCATGTGTCTATCACGCCAACCATCACGGTCCCGCATCAAAGTCGGAATGTCATTAGGGGGTCATTCTGTATCATAACAGCTGATCAATGTAGGTGAGATGGGTCCATAGAGCCGTGATTTAGTTGTAGGTGAGATGGGTCCATAGAGCCGTGATTTATTTGTAGGTGAGATGGGTCCATAGAGCCGTGATTTAGTTGTAGGTGAGATGGGTCCATAGAGCTGTGATTTAGTTGGATGTTGTCTCCAGATTTTAAGTATAGCTCTCAGCATCCGAGTGTAGTTTCCATCAATATCAGACTGTATGGTTTTAGTTAATGTCCAGGCAGAGGCATCATACATTAAAACCGCCTCTACAGAGGCTCAAAAGTATCTCCGCTTGAGATTGTTTGGTAGATCAGATTTCCAGATTACATTCATTTTATTCAAAGTGGCCTAGGCTTTAGATAAGCGAATTTTCACTCCTTTTTCATTAGAATTTATCTCTCTTGCTAGGTATGTAAAAGATTCGACATTCTTGGTGATTTTCCAAGCGTAGCTTAGATGTGGCACAAGGTCGAAAGCATGGGGCACCCAGTGAAGATCGAACTCACTACTCAGTCGTAACTGTTCTAGCGAGATAAGCCTGCCAACCATTACACCGCCTGGAGGTGCCCATATTGGTCGGCTTATATGACCGGTATAAAATGTAAACCTTTACCACCAGGTACTCCTGACAATTCCAGCAGGCTGCCACAAATATATCTCACTAAAATATTTGTTTGGGGATCATATCTGGCATATTAACACATAAATTGATATAAAATAATAAAATAGTAACACAAATTCTGTATTCTATTAACGCTACAACACACATCGTGTCCAACAGCTGATGCAAATGGCGGATGATTGAAACTGTGTTTTACAATAGCATACGATACGTAGCAGTATTAACAAAAACTACCTGATATGAAGTGTAATCTACAGTGATAATATTCTATAAGAGGTAATGTTGACTTTAATATGTTTATCAGTAGACCTGACAAATTTTAAATGTTCGCTAAGTTATACCGATACAACATACAATACCTACCGGTGTGTGTGATCTAAGTTGTTTTCTATTCGACACATATAGAAAGATATTACGGTTCTTTCTTTCTTTCTTTCTTTCTTTATTTATTTATTTATTTATTTATTTTAGGACGTAGGCGATCATGGCTCGCCACCTCCCTCTATCCCTTGCAGCTCTCAACAAGTTCCTTTTCTTTGCTTCCTCCCCCAGACCACGTTCTGTCATCCACTTGCTTAAGGTCGCTAGGTATGTCATGCGTTGTTTTCCCTTGTCTCTCTTTCCCTCTATTCGACCTGTGAGTATCAAATTCTCCAGGTCCTCCTTCCTCATTATGTCTCCCAGAAACTTCAGCTCCCTCTTCCTGGTATTAAGTATAAGACTCCTTGTTTGTAACCTCTTTAAGACCTCATCGTTGCTCGCACGCTCGGTCCATGATATCCTTAGCATCCTTCTGTAGTGTCTCAATATACATGTAATTAGTGTGACCATATGTAGTTTTAGCACATGTTATCGTATACTGTAAATTAACTTCATTTACCGGTAGGCCTAAGTTTTGGGACAGTGGTAGCCTACCGGGTGTTTGGATGGCAAAAACCGGATTCTGGGAATAGTGAAAAGAAGTACAAAGGATAGTAAGTTGGGGAGAGTCATAATCGTCCACGTTTTCAATGAACGCGGTACATAGATGAAGTAAAAATCTGTAAATCTTTCGTGTGATTAAAAGTAAAAGGAACGATTGAAATATCTCAATCAACTACATTATAGGCGGTTTAATACATTTACTAATCAATCAATCTGAAGTTATATTCCTATTACCGAGCAAGTATAAATAATAATTATAAATTTTCGTTAAAAATAAAAACAATTAAAATGCATTCAATATTTGCAAAATCTGTAATAATTACGGAAAATAAATACAGTGTAACCCGGATATAAGAGACCCGGATATAAGAGACCCTGATATAAGAGAAACCCTGATATAAGAGAGATTTTCTCTGGTCCCAAATTAGAGCCTGTGTTGATGTATATAAAATAGACCAAACCCGGATATAAGAGAAACCCGGATATAAGAGACTTCTCTGGTCCCGACAACTCTCTTATATCCGGGTTACACTGTACATTAACACAGGCTCTAATTTGGGACCAGAGAAAATCTCTCTTATATCCGGGTTTCTCTTATATCCGGGTCTCTTATATCCGGGTTACACTGTATTAACTAGAGTACTTCAGTGTAGAAATTGCTGCTAGTTTTAGATTCATAACGTCAATCTCTAATTTCCCCAAATTACAGAAATATAAAATTAAATTATAAATAATTATAATTACAATTATAATGATAAATAATTATAAATAAATAATAGTTATAATTATAAATAAAAATATAAAATTAATCTTAATTTTAAGAAAATTAAAATCAAAATAATAAATATTTTAAAAATATTCTCATTTTAGTTAAAAATTTTAAAAAAATCTAAGCGCATTCAATATTTGCGAAATCTAAAATAGTCACAAAGCATAAATATTAACTCGAGTATTCCCGTATAGAGAGTTCTTCCAGTTTTAAAATCATATAGTCAATCTCTCTATTTTCCCCAAATTACAGAAATATTTTCCATATAAAATGCGCTGTTATGATCGTCTTTGCTTTTCAACTCAGTGATTTATTTGCCTGACTTCAATTTATCTTTTCTTTTATGATAAAATAATTCATTGATTTTGTTTTGTCTTGTGGTCTAGACATAGAAACAAACTTGTTTGTGTGTGTGAGTATTTTTTATTATTTTTCTTTTTACATGATATATTTAACACGAAAACAGCAAATGACATTCTTGAACAAATGTTCAGATATTATTAAATATATTTTTTTGCGAAAAAAAAAAGAAAAGAAAATTCGCCGTATAATATTTCCCGCCAGTTCGGTTTCGGCTTTTTTAATATTCTCCATTTTTGTTTTTATTACCGCGTAAGTGAAAGAAAAAGTTTTTATGTACATATTTATTTGGTAAATCTATGAAACAATATACCAGACATATATGAATTTATATTACCTACTTACTTACTTTATGCATATATTTTATTACATTAATGCATATATTTGACATTGACCCACGATTGAATGTTTTTCGTAAGATTTCTCTATTCTTTCTCTCTCTCTCTCTCTCTCTCTCTCTCTCTCTCACACACACACACACACACTTTTATTATCACATGTTCTTTTTTATATTGGTATTAATAATTAACACGTTAACGGCCAGAGATCAATTATGAAATCTGTCTTCAAACTCCAACTTTATAATAACCAACTTAGGAAATAAATTTTTTGATGCGTCTTTTTTTTATCATTTCACTCCAAGCAAGGCAATAAAGCCAATAAGACACAAGAGGTTACTGAGTATGAAATAATAAAAATAAAAACATTATTAAAGAGCGAGAACAAAAAGAGAAGATGAATTAAGAAGACAGTAGCCAACCATTGACATTGCACCTAATTTTTTTCAGGTCAAAGCTGGCTGGAAAGCAAAGAGCCGGAAGAGATTTCCATAGGTGAGAAGTGGGAGAAACGAAGCAAAGAAATTACGGCCTCATCTAGCCAATTCAACTGTAAACTGATGAGACCTTATTGCCAATCAAGTACTGCGCTTAAATTCATAAGGTCTAGGTACCATAGCAAAGAGTTCATCAGAACAGTTACCATGAAAGTATTTATAGAAAACGTACAGGGGCCCAACTTTACGACGGTTGGAAAGTGACCGAAGCCAAGATGCCTGATCAGTTCATTTATAGCCTCAAGTGAAGTTTTAACATTGTTTTCACACTAAAAATATCACTCGTCGTAGGCACGAAATAACTCATAGTCGGCGTCATAATAAATAATGCCAATTACGCGTTATATTTTTACGGTAACTCTTCTAATGAGCTTTCTTCGTTGGTATCTCGATTTCACGCCGTACTATATTCGCAACATATTCCTGATGAATTTGCTAAGTGTACGCGTAAATTCTATGCACGTGAGTTCTACTTGTTCGTAGAAATATCTTCCATATGTTCTCCCATCATGTCTTAGAGAAGCTGTCTACAGGGATTATATTTCGAACATACACAGACCTGCTAGAAGATGTACACTTGCTAATCCAAAGACGCATGTGGTTCATGGATGATGGGACTCAAGCACATTTTAGTCACATTGTTCGAGATGCACTGGCTGGCATTTACCATGAAAGATGGATAGATAGCGGAGGACCGGTTCTATGGACTGCAAGTTCCCCGACCTCAATCTTCTGGATTTTTATCGGTGGGATCACCTAAAACAAATGGTTTATGCAGAAGAAATTAATAATGCAGAGACGCTTCATCAACGTGTCATGGGGGCCTGTGAAACCATTCGACACCGTGTGAGAATATGTGAAATGGCCCACCAATCAATGATCCGCGTGTAGAAACAAGCGGAGGACATTTTGAACATTTGTTATGAGTTGTTTCGATGGGGTACCACGATGGTCTTTTTGACATATGTTTATATGAACATTTTACCTGGTTTCGGTGTCAGGGACCTTCCTACAAAGTTTGAAAAATTATTTTATATTGTATTATGGATTGTACATTTAACGGCATCAACCATAAACTTTAAACTTAACTAAAAAAGAAAAGTTTGCGTACTTATGTTTATATGGACTTTTCTCCTTATTTTGATGTGAGGAACCCACTCCCAAAGTTTTTAAAAGTATTTTTGATACACCCTGTAATATATATATATATATAACCAAGTATATTCTATGCATATATGGTGTATACGGAATATATATATATATATATATATATATATATATATATATATATATATATATATATATATTACCATATTTTCCGGCTTACAAGATGCTGGGGTTTGGAAGACGAACCCTAATATTGGAAAGAATTTTCTAAGTAAAAAGGCATGCATTTACTATGTGTACCTCACATACTGGTACCATGTATTGTTTACATTAATCACTCATGCGATTTAGTATGGCAATGACATACTAGTTGGTGGTTAGTAAATATACTATACATTTTTCATTGTCCAAGGGTGGTTTTATTTTCATAAAAATGAATTTAAATGTTTAAAATATGCTTGTAAATATCTAAAACAATCAAAGAAATTTTATTCATCCTCAAATCCCAAGAACTCGTCACTGCCGGATTCATGTAAAAACTCTAAACTATGACCTGGACGTGTGGTAACTTGTGGCAACTGATATTTTTTCTCAACATAAGAGTGTGAGAAAACCTATACCATCAAGATCAAGAGCAAAAAGGCTACCGGTGCTGCTCGTAAACAGAGCATGTTTAAGCATGTGGCTCGGCTCCAGCAAGGTTTATTGTCTCGGAGATACATTTAACAGCTAAGTACTGAGGTTACATCATATAAATGGCTGAATTAGATAGATAGCATTATAGTGTAATGACTCAACATACAAATACCCGTCATATCAGTCAAGCCAATTAGGTGACCGTTCAAGTTTGCTTGTGCCTGAGCGTTGTCTAATATTCGTCTTGGAAGACGCATACGTATTTTTCAGGGTATTTTTAGGAAAAAAAGTGTGTGTCTTGTAAGCCAGAAATTACGGTATATATATATATATATATATATATATATATATATATATATATAATGGACTCTCCCGTCGGTTTCGACGTATGAGGATCTGACAACTTAACCAATTGATTCAGTTATAAAATTTTGTGCCATAATCTTAAGTGGCACTTAAGACCCGCTAGTGATTTACAAAGGAGGCCGCATATGAAGCAAGAGAGAGGATTGTGGGATGAGATCACTGTTAGATTGGCTGACCTTTTAGATCTTGCTCTCCCTTTTTGAAGACGATTCAGATTAGCAGACTGAAAACTGCTAAGTCCACTAAAACACGTTGATCTCCATTCTGTCCGCTCCAAGGCTAAGCACTCGAGGGTGTTATGAGGTATATTGACAGCTGACAAGTTGCTTTTCAGCTTGTCTTTGTATCTTAGCCATGGGCGTCCTACATTCCGGTAGCCCTGATCTAACTGGCTGTACATTAGGATTTTGGATATCCTGTCATCAGACATTCTCAAGACATGACCAGTCCACCGTAACTGACACTGTATGAGAAAAGTCTCGATTACTCCAATATTACACCTGTTAAACAGTTCTACGTTAGATGTCCTATTTTGAAGGTTAACTCCGCAGATGGCATGCAGACAGCTTTTATGTATATGATACCTGTATGGAGTCCACGACTCAGCCGTACAAAAAGATGGCAAGGACAACAGCTCTGTAAACCCAAATTTTCATATCCAGTCGAATACCCCGCTCATTCTACAAGCGATAGCGAAGTTTGCCAAAAGCACTGGTAGCCTTAGCAATCCGATGCATGATTTCATCATCTAACGTTCCACTGTAGTTGACTTTGCTACCAAGATAGGTGAAAGACTTTACATAGTTCAGGGCTTTGTCTTCTACTTTCAATGGTCTCTCTGGTAATTTGTTGACTGATGGTTTTTGTTTCTCACCACAGAATTGCTTCGGAGTAAAACAAGGTTGGTGCACTACTTCAGTTTTCTTTATACTAAGTGTAAGACCAAAGGCTTTACATGCAGCAGAGAAACGATATATATATATATATATATATATATATATATATATATTGTGTGTATTTAGGCAGCATCTTTTCATTCATACACGTTTCATTAAATAATATAGACAAGTGTTGTCTATTTATTTTATGTAAATTTTTTTCGTAACATCTGATAAGTTTAATAACATTATCGTTGAACGAAGAAAGAAATTCACAATAGTGATACATATTTTTTTAATACAATCTAAGCTTTCGGCTCACTTAAGCCATTGTCAATTACAACATATTAAACAATATACGGACAAGACAGTGATGATAGTCTGTCAATGTTTGCATAGATGATTTCTAAGCAACGATAAACACGCGCATATAAGACGCTAGAAGCGAAAATCGCACCGCATCTCATGACGTCACACATGACCACACGAGAGTGAATTGGAGAAGTATGAAGTATGGAAAGCCGTTGGTATGAACCAATGGCTTCTGTTACCAATTATAGACATTTAAGAATATTTGTAGAGATGCCATAATTGATTTTGTTTAGGTTGTGTTTCAATTATGGCATCTCTACAAATATTCTTAAATGTCTATATTATTTAATGAAACGTATATATATATATATATATATATATATATATATATAATATTGGACTCTCCGTCGGTTTCGACGTATGAGGATCTGACAGATTATTGATTCAGTTATGAAATTTTGTGCGATAATCTTAAGTGGCATTTAAGACCCGCTAGTGATTTACAAAGGAGGCCACATATGGAGCAAGGGTGAGGATTGTGAGATGAGATCACTGTTAGATTGCTTGACCTTTTAGATCCTGCTTTCGCTTCTTGAAGATGATTCAGACAAGCAGATTGAATATATATATATATATATATATATATATATATATATTATTATTATTATTATTATTATTATTACGATGTCTGGCCGATTATATTTGATTGTTCTGTCTGTGTGTATTGTGAAGTCCCACAAAATTGTTACATGCCCTATCTGCTTAACTTGGTCTGGGTGCTGTTCATACCCATTTCCTGCAGTTTCCTTTCCGTGGAAGTTGCAGATTTTCCAGTGCAGGTATTGATCCACTATGTCATGCTGGGTTTTATATTCTGTGGGTACCAATACCACACAACCTCATACAAGGTGGTCAATTGTTTCTGGATATTTATCGCAAAATCTGTATTTTGGGCTAACACAATTTTTCAGTATGTGTGCTTTATAATTTCTTGTTAGCAAGCCTTTGTCCTCTGCAACAAGAATAAAACCTTCGATTTCAGTTTTTAACACTGCACTATGTAGCCACTGATGGATACGGAATTTTTCTACATCAACTTTTTTGGTACTGATAGAGTATTCATAGTGAATCGGTTTATCCTGCCATCGTTTCTGCATCTGGTCGATTACATATGCCTTTGCATTCTCTTTAAAGTATTTTGCAGCTTTATTTGGGGAATTGCACTTTACTTTCCTCACCCACTTTAACCTCCATTTTGAACTTCTTGGTTTTCTTTTATGATTGAATAAAGTCGCTTACTACTTTCATGTTCTTTGAAACATATCATCATCCAGGTTTTGTAGCTTGCAGGTATCTTTGAAGGCCAATTATTGTAGTTTTGTAAGACAATTCTAGTTGAACTAATCCTCTGCCTCCTTCGGATCTGGGCACATACAGAATGTCATCATCAGCTTTGGGATGATGCATGCGGTGGCAGGTGAGAAGCTTTCTCGTTTTGGCGTCTATTCCTTTAACCTCGGCTATTTTATAGTTAAGGATTTTGAAACTATATTGCACCACAGGGACAGCCAAGGTGTTTATGGCTGATATTCTTTTTTTTTTTAATTCATCTCAGTATTCAGTACCAGATACACATGTAGTACTTCTTTCTTACCTTCTCCTTCATTTGGGTATGTTGTATACCACCCCCTTCGCTAATTCCTAGGTACTTATAGGCTTCATCTTGTTCCAGTTCCCTAATATTTGTAACAAAGTCTAAATCTATTGAGGGTGTTTCTGCTATTCTCCCTTTCTTGAATGTTACTTTTGCACATTTTTCTAATCCGTGATCCATACTTGTGTTGTCACTGAAACATTTTACAGTACTGAGGAGACCCTTCAACTCATTGCCGTATTATTATTATTATTATTATTTCTTTCTGTCCTAGTATACTTGTTGCAATTGTACTTAAGTTTTACATTTTAATTTTTGAAAAATTTTTAACAAATATTTGTCCACATTTATTGTATTTTATCTTACTGGTCATTGCATACGTACTTTAAAAGAAGTACCAAAAAATATTTGTTGAGACAAGAGTAAATTTATTTTCCGCTCGATTTTTAGTTAAAATTTAACTATTACAATTATAATATCTATATTATATTGTATATTATTATGTAACTATATATCGATAATTATGTATTATTTTTATATTAAAATAGTAGAATATCTATATATATTAAATATTATTGTATAATATCTATATATCGATCATTGTAAGGAAATATATGGATATAGATCCGACAGTATGAATAAAAATATATACGGAAAAAACAAACAAAAATCCTTATATACAATTATGCTGTTTTAATGTTAATATATCAACGTCGGACGTTTCGGTCCAATAAACCATCTTCAGGACATATTCATAAATTATAACATTATCAATACAACATGACAAAGACGATGTACATAAGAACAAGACCATAATTTATGAATGTCTGATGTTGACATATTAACATTAAAAGAGCATAATTGTATATAAGGATTTTTGTTTGTTTTTTCCGTATATATTTTTCTTCATATCGATCATTATATTCTCTATTATTATTTTATTATATTATGAGTATAATATCCACATAGTGATAATTATATAATCTATTATTATTGGTTTTATATTACTGTTATAATATTTACATATGTTATGATATATATATATATTAAGAAATGGACAAGGTCCGACAATTTATTTATTAAAGACATATTTTATGTTTAACGTTGTTATTTTATAGATACAAGTATTTAAGCAAATGCTCTGTTTATGATAAACAGTATTAAATAACATTTACCGGCCTGAATGTCCGAGAAATTTTCATAGAAAATTTTCGTTCTTTGACAGGATTCGAACCTGCATCCTATACGGAACCGTCATATACGGTGACGTATTTTACTGTTTAGGCTACAAAAGCCTTTGAAAATTTCTATCGGACATTCAGGCCGGTAAATCTTTTATTTAATACTGTTTATAATTACAATATCTATATATATTATATATTATTATATAATATGTACATATTATATTCACCAGTATTATTGTTTTATATTATATATTTTGCTCGCTATTGTATATTTTATATTTTACGTTGAGCGCTGTGTTTTTATAGCGTTGAACTATTTGACGCAAATTTTAATATTGTATTTAATACACACACACACTCACGTACAGACACACACACACACACACACACACACACACACACACACACACACATATATATATATAGGCTGCTTATCTTCATTCAAGCATGTTTGATTGAATAATCTAGACATATATCTATTTATTTTTATAAATCTCAAATAATTAAAATAAATCTCAGGGGTGAATTGCTAAGACAAAAAATAATCTCATTGATAGTTGCGGATTTTTTCGAAAATGCGCATGAAACGCGCTCCGTTACAGTCAGTTTTAAAAATTAACGCTAAGACTATGTAAGGGAGGTAACTTAATTTATATTTTTATTATTAATGTTTTAAAATACTCTTAAGATGCTCGTGGTTGACATTGAAAGTACTTCAGAAAATAAAACAAATAACCAAAATTACTGCGTCTTTCTTAATCAGTTCAATAACAACACTAAGGAATTGATATTGAATTTGAGAGGATTAAGATGCAAATATATAGACATGATATGTCTAGGTTATTCAACCATATCTATCTATCTATCTATCTATCTATCTATCTATCTATCTATATATATATATATATATATATATATGTATATAACAAAGGCCAAATTATTATCCATACATAGACAAGCCCATAGTTTTATAGTATAAAAATGAAAATATTCATATATACATTAAATGTCTGACTTTAATCATATATGTGTCTGCATGTATGTATCTGTATGTACTAGTGAAAACTGCATTTAAGGACTTGTTGGTACTTGTATTTGATGCACACACACACATACATACACACACACACACACACACACACACACACACACACACACACACACACACACACATATATATATATATATATATATATATATATATGTATGTATGTCTGTATGCATTCCTCTTTTTCCTCCTGTAGGAGCATACACCCACATTCACACATGCATATGTAATAGATTTTTTTTACAGGAGTACACTCACACACATATATATTTGTGTGTGTTTGTCTTTGTATATATATATATATATATATATATATATATATGACCATGCACAGATGAGCATAAACTTATACATGAATATAAGTATTAAAGAAATAATATTCTTTTTCTTACTTATTGCTCGTACGAATTTAGCAACTTAGAAATTTCTCTCATCAACCACATTAAAGGAATTTGATGAAAAGTATAGAAATATTTCCATTATGCAAAAATTAATGTGCATATTTTTGTCGACATGAGTGTTCACCACTACTGAAGACAGATATATTTCTTCATTCATATATATATATATATATATATATATATATATATATATAATGTGTCTGTGTATTCGCATGCATTCTGTTTGTATATGATTGTATGTTAGTGTATATGCATTTATGAATGAAGATGAGAATCATGTTAAATTATTGAAAATGAAAGCGCAAGTAAATTCAGCACAGTGGGGGGGGGGTGATAAGAGAATGGGAACGGGTATACATGATTAACTTTACTTTGATATTTGTATAGCGAAGATGAAAAGGAACTCTTCTTTCCGCTGTCCATTGAAGTTAAAAAAGGACTACTCGAAAATAATGAAGGAATATAACGTCTACATCAATATCAGTGAAAGGGCGTGTTTTCATAATGCTAAGAAGAAAGGGAAAAATAATGGATGAAAGAAAATAAAAGACATATATTAAAAAATGCAAGAAACGTCGAGTTAGTACGGAAGTAATATTGCTTTGCAGTAAAAAGTGAATTGGCAAAAGAATGAAGAATGTAAATATGTTTGTGAATTTGTAGATGAATCGAAGGTATGAATATTTAAGGCAAGTGAAAAATATGCAAATATATGCAAAATAAACGCGGTGAGTTTATCGGAAAAGAAGTTTGAAAAGAAGCTGGGTGGGCAGAGGTGATGGGAAATAAATAAATAATACGAGAATAATATTATGGTATGGAGAAGAAGGTTAGGAAGAAATAGCAAGGAAAAGGAAAAATGTAAGAAGAAGAACAATACCAAAGCAAGAAGAAGGAAGGTAAAAATGGAAAGAGGAATATGAAGAAGGTATGTAGAAGAAAAAGTGAAGGCGAATGCTAGAACAAAGATGGAGGCAAGAAGATGGCGGCAAAAAAGAAAAGGCAAAACGAAGCTGAAGAAGAAGAAGAAGAGGAAGAAGGAGAAGGAGGTAAAGAATAATAATAAATAATAACAAGGCAAGAAAGAGAATTAAAAGGAGGCAAGTAAAAGATTTACAAAGCAATATTAACAACAATAATAAGAACAATGAGACGAAGAAGACGTGAAGGAGACAAGAAAAAGAGAAAAAGAAGCTAAGAAGGAAGTAATGAATAAGAATAAGGCAAGAAGAAGAAGATGAAGGTAAGGAATAAGAAATAAGAAGAAGTATAACAAGACAGGAAGGAGAATAAGATTAAGAATGAAATAATAATAATAATAATAATAATAATAATAATAATAATAAGAAGAAGAAGAAGAAGAAGAAGAAGAAAAAGGCGGAGGAGGTAGAGGCAAGAAGAGAAGACGGCAAGAAGAAGAAGCTAAAAAGGAAAAGATGAATAAGAATAAGGCTAGAAGAAGACAATGAAAAGAAAGACAAAAAAGAGAATAAGATTAAGAAGACAATAAAAAGAAGAATAGTCAATAATAATAATAATAATAATGACGAAGAAGATGAAGGAGGGGGATGAGGCAAGAAGAAGACGGTATGAAGAAGAAGAAGCTATGAAGGAAGAGATGAATAAGAACATGGCAAGTAAAAGAAAGGGAGAACAAGGTAAGAAGTAGATATAGAAGATGATGGTGAAGAAGGAGGAGGAGGAGGCAAGAAGAAGACGAAGAACAACAAGGCAAGAAAAAAAATAAGAAGAAGGCTATAAAAAAAGGAGAAGGGAAGGCAAGAAGAAGACAAAGAACAAGGTAACAACAACAACAACAAGGCAAGAAAAAATAAGAAGAAAACTAGAAAAAAGGAGAAGGGAAGGCAAGAAGAAGACGAAGAACAAGGTAACAACAACAACAACAAGGCAAGAAAAAAATAAGAAGAAGGCTAGAAAAGAAAGAAAGAATATAACCAACCCAGAAGGAAAAGAAGAATAACAAGTTAAGAAGGAGAAGGAGTGAGAGTAGAAAGAGTGAGATGAGAAAATTATGGAGGACGAAAAAGATGTTAAGTAAAACGTATAAATAAAATTAGAAAAAAAAGGGTGGGGGATAAATGAGAATAAATCATAACAAGGAGAGAAAGAAAGAAAAATTAAGTAAAGGAGAGAAAAGAACCCAGAAAACACGCACACACAGACACACACACAAAAATACAACAAAAAAACAAAAAACAAAGGAGAAAAACCGAGAACAATAAAGATAGCAGGCGCGAAAATAAATTGTTAAAAATAAATAGAAGGAATACAGGGAAAAATTAATAAATTGCGAGGAAGCAATAACAAGAAGAAGAAGAAGAATTAAACGGGAAAACGCGCATGCAAGAGAGAGAGATTGAGAGAGAGAGAGAGAGAGAGAGATTAATATGCGCTTTCTTATTGACATGGCAGTTTCTGCAGATTGTAATGTATTTTTGAAGATCTTAATAAAAGCTAACAAAATGCTTGAAGAAGAAATCTAAAAAAATGTGGCATATGAGGACATCAATAATTCCAGTTGCAGTTGGAACCTCGGACTGACTGGAAAAGGTTCCGATAAACTAATCGAAACGATTCTTGGTAGGCCATGCTTTAAAAAAAAATACAAAAAATTGTACTCACGAATACAGCTATCACCTTACGAAGTACTTTACCTATATAAAAATGTTCGTTATCTTTGTTTTTTATTTTGGTTTTGGTTTTTAAACAAACCATTTTTGACCTTTGATTTCTGGTTGGGAACTGGAAGGAAATGTGTATACAACAGAAAATCAAAGAAATGGTAATTATATTCTCCATAGTCTTGAACATTAAACTAAATGTATCGGTCTCCATCTTAATTAAGACAAAACAGAATACATATACTTAAATTAAAATGCAATAATTAAAACAGCATCTGGCACACCTTTCAACTGTGTACAAGATTTACTTATCTGGGTAGTAAAAACTCTAGCTGTGAAAACGATGTAAACACACACATTAGTAAAGCATGAGGTGCCGTCGACAAGTTATCTATAATGTGGAAATCTACACTTCCAGACAACATGGAAAAGAAACTTTTTCAAGCAACTGTTATCTCTGTACTTTTGTATGGCTGCTCAGCATGAACCCTTAGCTCAGAATTGGGAAAGAATATTGGATGGAACCTACACTCGTATGCCAAGAGTTTTTCTGACCTTAGGTCTTTTATTGGGACCTGGAAGGACATGTGTATACAACAGAAGAAGAAGAAGAAGAAGAAGAAGAAGAAGAAGAAGAAGAAGAAGAAGAAGATAATAATAATAATAATAATAATAATAATAATAATAAAGGAAAAAAAACGAAAAGAAAAAACCTTCCTACTAATTGATATGGCTTGCCAAGTAGACTGTAACATAGCAACCAATGAATTTGAAAAAAACTATCAAAGTATAAAGACCTGTAAATCGAAATAGGAAAATGTGGAAATTGCAAACAAGAATAGTACCAGTCATAGCAGGTGTACTTGAAAAGATAAAAAAGGAACACAACAATATATTGGAAAAAAATCCCTGAAAATCCCAGCTTAAGAGAAATACAAAAAGATGCCTTGATAAGTACAGGCCACACACTAAGAAGAACTTTGTCCATGTAACGCTAGTGATATTATGAGAGGTACAAAAACAAATAATGAAATGTAGCCATAACAATACAACACTACCTGCCGTAGACTTGGTAGATAGTGTAACCATAGAAGAAATCGAAATTTAATGATGATGATGATGATAGTAGTAGTAATAGTAGTAGTAGTAGTAGTAGTAGTAAATAAGGAATAAAATAGAATGAGAACAAAAATAGAAATAAAAGGAACGACAAAGTCAGAAACTGAGTAGGTTACATAAAGAAATGTCTATTTTATGGTGATTGTATTATTAAAAGAATATATATATATATATATATATATATATATATATAATTACTAAGGGTAATACTAGCTGACGGAGTGTAATGGCTAGCGAGATGGTCCCATGAATCATTAGTAATTAGTTCGATCAACACTTGATACTCTATACTTCCTGTTTTATGCCAAAAACTAAACTTTTTTCTCTGTGTCGTATACCCTCAGGACGTAGGCGATCATAGCTCTCCACAATTTCCTGTACTTGGTAGCTCTTAATGTCCTTTTGTTATCTCCCCTAAACCTTGTTCCGCCATCCATTTATTCAAGCTCGCTAAGTATGTTATGCGTTGTTTTCCTTTGTTCCTCTTAGCTTCAATCTGTCCTGTGAGTATCAGACTCTCCAAGCCATCTTTCATCATTATGTCCCCCAGAAATTTCAACTGTCTCTTCCTGATGTTAAGTATAAGTTTTCTTTTTCTTTCTTTTTTCTCTAAAACTTCGCTGTTGCTCTCGTGTTCGATCCATGGTATCCTCAGCTTCCTTCTGTAGAACCACATTTCTGTTGCTTCAACTCTCTTTTTTTTATCTGTGAGAAGATTAGCATTCTAGCATTCACTACCATATAGCCGCACTTGTATTACGTAACAGTTCAGTAGTTTTCTTGTTTCTAATGATTTTTTCTTTTTCTTAATACTTGTTTCTGTTTCTTAATACTTTGCTTAGCTTTTGGAAGGCATCTTTAACTATCCCAATGCACCTTCTTTTTCTATGTGTTATTTCCCTTCATAGCTCACCACAATTTTCTGTCCTTCGTAGCTCATAATAAATTTTGTCTTTTTCTTTTTCTCTCTTAAACCCTGTTCCGCCATCCATTTACACAAACACACCACGCAGGCTATTCATTGTTTTTCTCTGTCTCAATAACCTTCAATCAGTGAGTATAAGATTTTACAAGCCATCTTTCCTCATTATATGCGCTATGAATTTCAACTGTCTCCTCCTGATGTTATATATAAGTTTTCTTTTTCTTTCCATTTTCTCTAAAACTTCGTCGGTACTCACATATTCGGTCCGAGGATATCCTCAGCTTCCTTCTGTAGACCCACATTTCTGTTGCTTCAAGTCTCATCTTCATCTGTGAGGAGATTGTCAAGCATTCACTGCCATATAGCAAGACTGGTATTAACAGTTCACCACTCTTTTCTTTATGTCTAACGTAATTTTTATGTTTCTTAACCCTTTGATGACTGACCACCGATTTACCGATGGTAGAGAAAAATGACGTAATACCCAGCCATGGATTGAATAGTGGAAGCGAAAAATGATTTAATGCCTATCCACCGGTTGAACGGTGGGTAAACACATGTAACTATTTTTATGTCTACCGTGAAACATCACATACCAATTATTTGCGAATTTTGACTCACAGGCTCAAGTAGAAGGGTAAAAATGCTCAGGAACACAGGGTTCAAAGGATTAATACTCTAATGTTAATAAATAATGATAAATAAATAATAATAATGATAAATGTTATGGGGTCCACCCCTTTTTCATATAAGTGAACTCTACCAGTGTACCTGGACTGCTGCCGTTAAATACCCAGAGTTAGACAGTCAGTGAGGGTAGTCGGATAGTGAGAGGGTAGTCGGAAAGAGAGAGAAAATACACGAACGGAGATAGTGTGAGGTAGCCTCTTGTAGAAGTCAGTTACAAGCACGTAGACTCTAAGGAAGCCCTACTTTGAGACTGTATATATCTATCTGTATTTGCTACTAACCGTGTTCCTGGACTTACTAACAGTATTATTACCCTTTGTATGATTGTGTAAATACATTTTATTTCTTATATTTAATTATTGCGTTTGTTCTTCATTGGAGACCGAATTCATCTCGGAATCCACAACAATAAATAAATAATGATAAAAGTGCAAGTTTAAAACAAATAGACGCAGAAATTTATACTTTATCGAATGCAGAAAAAAATATGAGAATGTGCTGAAAAATTAACGACCTGCTTCTCAAAATCTAAATACCTGTTTGGTTGGGCTGAGAACTTTTCAATGACGCCTGGTAAATTTGTTTGAATTTCTGAAATATGAGGCTGAATTAATAAATTTCTGACTTGAAACGCTGCCTAATAATATAAAGAAATCTTTATTTAAAAAAAAAAAAAAACATTTTTCAACATAATGCAAATGCACTTCCTCACGTAGATCGAGTATTATACAGTGAAAAGATTTAAATCAGAATTAGATATGGACGGAATAAAATAGTTCGATAAAGAACACATCGAGATAGATACACAGTGAAGTAGCCAGATATAGGCAGATAGATAATGAACAGATTGAGATAAATAAATAGACTGTTATATGTGTGTGTGTGCGCTCGCTCGCGCGTGTGTGTGTGTGTGTGATGGTCTTTCCTGTCAGTTTCAGCGTATGAGGGTCCGACAACCCCATTAAGTTTTTGTTTCTGTCGTATGTGACGTTTCAGCCCCGCTAGTAACCTATATATACAGAGATAGATAATGAACAGATTGATATAGATAGATGGGATATATATATATATATATATATATATATATATATATATATATATATATATATATATATATATATATGAACAGAGATAGATAGATAAGATAAGACTGAGATATATAGATAGATAATGAATAGACTCATTAAATTTTTTTGTTGGTGCCGTATGTAACATTTCAGTTCCGCTAGTGACCTATATATACAGAGATAAATAGACAGATAATGAACAGATTGAGATAGCTAACTAGCTAGCTAACTAGATAGATAGATAGATAGATAGATAGATAGATAGATAGATAGATAGATAGATAGATAATGAACTGATTAAGATAGATAGATATGAACAGAGATAGATAATGAACAGATTGGGATAGATAGATAGATAGATAGATAGATAGATAGATAGATAGATAGATAGATAGATAGATAGATAGATAGATAATGAACTGATTAAGATAGATAGATATGAACAGAGATAGATAATGAACAGATTGGGATAGATAGATAGATAGATAGATAGATAGATAGATAGATAGATAGATAGATAGATAGATAAAGAAAGAAAGAAAGAAAGAAAGAAAGAAAAAGAAAAAAGAAAGAAAGTAAGTATGATAAAACTGAGGATGATGAAAGAAGCAATGGTGCAAGAACGTACAGACTTTTGTGTGAATTGTTCGTTTCTTATCGGCAGATTATTATCACATAATATAAATGTCTTGGATGGTGAATAATATTTCCTCGGGAGAATGCCTTTGATCTTTTTCAAACTCTCAATACATCGAAAGCGTTTCAAGGGATGAAGGTGGCCGAGGGTTGTTTTTTAAGCAGGCAATGTGTATAAAAGATGACTTCAAAGAGGTTATCTATCCTTTGCTCTGCCAGCGTCTCTTTATACTCATTATAGTAATATATATATATATATATATATATATATATATATATATATATATATATATATATATATAATTATAATAATATACGGGGGTAAGTAAAAAAAAAAATTATCAGCACTTTCACTACGACACATCTGTGTTAAGATTATGAATAATTTTTGAAATACATATATATATATATATATATATATATATATATATATATATATATATATATACTTGTGTGTACGTGTGTGTGTGTGTGTGTGTGCGTGTGTGTATTAATAGGCGAGAAACAGAGAAAGACAGAGAGTAGGAGAAAGAGAGTTATGGCAAGATCATGATTTCGATGGTGAAAGAGTCTCAGCGGAGAGAAAAAGAAATAAGACCGGGAAAAAAGAAAATAAAGCAGATATAGAATACAAGAATGGGGAGAGAGAGAGAGGGAGGAAGAAAGAGAGAGAGAGAGAGAGAGGAAGAAAGAGAGAGAGAGAGAGAGAGGAAGAAAGAGAGAGAGAGAGAGGAAGAAAGAGAGAGTGGTGCACAAGGTGACAGATGTAAGTTAGAACACGCGTGCGCGCGTTCGTGTTTGAGAAAGAAAATGACAGAGAGAGAGACAGACAAAAAGCAGAGAGCGCGAGGGCACACACACACACACACACACACACACACACACACACACACACACACACACACACACACACAGAGAGAGAGAGAGAGAGAGAGAGAGAGAGAGAGAGTGTTGTATGTTAACCTTGCAGATTCCCCTTTGGCGTTGTTGCTGTGGTTCTCACTCGGAGTAGATTTTTACGACGTGGAGGTGCTAGCGCCACGCCCAACCGTTTTTGAATTCAGTTGTCCCTCTCCTAGACTGGTTGCCAACCGAAACTAGACAGTCTCTCCTGATCTTAATTTCTGCCTGGGTGGTCTAAGGAGAGATAGATTCATGCCTTTCCAGAGTTATTTTTTTGGGAAAGCAAACGCATTGGCCGAAATTTGAACTTGACACGCTAATCACAAATTTCAGTTCCGATAACCATCCTAAGAAAGTGAAGAAATGATAAAGGGAATTGAAAAAGACAAAGAGAATAAAAAGGAAAGAAGAGAGAGAGAGGGGGGGTAGAAAAAAGAAAAAGGGTAGAGAGGGAGAAAGAGAAAGAATGTTCATCGCAACTGACAAACAAGTGAAAAGAAGACTTTTTATATGGAGTATTGTAGAATATCAACATCTTGATTATGTCATTATTTTCTCTTCTCAGGTCCAGTAGCTGTTGTCGCTCTTTCCAGTATTGATCAAGGTTTCCTTCTTAACCTTTTATATGAAGTAGTGTAGAATGTCAACATCTTGATTATGTCATTATTTTCTCTTCTCAGGTCCAGTAGCTGTTGTCGCTCTTTCCATAACTGATGGCGGTTTCCTTCCTAACTTTTTATATGGAGTCGTGTAGAATGTCAACATCTTGATTATGTCATTAATTTCTCTTCTCATTGACCAGTAGATGTTATCGCTCTTTCCATAACTGATGGCGGTTTCCTTCCTAAATTTTTATATGGAGTAGTGTAGAATGTCAACATCTTGATTATGTCATTAATTTCTCTTCTCAGGTCCAGTAGCTGTTATCGCTCTTTCCATAACTGATGGCGGTTTCCTTCCTAACTTTTATATGGGTAGTGTAGAATGTCAACATCTTGATTATGTCATTAATTTCTCTTCTCATGACCAGTAGATGTTATCGCTCTTTCCATAATTGATGGCGGTTTCCTTCCTAACTTTTTATATGGAGTAGTGTAGAATGTCAACATCTGGATTGTATCATTAATTTCTCTTCTCATGACCAGTAGCTGTTATCGCTCTTTCCATAATTGATGCCGGTTTCCTTCCTAACTTTTTATATGGAGTAGTGTAGAATGTCAACATCTGGATTATATCATTAATTTTTCTTCTCATGACCAGTAGCTGTTATCGCTCTTTCCATAATTGATGCCGGTTTCCTTCCTAAATTTTTATATGGAGTAGTGTAGAATGTCAACATCTTGATTATGTCATTAATTTCTCTTCTCATGACCAGTAGATGTTATCGCTCTTTCCATAATTGATGGCGGTTTCCTTCCTAACTTTTTATATGGAGTAGTGTAGAATGTCAACATCTTGATTATGTCATTAATTTCTCTTCTCATGACCAGTAGATGTTATCGCTCTTTCCATAATTGATGGCGGTTTCCTTCCTAACTTTTTATATGGAGTAGTGTAGAATGTCAACATCTGGATTGTATCATTAATTTCTCTTCTCATGACCAGTAGCTGTTATCGCTCTTTCCATAATTGATGCCGGTTTCCTTCCTAACTTTTTATATGGAGTAGTGTAGAATGTCAACATCTTGATTATGTCATTAATTTCTCTTCTCATGACCAGTAGATGTTATCGCTCTTTCCATAATTGATGGCGGTTTCCTTCCTAACTTTTTATATGGGTAGTGTAGAATGTCAACATCTTGATTATGTCATTAATTTCTCTTCTCATGACCAGTAGATGTTATCGCTCTTTCCATAATTGATGGCGGTTTCCTTCCTAACTTTTTATATGGAGTAGTGTAGAATGTCAACATCTTGATTATGTCATTAATTTCTCTTCTCATGACCAGTAGATGTTATCGCTCTTTCCATAATTGATGGCGGTTTCCTTCCTAACTTTTTATATGGGTAGTGTAGAATGTCAACATCTGGATAATATCATTAATTTTTCTTCTCATGACCAGTAGCTGTTATCGCTCTTTCCATAATTGATGCCGGTTTCCTTCTAACTTTTTATATGGAGTAGTGTAGAATGTCAACATCTTGATTATGTCATTAATTTCTCTTCTCATGACCAGTAGATGTTATCGCTCTTTCCATAATTGATGGCGGTTTCCTTCCTAACTTTTTATATGGAGTAGTGTAGAATGTCAACATCTGGATAATATCATTAATTTTTCTTCTCATGACCAGTAGCTGTTATCGCTCTTTCCATAATTGATGCCGGTTTCCTTCCTAACTTTTTATATGGAGTAGTGTAGAATGTCAACATCTTGATTATGTCATTAATTTCTCTTCTCATGACCAGTAGATGTTATCGCTCTTTCCATAATTGATGGCGGTTTCCTTCCTAACTTTTTATATGGAGTAGTGTAGAATGTCAACATCTTGATTATGTCATTAATTTCTCTTCTCAGGTCCAGTAGCTGTTATCGCTCTTTCCATAACTGATGGCGGTTTCCTTCCTAACTTTTTATATGGAGTAGTGTAGAATGTCAACATCTTGATTATGTCATTAATTTCTCTTCTCATGACCAGTAGATGTTATTCTTTCCATAATTGATGGCGGTTTCCTTTAAATTTTTATATGGAGTAGTGTAGAATGTCAACATCTTGATTATGTCATTAATTTCTCTTCTCATGACCAGTAGATGTTATCGCTCTTTCCATAATTGATGGCGGTTTCCTTCCTAACTTTTTTATATGGAGTAGTGTAGAATGTCAACATCTGGATTATGTCATTAATTTCTCTTCTCATGACCAGTAGCTGTTATCGCTCTTTCCATAATTGATCGGTTTCCTTCCTAACTTTTTATATGGAGTAGTGTAGAATGTCAACATCTTGATTATGTCATTAATTTCTCTTCTCATGACCAGTAGATGTTATCGCTCTTTCCATAATTGATGGCGGTTTCCTTCCTAACTTTTTATATGGAGTAGTGTAGAATGTCAACATCTTGATTATGTCATTAATTTCTCTTCTCATGACCAGTAGATGTTATCGCTCTTTCCATAATTGATGGCGGTTTCCTTCCTAACTTTTTATATGGAGTAGTGTAGAATGTCAACATCTTGATTATGTCATTAATTTCTCTTCTCATGACCAGTAGATGTTATCGCTCTTTCCATAATTGATGGCGGTTTCCTTCCTAACTTTTTATATGGAGTAGTGTAGAATGTCAACATCTGGATAATATCATTAATTTTTCTTCTCATGACCAGTAGCTGTTATCGCTCTTTCCTAACTTTTTTATCGGTTTCTTCTAACTTTTTATATGGACTTTTTAGTGTAGAAGTCAACATCTTGATTATCATTAATTTTTCTTCTCATGACCAGTAGATGTTATCGCTCTTTCCATAATTGATGGCGGTTTCCTTCCTAACTTTTTTTTATGGATCTTGATTAGTGTAGAATGTCAACATCTATATGGATAATATCATTAATTTTTCTTCTCATGACCAGTAGCTGTTATCGTCTTTCCATAATTGATGGCGGTTTCTTCCCTTTTATATGGGTAGTGTAGAATGTGATCTTGATTATGTCATTTCTTCTTGACCAGTAGATGTTATTTTATAATGGCGGTTTCCTTCCTAACTTTTTTATATGGAGTAGTGTAGAATGTCAACATCTTGATTATGTCATTAATTCTCTTCTCAGGACCAGTAGATGTTATCGCTCTTTCCATAATTGATGGCGGTTTCCTTCCTAACTTTTTATATGGAGTAGTGTAGAATGTCAACATCTTGATTATAGATCATTAATTTCTCTTCTCATGACCAGTAGATGTTATCGCTCTTTCCATAATTGATGGCGGTTTCCTTCCTAACTTTTTATATGGAGTAGTGTAGAATGTCAACATCTTGATTATGTCATTAATTTCTCTTCTCATGACCAGTAGATGTTATCGCTCTTTCCATAATTGATGGCGGTTTCCTTCCTAACTTTTTATATGGAGTAGTGTAGAATGTCAACATCTTGATTATGTCATTAATTTCTCTTCTCATGACCAGTAGATGTTATCGCTCTTTCCATAATTGATGGCGGTTTCCTTCCTAACTTTTTTATATGGAGTAGTGTAGAATGTCAACATCTTGATTATGTCATTAATTTCTCTTCTCATGACCAGTAGATGTTATCGCTCTTTCCATAATTGATGGCGGTTTCCTTCCTAACTTTTTATATGGAGTAGTGTAGAATGTCAACATCTTGATTATGTCATTAATTTCTCTTCTCATGACCAGTAGATGTTATCGCTCTTTCCATAATTGATGGCGGTTTCCTTCCTAACTTTTTATATGGAGTAGTGTAGAATGTCAACATCTTGATTATGTCATTAATTTCTCTTCTCATGACCAGTAGATGTTATCGCTCTTTCCATAATTGATGGCGGTTTCCTTCCTAACTTTTATATGGAGTAGTGTAGAATGTCAACATCTTGATTATGTCATTAATTTCTCTTCTCATGACCAGTAGATGTTATCGCTCTTTCCATAATTGATGGCGGTTTCCTTCCTAACTTTTTATATGGAGTAGTGTAGAATGTCAACATCTTGATTGTGTCATTAATTTCTCTTCTCATGACCAGTAGATGTTATCGCTCTTTCCATAATTGATGGCGGTTTCCTTCCTAACTTTTTATATGGGTAGTGTAGAATGTCAACATCTTGATTATGTCATTAATTTCTCTTCTCATGACCAGTAGATGTTATCGCTCTTTCCATAATTGATGGCGGTTTCCTTCCTAACTTTTTATATGGGTAGTGTAGAATGTCAACATCTTGATTATGTCATTAATTTCTCTTCTCATGACCAGTAGATGTTATCGCTCTTTCCATAATTGATGGCGGTTTCCTTCCTAACTTTTTATATGGAGTAGTGTAGAATGTCAACATCTTGATTATGTCATTAATTTCTCTTCTCATGACCAGTAGATGTTATCGCTCTTTCCATAATTGATGGCGGTTTCCTTCCTAACTTTTTTATATGGAGTAGTGTAGAATGTCAACATCTTGATTATGTCATTAATTTCTCTTCTCATGACCAGTAGATGTTATCGCTCTTTCCATAATTGATGGCGGTTTCCTTCCTAACTTTTTATATGGAGTAGTGTAGAATGTCAACATCTGGATTGTATCATTAATTTCTCTTCTCATGACCAGTAGATGTTATCGCTCTTTCCATAATTGATGGCGGTTTCCTTCCTAACTTTTTATATGGAGTAGTGTAGAATGTCAACATCTTGATTATGTCATTAATTTCTCTTCTCATGACCAGTAGATGTTATCGCTCTTTCCATAATTGATGGCGGTTTCCTTCCTAACTTTTTATATGGAGTAGTGTAGAATGTCAACATCTTGATTATGTCATTAATTTCTCTTCTCATGACCAGTAGATGTTATCGCTCTTTCCATGATTGATGGCGGTTTCCTTCCTAACTTTTTATATGGAGTAGTGTAGAATGTCAACATCTTGATTATGTCATTAATTTCTCTACATGTGCTATCCATTTTAGTTGTTTCTGTTATCGGTAGTACTCAAGTGACATGGTTTCTGTTATTTGGTCCAGTTCTTTGATTGCGAGTGTGTAGCACCAGTCCACAAGATTCGAAGAAGTTAGTATTTGCCAAGACCCCCAGATTTCACTCTCTTAGTCATTTTTAACCATTTATCTTCGAAAGCGGTTGCATACAGCTGAGAGTTTAGATATTTCTGAACTGTTTTGTGACTATGTATGGCATCCATATGAAAGTTTCGGTCTGACGAAGCTATTTAAAAAGATGACTTTTCAGGTTAATGTTTTGGTTTTGTAGCAATTTGCGGTGTTGGGTGAAACTATCCCTGGCGCATTTTTTGTTCAATTTCAGATCCTGGATTTTTATGATGGATTCAGAGTACATGCCGTCACTGCCTTCATTCTAATTTCAGTTGTCCAGGATAAGACGATAAACTATATCCGGGTCCTCGGTAAGACGATAAATTACATCCGTGTTCTGAGTAAGACGATAAACTACATCCGCGCCCTCGGTAAGACGATAAACTGCATCCACGTCCTCGGTAAGACGATAAACTACGTCCAACAATGAGGCCTTTGATCAGGAGGTTTTGAGAAGCATGGAACAACTTCTTAATTGCTGGTGTTCCTAGGTCCACCCTAACCCACGGTGGTAGCACCTGTTAGGGTCCCAGCTATGGGAAAATAGTTAACCCTCAAACTGGGGTTAAAACACTATGAATGTAAAAAAATAGGTTTTA
This sequence comes from Acanthosepion pharaonis, assembly GCA_903632075.3. Lineage (NCBI taxonomy): Eukaryota > Metazoa > Mollusca > Cephalopoda > Sepiida > Sepiidae > Acanthosepion > Acanthosepion pharaonis. The sequence continues at coordinate 411,490 of CAHIKZ030000606.1, forward strand.
ATATCAGCAATAAAGTTTTTGAGGAAAATTTTTTACCAACAATGCATTACCAGCAAATAAATATTACCAGCAATACATTTTTGTAAATAATTATTAACAGCAATACATTATTACCAGCAATACATTTTTGAAGAAAAAATATTACCAGCAATAAAGATCTTGTTGGCATTAAAAAAAATCCATTGATATGCTGTAAAACAAACCAAACCAAACCAATTTCTGTTCGCGCTGCCTATTTTATGTTCAGTTTCAGATCTTGAATTTTTATGATGGATTCAGAGTACATGTCGTCATTCCAATTTCAGTTCATAGCTTCTGTTTTGGAAAGGTTTATCTAGAGTCGTATTTCTTGGATCACTTGGTAAAGGATGTTGATTTTCTATTCAACATCATCCTCATCCCAAATATGAATAACTATGTCATCAGCATAGACCCCCTCCCAATCATGATGATGAATACATTGGCATCGGGAGGGAAAGGTTGTCTTCTATTAATAGACTGGGGCTCTCATTTACTCCTTGTCGTACTACTGATGAAATATTTCCGTACCTTGGCAATGGTTTGAATCTCGATATGGTTGAAGAGGTGGGGCTCTTTAGCGTCGTTAGAAAGTATATTTTAGTTGTCGGGCCAGCCGTAAAATCTTTCTTGCTACTGAAGCAGCGGCAATATCAAGTTGGTGAGGTTATGGCCCTATTTTCCACAGGCAAACTGTACTTTTCTTTATAATAAAAAAAGCGATGTTATCATTTTAGATGTTGCTGTATAAGGTAGGTAAGACTGGAATGGGTGTACGAGTAGTATACCAATCATCAGTGCGAAAACTGAAATCTGCGAACCGACTTAAAAATTCGGACTGGTCTGTTGTGTTCAATGTCGCACGAGTGACTTTTAGGAAAGACGTAAATGAATTCCTTCTCCCCGATGTTTTGGGTTAAATAGTAAGATACATTGAACTCTTTTTCGTTTGGGTAGCCACCAATCTAAGAGAAAGACAATACTGAATTCAGAACCTTTGAGAATGCAACGGGAAATCATTTCATTATATTTCCCAAGAAGTTATAGTAATTAACAGAAACGGAATATATATATATATATATATATATATATATATATATATGTGTGTGTGTGTGTGTGTGTGTGTGAGTGAGAGGGAGAGAGAGAGAGACCACGGGAATAAGAAATTCATGCACTATCGACTGAGGTAGCCCTCATGTTCTTAAACCAGATATAAATAAATATGATCAGACTAAGATAGATAGATAAGATAGATAGATAGATAGATAGAGATAGATAGATAGATAATGAATAGACTAGGATAGATAGGAACAAACTGAGATAGATAGATAGATAGATAGATAGATAGATAGATAGATCTGAATAGTCTGAGATAGATTGAGGTATCACTCAAGATTCTTAAACTAGATATGAATATGAACAGATTGATATAGATAGATTTTAATAATAGCTAGATATGAACAGACTGAAACAGATACATAGGCATTATTACAATACATATATATATATATATATATATATATATAATTTTTGTATTGTTCTAATCTCATTCGTTATTTAAACGTTACTCACACTGAGAACGGTGCCAGTGCACTTGGCAGTGACTTGCGCAGAAACGTCCTCTTTTTTTATGTTCTTTCATCTTGTAAATGCAACCAAAACTAGAACATAGGAAATCAAGCAAAATATCATATCATGCCATATGCTTTCGTCCCAATAACATTAAAAAATTAAATTTATGCAGAATAATTAGAATTTTAAATTCTTTCTCTGGTGTCATTATTTGGCACTTTAACAAAGCAATGGACAATTTCCATGTGGACTCTGTAAAGTTCAGGAAATACCTACGGATTTATAACAATTAATATCGTTAACAATAACCATTAGCCGAAGATCAAACCTAACCTTAAATCTATCTCTTTATTCCACGATCTCTCTATTTCTTTACATTTTTATGCTTGGGCACTTCGTAATACCATATCTTTGTTGATGCTTTACTATAAGAAGAATTATTATTATTAATAATAATACAACTTAATATTATATATTTTAATTAGCTATTTTTTTTACAATGAGGTTCACCCTGTACAAGGCCTGGGAAGCACTCAAGTTAGAGAGTTACAGAGGTAATACACACAGTTTATGAAGATAGGTGGGGAAGATAACGATTAACCCAAAGACTTGAACAGATTAAGATTGTTGTGATCGGGGAAGCATCCTCGTGGGAGTCGGTTCTACAGAGCAGTGATTCACGGGAAGAAGCTGTTCGAGTGGATGTTATTTCCCGCCAATGGAATACGGTGGGAATGAGAATAGTTTGTTACAATATGCGTAGCATGGCGGGTCCTTGCCGTGAAGGTTAGAATTGGTGGAACTAAGGAATGTAGTTCGTTTGAGCACTTTCCATGGATAGAGCAGTGAGATTCTTGCTACATCTGTGAGAGAAGGGTTGTAGGATGGAAAGAATTTTGGCATGAACTTTGTTTATCTCGGAAATGGACCAATTAATGATATTGAAGTTGAATGTGATTACAGGCATAGCTAGTATGTTTAGGGCGTCAATTTTATTTCAGGCATTCGAATCTGTTTTCAAAATCGCTCTTTCTCTGCGATTGTCACTCCTTTTCGTAATTTTTATCTCAATTGCGAGTGCTTAATTCTCTCTCGTTTTAAAATGCATAAATACTTATAATCCCCCATCCATCTTCTAATTTCTTTTACTTCAGTAACTCTATTTAAGGTGATATTGTATCTCTTTGATAATTTTCCTTGAAAAATGTATCCTTGGCACATTTGTGAAACTAAAATTCTATTTGATGTCCTTAGTAAATTTGTTTTACTGTTTGAAGAATTTTAAGTTGATTATCATATCTTTGCAAAACCTTCCAGCTCATTCATATAGAGAAGATGGTTCACAGTCTTTTCATTGACTTTATAGCTACAATTTTTCTTTTAGGGACCTTTTTAGGGGAATCAGCGCCAAACAAAACAATTAGATGGAAGGTGGCAAAACACGAAGAAAACATTATTAGAAGGAATGTGGCAAAACATGAAGAAAACATTATTAGAAGGAATGTGGCAAAACACGAAGAAAACATTATTAGAAGGAATGTGGCAAAACACGAAGAAAACATTATTAGAAGAAATGTGGCAAAACACGAAGAAAACATTATTAGATGGAAGGTGGCAAAACACGAAGAAAACATTATTAGAAGGAATGTGGCAAAACACGAAGAAAACATTATTAGAAGGAATGTGGCAAAACACGAAGAAAACATTATTAGGAGGAATGTGGCAAAACACGAAGAAAAGATTATTAGAAGGAATGTGGCAAAACACGAAGAAAAGATTATTAGAAGGAATGTGGCAAAACATGAAGAAAACATTATTAGAAGGAATGTGGCAAAACACGAAGAAAACATTATTAGAAGGAATGTGGCAAAACATGAAGAAAACATTATTAGAAGGAATGTGGCAAAACATGAAGAAAACATTATTAGAAGGAATGTGGCAAAACACGAAGTAAACATTATTAGAAGGAATGTGGCAAAACACGAAGAAAACATTATTAGAAGGAATGTGGCAAAACACGAAGAAAACATTATTAGAAGGAATGTGGCAAAACACAAAGAAAACATTATTAGAAGGAATGTGGCAAAACTCGAAGAAAACATTATTAGAAGAAATGTGGCAAAACACGAAGAAAACATTATTAGATGGAAGGTGGCAAAACACGAAGAAAACATTATTAGATGGAAGGTGGCAAAACACGAAGAAAAGATTATTAGAAGGAATGTGGCAAAACACGAAGAAAACATTATTAGAAGAAAACTGGCAAAAAATTCGTCACCCGAGCATAGAATGCGAGGAATGGGAAGCTGTTGCCAACATATAACAGCAGTATTCCATTTTAGGCCTGATCTGGCTCTTGTAATGGTAGGGGATATCATGAAGAGCGAGGTACTCCCTGGAGCGATACAAGAAACCGACCATTTTCTCGGTATCTTTAGCAATGGATCGTATGTACGAGTTTCATTTGAGATTTGGGATGAGTTTAAGGCCAAAATTCGCTGAATGCACTTGGTCTACCCGTGAGAACATCCATTTATCATGACTGGTGATAGTTCAGGATCCAATCGGCGATGATGAGATATAACTAGTTTGGTTTTCGAGGCATTGAATGTAACTAACCAATTTTTCACGCCACTGAGATGTTAGAGCTGGATCAGAGAAGAGATCAGCTGTCAATCTCTGATCAACACGAAGTTGGAGGTGTATCATCAGCATATATTCACAAATGAGTGTACACTTAGGCAGATCATTTATGTAAGTTAAAAAGAGGGCTGGTTCGTAAAGTGACCCCTATTTTAATTTATTTGGCTTAATAATGCCACTACTCAGGGCACTGATAGACCATTTGAAATAAGATAAGAGCGACTAAGTTTTTAGGTAAATAGAAACTACATGGAAACTTATAACAAGAAAGAGTTACCTGAAATTTCTGGGATATGATACCTGAAATTTCTAATAAGAAAAGACAGCTTGGAAAATTTAATTCTTATAAGAGAAAGTGAAAGCAAGAGAAACATGATGAAACTGAATAATATACTTAACAAGTAACAGAACAGGTACAAAAAAAAAGATTTTCTTGAAGTTTGTCACGTCTGTGACAAAAGAAATAAGATAAAGAAGAGTAAAGAGAACATAAGGAAGACTAAGTTTTATAGTAAACAAAAAAAAATGCGGTTTTGTTATAATTTTAGTGATTATCGTCAGTGGCTAAAAAAGTAAACAAAAATCCATAAAGGCTCACCAGCAAGAAGTTAGAAATACTTCAAAATAACTTCAAAGTAGCTGTTTTTTTTTTTTTTGTTTGTTTTTTTTTTCACGGGGTATAGTTTACTTGTCAGGTCAGCAAATGGTAATAAATGGATGACTCTGAAGCGGATTTATACAACAACTGACTTCGCCAACGAACTCGCTTAATTTTGGCGCCAACCAACGAATACGAATGCGCGGATGAAAGAAAACCACTTTGTAAGTTTATCTAACCACATCAAAGAGTTCTTAGAAGTCTTTTATCTAAATAACCCAGAAATCGGAGAAGCTTCTTTCATAAAAAAAGATAAATAGATTCTCTTAACAAATTTACGAAACATACGAAGATGGGGAGAGTCTTGATCGCCTGAAAGAACATGACACATAAAAGAAAATAACTATAATTGTCATATTAGACCGAGGTATACAATTGTTTGAAATTAATATATTTCTTCGCTAAAGACGGTGGAAAAAATGGCCGGCACTTTATACCGATCAAGAAGGAACTTGACTCCACTTTCTAAGCTCTATCTCTACAAGAGTCACATTAGAGACTAAAAATGAAGTATTGCTACCATAACCGGGACGGAGCTGTCCAAATCACTCTTTCCAGTCATGTCAAAGTTCAAAAACATTTGCGCGGACATGTAGGCGATGAATTATTTACCCCCCCTACTAACCCTCTCACGCAACGCAGCGTCACGAGCGTCTCGCTACTCTATCACTATTTCCATGGAAAATATTCTGACAATCTATAATGCCTTCGTTCCACCAGTTCAGACCTTTACATCTAAACACAGCAATGCCATGTACATTTGGGGGAATCAGTCTCACCCCTTCCGTATTTCACTGGAAAGATGATATTTCCACTCGGACAGCTTCTACCAAAAAGTTGTTACTTTATGGGGTACCAGGTGCTTCCTTAAACATTATACTCTTAACAACTTCAAGTCTAGGGTTAACTATCGTATGTAACATCATAATTTGCACTTACTTCCCTATCATCCGTTCACACAACAACCCTCTACCTTGAGTGGCTTTTGGGCATTGTATTGGATGAACATCTAGAAACCGTGTGCTTATCAGTATAACACTGTGTATCCCTCACCAGAACATTTGTGTCGAGTTTGTAAGTTCATTTCCTCAGCACGAAGGAAATTATTTTCAGTCGGGAATTTGTAATCAATCACCGTCTAAACGCTGACGTCATTCAGAAGAGGTCTTATAACTTCACCCCTTTTCCTCATATGGTTTAATAGGCTTGATTCAACCTTGAACAATTCCGCAGACAACGAGGGACTCAGACAGGTAGAATTTGACAGGCGAACAGTGTTCTCCCCGGGTTTTCTTTTAATTAAAATTTCGTGGGAGTCATTTTGTAAGATGGCCGTCGCCAGCACCGATAATAACCATTATTATCATCATCGTTGTCGTCTGCAGTATTATATTTTCCAAAGTTTCTACTACGGTGGTCGTCCTGACCGCACTATTGTCTCTGCATTATAAAACCCACATGGAATCAGGAATCAGCCTTATCCGTTTATTTGTAGGATAATCCTTTGATTCAAAACGCTAACCCGACCCCACAATATCAACCGCCCTTTCCACATGAACATCTTCGTTTTCCAACCAGCCTCTCACCGCAATCACTCTGACTTCCATCACCCATTACCGTCAGTGAGAAGAGGGGAAGCAGTCCGAACATTCATCGTGTCTATTTTAACTTTCCACAACAACGAACACAGCTAGGCGTGCCTCGCAACGGCATCGCTGAGACTTTCACCCACATCCCGTTTGCTATAGTAACTGCCCCAACCACTCCTGTTCCGTCTCGAAGGCTATCCTCATCAACACCCTCTCGCTCACCGCCGCTGTTTTTAAGCATCATCCCCCAACCTTCACCGCGACTATAAACATGACAATAATCATCATTAACAGTAATATCACTTTTTACCATAACGATGACAAGCCTTACATCACAGAGATCATTACAACCAATCTTTATAATCAGAAAGGTTTCTATTGGCGCACTTCGATACGGTGTAATGGTTAGTAAGCTTGTCTCACTAAATCAATTACGACTGCTTAGTGAGTTCGATCCTCACTGTGTGTCCCATACTTTCGGCCTTGTGCTTAGAAAATTACCATATCTGGGCACCTCGACTGAGCTAAATCAATTACGACTGCTTAGTGAGTTCGATCCTCACTGTGTGTCCCATACTTTCGGCCTTGTGCTTAGAAAATTACCATATCTGGGCACCTCGACGTAGTGTAATGGTTAGCAAGCTTGTCTCGCTAAATCAATTACAACTGCTTAGTGAGTTCGATCCTCACTGTGTCTCCCATAGAAAATTACCATATCTGGGCACCTCGACGTAGTGTAATGGTTAGCAAACTTGTCTCGCTAAATCAAAATGCTTAGTGAGTTCGAACTGTGTTACGACTTTCGGCCTTGTGTGATCTCGATCCTCGACGTGTGTAATGTCCCGACTGCTTAGTGATCTCGATCCTCACTGTGTGTCCCATACTTTCGGCCTTGTGCTTAGAAAATTATCATATCTGGGCACCTCGACGTAGTGTAATGGGTTTGTCCTCAATTACAAGTGCTTAGTGAGTTCGATCCTCACTGTGTGTTAGCAAGTTTTTGTGCTTAGAAAATTACCATATCTGGGCACCTCGACGTAGTGTAATGATTAGCAAGTTTTTCGCGCTAGTTCAATTACTTAGTAGTGAATTCAATTCTCACTGAGTGCCCCATAATGTCGGTCGTGCCACATCTAAGCTACGCTAAAAAAATCTTGGACACTTCGACGTGGTGTAATGGTTAGGAAATTTGTCGTGCTAGTTCAATTCCGACTGAGAAGTGAGTTGGATCCTTACTTGTGCGCTATACATTCGACCTTGTGCCACATCTTAGATACACTTGAAAAACCACCATATCGATTACTATAGTTGTTTTATCACTCACCATCACCATCACTATAAACGCAGCAGCCATCACCCCCTCTAAAATTTAAAGTATGACACGACAACCACCGCTGCTATCATGGACCCTCATACTGTTAATAATTTTGTACCTATAACCGCCTTTAACGCCATTTTCTTAGCTACCACATTTTTTTTACTATTTCTTACCTAATACAGGGCCCAAGGTTCACTTAAGGTAGAGGGGTACTAATTAGGAGAAAAATGGGAGTGGTTTGATTTGCTTTGTTTTATGTCATATCAATCTCAATGGGTTATTTAATGCCGACAAAATTTTTATTGCTGGTAATATATATATATATATATATATATATATATATATATAATAAAGGCTTAAACACTGATATTCCATGGTCATAATTTATTCCATTGGAATCGTAAATACGATCCAATACTGATGAATTGGATCGTATTTACGATTCCAATGGAATAAATTATGACCATGGAATATTAGTGTTTAAGCCTTTTTATTATATCCTTACTCTGTCCTGGACATTGAGTTCTACCTGGATTCTATCCTCTTGGAATTTTTATTCTAAAAATATACATGTATGGGTATTTATATATTTTGCATATGTATGTATATTTACCACTAATATTATCTATCTATCTATCTATCTATCTATCTATCTATCTATCTATCTATCTATAGATAGATAGATAGATAGATAGATAGATAGATAGATAGATATATTTCAAATATGTATTTTTGGCAATATCTTTTTTTTTTTTTTTTAAATGTATTGCTTGTAATATCTTTTTTTTCATAATTTTTTTTACAAAGTATTTCTGGTATTCAACCCTATCTTTACACTTTCACAGTGCTTTGACCCCAGTTTACCCATAGCTGGGAACCTACCAAGAGCTACCACCCCGGGTCATGGTGGACCTGGGAACACCATCAATTAAGAGTTGGTTCCACGCTCCTCAAAACCTCCTGATCAGAGGCCTTGCTTTTGGACGTAATTCATCGTCTTACCCAGGACGCAGATGTAGTTTATCGTCATACCCAGGACGGAAAACTGCGTGGGGGTGGTTACAAAGGCTGCTCGGAGGTTAGCTGACATACACTACTGCAGGACTATAGCACTAAGGAAATACCTGTAGGGCATTAGCTGTAACTGGGTCGGGGGTTACGCATCTTATTGAGTGCTATATTAAAATTTTAACTTATTTGAATTCAAAATGACATATACAGTCCAAACTATTAATCCGCTCCAAACAACTACCGGATTATAGAAAATGTCAGATGAGAGAAATAAACCCTAAAAGAAAAAATGTAAACATAGTCTTGCCAGATCATTTCACATATATATTGCTATGTTACCAAAAGTAGAACAATGTATAAAACAGGAAATACTGTAAGGCAATCAATTAATGCTTCCAAACAAGATTTTTATTTTTTCATGCAATGTGAAGACTAAAAAAAAAAAGCCTAAAAACAAAAAATAATACACGGTGGGTGCGGCAGAAATACCTTCCACATATACCAGCAACAAATATCTCCCAGATAATAATACGACATTGGTGGCAATAGTGTCTTCATGTTGGTAATGTCTTACCATTATGTGGGATGTACTTCGGTAGTGGCTTGTATATGTGGGAGGCATTTCTGCCTCGCCCTCTATTTACTTACTATCCTAAATCGGTAAATATACAGCTATATATAAGAAATGAGCAAAACCGTATCACTAAAACACTCTGCTGCTGTCGGCTGCTGTGGAAAGTTGCAAAGAACGTGTGACGCTGCCATCATAGCCGCTCAATGGCATAATGGCGGCTGATTAATTAAAAAAAAAAAACGTTCCGGACCATGAGAGGTGCCAGGACCACGTAGTACCGGATTAAAGAGGTCGAACTTTACTTAATCCAGAAGAAAGATTCACTATAGCAGAATACCAAGAATTAATGGATTTATTTTTAATCCGATAGTTTAATTACTTCGAATGTTTTTATTGGTGGATAAACATATTTGAAATTAACGCCCCTGTTTTAGTATTATTTCAGTCTATCGGCCTGTACATTAGAGAAAATTTCGCTGTTAAGATTTCTCGAATGCGTAGACCGATAGACGTAATATGCGTTGTTTAAAATTAAAAAAAATGGGGCGTCTATTTCAAATATGATTGATTTTTTTACAGCTTATTATTTACCCTTTATTTAAAGTTATATATAAGTTTCATTAAAAACGACTGACTTGGTACTGAAATTAATTTTGATTGTGGTCGGATAAGTGTCTTCTTTTCCGTACTTAAAGTGTGTAAAAACTGTCTAAATGGTCAATATATCCGAGCGCTTTCGGCTATTCAATTTGCCATTATCAAGGATGTTTTTAATTGAATATGTATATTTTTTATATATAAGTATCTGTAGTGATGAGTGTTTTTTTTTTAAATTTTATAAACACAGTCAGCGCATCCTTGATAATGGCTGATAGAATTGCCGAGAGCGCTCGATTATATAGAGCATTTGGATAGTTTTTGCACGCTTTTTGTGCAGAACGAAAAAGAAAACACTTATACGAACACAATGAAAATAAAGCGTAATTGCAGTACCTTGTCGAACGTCTTTAATGAAACATGTATAAAAGAGGAAATGCTGCTAAAATACGATGTTATCTACGAGGCCCGTTGGTACAGTTGGTATGACGCTTGCGTTGTATCGAAACGGTACTTGTTCGAATCTCGATGAGTCACAAATATAGGACGAAACGGCCGTCCAAAGCTTTCTGCATTCTGTTGAGGTTTCTTCTAGACTCGATGAATTATTATAAGGATTTGCCTAAATCCCCCAAGTTCTATTACCTGTATATATCCTTGCTTGACCCAGCTAATGCTCTGCAATGGAGTGGTTCGGGGGAAAGGAAAGAGGTGGCTCTTGGGGCACAATCCTTTTGGTTATGAATATTTGGATGAATATCTCCACGGAATTTGTGAGTAGCGGCGCTATATTGAGTCTATTCAGTTAATTCTTTATCACCGAGCACTGTTGGTACAGTTGGTATGACGCTGGCGTTGTATCGAAATGGTACGGGTTCGAATCACGGTAGTGGACGCTCACTACTGATGACTCCCGAAATTTGGACGAAACAGCCGTCCAGTGTATTCTGTTGAGGTTTTTTCTAGATTCGATGAATTACTGTAATGATTTGCGTAAATCCCACAAAATTCCATTACTTACACACACATATATATATATATATATGTACAGACACACATTGGGTGCGATGGGTAAATTGTCGTCATCTTATATTTTTACTTTTGTGGATGTGCGTTGATTATTTTTGATTTTGTCGACTGCACAGTATAGTAGGGTCAGTTGGGCACCATCTGTGAGATAAAGACCACTCTGCCAGAAATTTGGAAATGCTATGTTGTACTGCTTTCTATTCACGACGGAAGATCCAGTACGAACATTTCAGAATGTTTGGGTGTCAATCTTCAGACAGCGCAGAGGATTCCGAAAGAGCTGGATTAGTCTAATCGTGATTACGAAGGCGTTTGGAGTGATCACTAGCGATGGCGACGTTATGCCTGTATTCATCTTTCCACAGTTTCTTAGACTCAACACGAAGGCCTACTTCAAGTGCCTTTTTTCAATCTTCCCATTCTCTTTCACTTTCAAACCCTGTTACCAACTGCGTTCAAGTGGCATTGTCACCTTGCTGGCGTTGAAACGATTTAAAAAAAAAAGAAAAGAAAAAAATGTCCGATAGTTACTATGATCTGACACGGTACATGTCTTGGCTGTTCCCGCCATAGCATACTTCGGGTGAATGATATTGCTATAGTATAATTCAACACATGATATTCATTCTGTTACATTAACTCTGCTCCACTTACCAGTGCAATTTTAACATTGCAAACACTAGCCCGCGCTGGTTCTGCTTCTCCTTTCGTTAGTGAGTAAAATAGTTAATTTACACATCCTGCCTTAACCTTAAGTAAAAAAAATGGACTATTCCGTTTTTATTGCGAGGAAAGACAGAAGAAAAAGATATTTGATGTTTGGTTTTAATGAAAAAAAAAGAAAGCATATATGAGAAGAAAAAAGAATGAAAGAAAGAAAAAAAAAAAGAAAAAAGAAAACGATAACGCTGTCATGTATTTAAAAGGGAAATGGAAAACTGTCAATTTTGATTTTTGGATATTTTTGTTTGTACCCACTATACTTCTTTAAATAATGCCCTGAATTAATACTTAGGATTATTATTATTGTAATATTTATCTAAAGTTGTGAAGCTAAAAATATTTAACGATGCATTACGGAATTTCAAATAGTATTTTAATTTTATAGTCGCGAAGGTCGCAAGGGTTTACTTTATTCAATAATTAAATTTCGAATTATTATTAAATATTAATCTGAAAATAAAAATAGCAATAAAAGTGATATTTTCACGGGTATTTAAATTATAATATTAAAAGGTAAAAAGTAAAAAGTTTACATTAAAAAATGAGAAATAATTTTAAAACTAACTGGAGAATCCGGGCATCGATCCCGGTACCTCCCACATGCTAAGCGAGCGCTCTACCATCTGAGCTAATTCCCCGGATATGATTCCTGTTCATTTAAAGTAATTATATCTTGTATCTGTTGGGTTACGATTAAAAAAGTGGTCATGTCAACAGTTAGTTTTCTGTTATCTCAACTTGTGTAGAAAATGACTGCGCAAACATCTGCAACACTGAAATAATGTAATGTAATCTATAAATAGGTGCGGCGTTGACTACACATAAAATATTTGACCTGAAGCAAACTTTTTTTTCAACAGCTGGCTCCATAGCTCAGTTGGTTAGAGCGCCAGTCTAGTAAACTGGAGGTCGAGGGTTCGAATCCCCCTGGAGCCTTTTTTTAAAGCTTTTTTTTTTCGTATGTCGGTTTGTTATTTCTTTTCAAAGTCAACTTAGTAAAAGGGAAGCATGAATTTCCGATATAAATACAAGTAAAAAATAACAGAAGAAAAAAAGAAAATTGAAAGCAATTCAGTTGTTTTTCAGCATTTTTATTGGGTACTTAAAAAAAAAACGTATTAAAAAGGTCATCATTACTCTGTAAGTAAACAGTAAAAAAAAAAAAAAAATAGATAAAAACGTAAAAAACTCATTTCTGCCGAAAGCAAATGTCTTTTGCATAAAGATAAATTTTCTTTATCGATTATTTTTTTTCTGATTCATACTTTTTAAATTAAAATAATGAGAAAGAACAGTAAGATTTATAATCCATTGCTCTTTTAATTATTTTTATTTACAAAAAAAAAATCAATACAATTCAGTAGAGTTTGAACATTAATTTAAAAATATGGACCATAATTTTAGTAAATTTATAATATACATGTACACACAAATACACACGCATACGATATCTGTGCAAAAACGGGACTGGTGTCACAATCAATTTATTTCCATTCCAAACGACTACATGGTTACCCTTCTCTGTCATGCTTAGACACACACACACACACACACACACACACACACACACACACACACACACACACACACGCACGCACGCACGCACGCACACACACACACACACACACACACACACACACACGTACACGCACATAAGCGGACGGAAGTAAACTGAAAGTAAGCTTTCATTGTAATATAAACTGAAAGCTCCAGATTAATTAGAACACAAACAAGATACAGTATTATTTGGAGAAATTATATATATATATATAATTATAATATATCGCAAATCTATAGCATGTGTTAATAAAACAGTGCTAGCAGCGAAGGATAGTATGTATATTCATTTTACACACACACACACACGCGCATATTTATATATATATATATATATATATATATATATATATATATATATATATATATATATATATATATAAATATATACAAATATATATAAATAGTTAAAAGAAATTTTCGAAAACAAACAAAATTCATTAAAATAAAATTCAGTTCAAAATGAAAAGAATTGTAAAAACACAAGTCTTATCCAACGTCAGACGACAATTTAAAAAAAGCTTTCGTAACGTATTCCTAAAAGTTTTAAATTCCTGTATTTCCGGATAAGCCTGCAATCTTCCATGTTGTAAAAAACGAATTTAGGTTTGTGTTTTCAGTAGACAGTATATAAGCAAGTGTAAATGGATATCACGAACTTTTAGGAATACGTTATGAAAGCGTCGCCCATGTGACTACAGCGTGACCACGTTAAACGGAAAGCTGATCTTTTTAAAATTGTCAGTTATCTGTTTTACTCTTGGATAAGACTTGTTTTTTTTATGTCCATCGTTTTTCGTCATATTGAACTGAATTTGTATTTTAATGAATTTTGTCTTGAAAATGGTTTATTAAAACCGAAACGTCTGACGTCGACAATTCTTTCATTTTAACTACATTTATGGATTTTTGTTTGTTTTTCAAAATTTCTACATTCTGTCGGATCTATATCCATTTACACTTGCTTATATATATATATATATGAATGAATGAGATAACGACATATATATTTTAACAGTACTGGGGAAATTGCATGACAAAGCAGAAAAACTTTATAATTTGTGTCGCGTTTCGTCCCCCAGGACTTCATCGGTCTAAATTTGTTATGGCGATAGGACTACACATGTCATGACAGAGGGCTGCTGTGAATTTTTATATTTATAAAAAATGCACATTGTCATACATTCTCACCATATATATATATATATATATATATATATATATATATATATATATATATATACAAAAGGAAAACTTATCTTAGCCGATGTGTTTCGTTGTCTAAGCGACTTTTTATAAAGGCAATGAAACGCTGTAACGGACCCCCCTTGGAGCGGGGGTGGGGCGATATGAAAACGGCCCGAGCGCCGCATATCGGTATGAGGTCACAATAGATCCGCTAATATTTTCGAATTAAAGACGTGAAATCTGACAAGGTGAACCAAAATGGAGAACAGAACGAGGATATGTATGATTAATGCTAAGTTTATTTACAAAGCAGAGGCCATGGGTTAGATTGGCCTAGTAATAGAAAGGTGGTCGGACTGGTCCTGTCGGCCGTTGGAAGTTGGGAAGCAGACATTCTGGTCGAGTCGACGGTTGGAAGTTGAAACGCAGACGTTCCGGTTATGTCGACGGTTTGAACATAGATGTGCAAGCGTTGCGTACGTGCTGGTCGAGGTCGGTTTTAAAACCTCCCGTAGTTATAACAACCGACAGTATACGGGAAAGGTTGGTTGTTGCAAATGATCATTGCTGGTCGTCGCAGGTGATCGCATGCTGGATGTCGCAGATGATAGCTGCTGGTCGGGCTTCGGACTGGACGTGTCGGACAGGAAAAGTATCGGCGTCGTTATCTGGTCAGTGCCGGGAAGCTGGCGTTACGATGCTGTCGGGCATATGGAATGTCCGGTGCTGGCATTTTGCTGGTCGAGTGCGATATCGAAACCTCCCGTATTAAATCTAACCGTAATGTACGGGAAGGGTTATGGACGATATGCAGGCGACAAGTAGGGACAGAATCAAAAATGAACGTAAAGCCAGAATAAAGATAGAAAAAAAACAGACCCAACTCGCGTCCAGTTGGCAGACAAAAAAATGGGAACGTAACTTAATACGCAACCCGGGCAAGCGTCCTGGCCATAAAGGTCAGGACGCCTGCGTACCAACCGGGATTTATTTTGTAAAAATAAAAAATTATGGCACAAGGCCGAAAAGGGGGGAGGGTAAAAGGCTGGTCTTCACTAACTATCTTATACCTAGCTAATTTGATTCACGACCCATTCAGACATTACAATTCACTCATTCACCATAAGAACTCGTCCGTCACCAATCAATCCTCCATGCACCATAATACCACATCCACTCTAGGGAGACCTACAAAACGCGCCCCGTGTCATAGTAATTCAATGACACATATGTACAAAAATTCTAAGATGAAAAAATGAGATGGGGGGAGCTGAACCCAATAACGAACTAAAATATTAACATAAATGAAAATAAACGTTAACTGATGTTAGTATGGCCCGTCTAACCCTCAAAAGGCAGGGAGACCACTGTATTCTGCCCATTGGAACAAAATCAAGAGCCTGCGTACCAACCCCTGAATTCTGCGAGAAGTCGCCGTGTTATATTAAGAGGTACCAACAACAGTCACAGGTCTCGCAAAATAATAAAAATCTCTTTAAAAAATAAGTTGAGATTTGCTACGGAAAAAGATGGTCTAAAAATGCTTAAGAGGGGTGTGCGATTTGGTCCGTAACACAAAAGGAACTAAAAATAGTTAGCTTAATTTTAAAACCAAATGAGACTAAATTACACAGCGTGTAGGGAACAAGATAAGAAAGGTAAAGATCGAAGTGTCCTGCTCGTTCCCGTTTAGGGAGCGGCCAAAGGCGGCCGTGACAACGCTTCGGCTAAAATAACTTTTCGTTTTGTCTTCCTATTATTCATTTACAGAGATATTCTGTCTGAAATTTTTACACACACACACACACACACACACACACACACACACACACACACACACACACACACACACACACACACACACACACACACATATATATATTGTTAAAAATTCGCAACTTAAAGGTATGAACCCTTGGTCCATAAAAAATGAAATAAATAAATCAATATATATATATATATATATATATATATATATATATTAAGTTACGAAGAACTTGGTAAACCGAATGGGTAATTCCAAGGAGGATGAAATCCTGATAGCTCAATGTGAATACAGAGCTAATATTTAATGAAAAAACAGACCAATTTAAGGTACCATTACAATAATTTATTTCACCAAAATCCTTTTTAAAGGATTCGGATCATCAGATAACACTTCCAACAACGAAATGAAAGGAAAAATGGGATTAGAAATTGATGGGTAGTGTAATTTTTGTAATTTAACAGGGAGGTGATAGTTGTAGTTAAATAGACAAGGTAGAGTATAGGGAGGGGTTAATTTCATATTTCTCTTAAGCATGCTTTATATTGGGGTAGAAGGAGTGACCTATTTAGAGGGTTAACTTAACGGAATTGATATATAGGAATGGGAGGTAGTGGGGAAAAAAAAAAGGAAAAATGGAAAGGATATATATATATATATTGTTACAAATTCGCAACTTCAAGGTATGAACCCTTGGTTCCAAAAAATGAAATAAATAAATCAAAAGTTGCGTTCTCTCAAATAGGATCACACGAGGAGGTACCGACGAACAACAAACACAACATTTGTAAATAAATTTTATATAACAAAATACAAACTACAAAATATGGGAAAAGTTTAGAGTGACAGATGTACAATTAATAAAAGAACACTTTATTGGTGTCAGTTCAAATTTTGTCTTTCAGGAATTTAGAGTTATAATGTTCGTAATGACAGCCGGACAAGAACGTATAATGTTCACCAAAGTCGGTTGTTCCTCCTTCCGCAATGCACACACTATCTAGTGGTTTGATAATGCACATATGGACCTACTTTTTCCGTGTTTATTACGGGTTTCTACTCCGAACTATTTCAACATCTAATTCCTTCTGTACTTTGGCATTCAGATCTATGGCGACGTTACACTAAAAGTTTCCCTACGTGTTTTCGTCCACGACCCTTTGTCTCAAAGTTATCGGTGCTTTTACAAAATGACATCTAAAGATCATTCGACCCAGAGAACTCAGTTACGAAGTAAAGCAATAAATTTGCGAAACCCCCACGTTCACGACTTGTATAGAGCGTTTTATTAAGGTAGTTATTCGAACATTGACACTGGACATTTGAGTTGAAATAAATATAATTATTATAGAATCAAAATTGACTCTCTTGCGTATATGTTTGTATGGTAAATAATTTATTAATTTCCTTCCCCCCTCTCTCTCTCTCTCCCCCCTTTTTATCTATCTCTCTACCAAACATATTTTCTCACACTCTAAAACCCATCCTATCTCACTAAAAATATTATCATTCCCTGAAAGACATTCATTCACTCTATCTGTCTCTCCTTCCTTTAAACGTATGCTTTCTTTGAAACACATTCTTTCTGACCTTGAAACACATTCTTTCTGACCTTGAAACACATTCTTTCTGGCCTTGAAACATTATCAATTCTTTTCAAGCGCACACACACTATCGCTATCTCTCTCTAAAACATATTCCTTTTTCTCCCATTCTTGAAAAACATTTTCTATTTCTCTGAAACACGTAATTTTTTTCTTCCTGAAACACATTCTCTCTCTCTCTCACACACACACACACACACACACACACTCTCTCTCTCACTGAAACATATTATCTCTCTTTCTCTCTCACTGAAACACATTCTATATCTCTGAAACACGGTCTCTTTCCCTCTGGAACCTATTCTATACCTATCTGTCTCTCCTCCTCTGAAATGCACCTTTATTATCTTGAAACACATTATCTCCTCTGTTGAAATACATTCTCTATCCCTAAAACACATCATCTCTCTCTAAAACATATTTTCTCTCTCTCTCTATTCCTGAAAAGAGTTCTCTCTCTCTCTAAAACATCGTTAGTTCTTTTTTCTTGAAACACATTCTCTGTCTCTGTTTCTCTCACTGAAACATATTCTCTCTCTCCCTCCCTCTCTCTCTCTCACACACACACACACACACACACACACTAAAACCTATTCTATCTCTCTGAAATATAGCCTCTCTCTCTCTCTGGAAAACATTCTATCACTATCTGCCTCTCCTTCTCTGAAACGCATTCTATCTTACCTTGAAACACATTATCTCCGCTTTTAATACACATTCTCTCTCTCTCCTTGAATCAAATTCTCTCTCTCTCTCTCTCTTTCTATCCTTGAATCAAATTCTTTCTCTCTCAGGGAGAGCGAAAGAAGGAATATGTTTCAACTTTTTCTCTTTCTCTGAAACATCTTTGTTTCTTTCTTCTTGAAACATATTCTCTCTCTTATTCTTACTGAAACACATTCTCTCTTTTTAAAGAATATTCCCTCTTTCCCCCTTCCTGAAAAACTGTCTCTCTTTTTATAAAAAACATAATTTCTTTCTCCCTGAAATACGTTCTCTCTCTCTCTCTCTCTCTTACGTTCTCTCTCTCTCTCTCTCTCTCTCATTCTTTCTTTCACCGAAACACATTTATCTCTCTAAAATGTAGTCTCTTTCTCTCTCTTTCTCTCTGGAACACATTCTATCCCTATCTGTCTGTTGTAACCTTGGGAAAGTTTCTGAATAGAATAATCAAACGAAAGTTGGTAATGAACAATAATACTTAGGATACGAACAACACATATAAGATTCGCCAGCAGCGCGTAGAAGTAGTAATCACCTGCTAGAAGTGATTCAAGTGAATTCCACAATGAATCTTCAACGGTAGTTTATCTATCAACCGCCCCACACAGTCAGATGTGGCACAAGGCCGAATTTACTGTGGGGTATCCGTATGCGTAGGCTTGACCAAAAATTTCCCGTAGACCCCGTATAAAACGAGGTCGGGTAGCTGTTTGCCGAGATTTCCCAGACGAGGCTATGTCGAAGGGCAGACTTCGACATAGGCTCGTCTGGGAATCCTCTTTGCTCGGAGGCAGAGAGTTTGACTAGCACAGCTAGAGATGAATCTCCAACTGCAACACTGTCTCTCCCTTTCTGAAATGCATTATCTCCTTCCTTGAAAAACATTCCCTCTCTGTCTTCCTTCCTGAAACACATTTTCTCTCTCTAAAACATGATTCACTTTCTCCCACTTCTTGAAAAACATTCTCATTTTCTCTGAAACATTCTCTGTGACTGTAATTCAATCTCTCTCACTCTAATTCATATTTCTCTCTCTCTCTCTCTCCTTGAAGTATATTCTCTCTTTCTCTCTTTCTCTCTTTGACATACGTTCTATCTTTCGTTTGTTTCCTCCACAACATCGCACGCGATTACAATTTTGGGTCTGCTTATGCTTATAAGCAGACCCCAAATATATGCACTTATAAATGTTGTAGAACGGGGTTGGAAAACAGAGATAAAGAGAAAGAAAAAAGAAAGAAAGGATGAAATAAAGAAGGAATGATAGAGACATGATAACCATCGTCCCCAAATAGCCAAACGATTTCACACCAAAGATCAAATTAAAATGGAAGCGTTAATTATCGGCTGCCAATAATTGGCATCAAATAATGTTCAAAGAATTTTAATGGGGTCGTGACAGATACGCGAAGAGAGCCATCGCTCTGCGATTATTGCTTCTTAGCCAAACTGATACCCAAGCCAATGGGTCGGCACCTAAAGAGTCAGAGAAGCAGTAAAGACGAATAGCGGTCGACTGCCCTTCTTCCGATAAAGCTAATGTATCGTTCGTTCGATTAATTGCCAATTAAGTTCTCTGAAATGAGAAGGCTGTGAAAAAAAAAAACTTAAAAGAAAAAGACGGGGTTATAATGAAAAATTAAAAGAAATTATATTAATTAGAAAGAAAATTTTGAAATGAAGAGTGAAAAAAATATATTGCTTTATTTTTGTTAAATTCATGAATAATTAATTTTTAGATATTGAAAAAAAAGAAGCTCTTTGTCAATGCAGATATGAAAAAAAATTGCCAGATTATCATGAGATATTGAAATAGCACAAAGAAGTGTAGCATAACACACAGTTAAAATACACGCAATTGTTTTAAGAAAAAAAGAATAAAATGTAATGAAACAAATCAAATATTGTTTGTAAAGATGGAGGTGCAGAATGGCGAGAAAAAGATGCATTTAAAGAAAAGATGAGAAAGAGAAAGACTAGATGATAAAAATAAATATTTGGTGATTTTTTTATTATTAAAATTATCATTGTCTATATCAGCGTTTCTCAACCTTTTTGACTTGGGAAACCCCTGAAATAGTTTTATGTCTTAGGGTACCCCTGCATAAAAATCATTATATACAATTTTTGGCAATCTTAAACATTTGTTTCGGAAAACAAAACAAACAAAAAAAAAAATAAAAAAAATAAACGGAATGTCAAAAGGACAATGTTTCCCTTCAAACTACTATTATTTTATATTATCCTCGACAATTTTTATTGTTTTAAAAAGCGATAATTAGCGATGATTAGACTTGTAATAAAACCTAAATATATGATGAAAGTGAATTCGTGTATTTTCTTTGTTGTTGAGAAATTACCACAAACATGTTAACCATTATTTAGTCATTAGAGTGTTCATTTTCAAGCATAATTCTAAATTATTTTAAAAACTTACACAATTATATTGAAAAAGTAATCCAATGCAATATTCATCATTTACCAATTTATAAAGAAATAAATATGAAAACAATTTTTATTCATAAATTTATAAACATTTACTAAATTATTAAAATATGTGAACCATCTATAAGGACATCCTTATTATTTACCATTTTATAAAGTTCGAAACGATTGGCAATTAGCCAATGTTTTGCCAACAATTCCAATAAAAATCTAATAAGTATTGTAAATAAACAATCTAATAAATAAATTGTGTTTATTATTTTTGTTGTCAATTTTCAAGAGCAAAGAAATTGCAGAAATTCACTTTCATCATATGTTTAAGCTTTATTACAATCTTAATCATCGCTTTTTAAAACAATAAACATTGCCGAGGAGAGAAGGTAGTTAAAATAATAGCGGTGTCAAGGAAAGAGCCGTCCTTTTGACATCCCGTTTTTTTTTTTGCTGGCACGAAAATCCAAGATTGTCCCATTATTAATATTTATCACTTTTATATTGTTATCGTCGTTCAAGTGTTAAACAAATTATGTAGACACCGGGCATGCGTTCTGTCCTCGAGTGAGTCACTCAATGATACACAAACCCAACAGGTACAAGTCCCGTGAAAATAGTTTCACACTGACGTCATACAGACACCGCTAGATATATACCCTATGATTATAATTTTAAAAAATATCAGAGGATTAAGCCTTTATTATAATAACCAAGGATTTTCCAATAATAAGCCGTACGTGTATAGTAAAATTTTCTTTCTTTTCTTCTTTTTATATGTACTGTTTTATGTACTGTGAGTGTCAAAATTTCCAAGCTCTCTTCTGTCCTGGGTATGACGAAAAACTACGTTCAACAGCAAGGCCTCTGGTCAGGAGGTATTGAGGAGTTTGGAACTACCTCTTAATTGTTGGTGTTCCCAAGTCCACCCTGACCCGGGGTCGTTGCATCTGTTGGGGTCCCAACTATGGGCAAATAGTTAACCCCTCACACTTGGGTCAAACACTATGAAAATGTAAAATAGGTTTTAATAAACGCATTAAACTTTGTGAAGAAAAATTATTACCAGCAACGTATTTTTGAAAAAAAAAAAAAAAATACCAGATATACATTTTTGAAAAAAAAAAAAAAAATTACCAGCTATATATTTTTGAAAAAAATATTTCCAGCTATACATTTTTGAAAAAATATTACCAGCGATAGATTTTTGGAGAAAAAATATTACCAGAAATAGATTTTTGAAGGAAAAAAATATTAACAGCAATAAAATTTTGAAGGAAAATATTACCAGCAATAAAAATTGTCGGCATTAAATAACCCATTCAGGTTGATATGCCGTAAAACAAAACAAAACAAACCAATCTAAACCAAAGAATACATATTCTATTCATACAAATCTATCAATGTTGTCGGCATACCCATTCAGGTTGATATGCCGTAAAACAAAACAAACCAAGCCCTCTTCCTCATTATGCGTTCTAGAAATTTCAGCTGTCTCTTTCTGATGTTAATTATAAGTGTCCATTTTGTTGCTTACATGTTCAGTCCATGTTATTCTCAGTATCCTTCTGTAGAACCAAATTTCTGTTGCTTCAAGTCTGTTAATCTATGAGGAGATTGTCCAGCAATCAGCGCCATATAAAAGGACTGATATTACGTAACATTTCCGTGCTCTTTTCTTCATTTCTAACGAAATTCTCCCGTTTCTTAATATTTTGTTTATATATATATATATATATATATATATATATATATATAGTACCGCCAAAGATTTGCTAAAAATGACCATACACGATGAAAAACTACCACAAAGTTAATAAAAACAGTCTTATCGTCAAAATCAATGTTATTTAAGAGGAAAGACCAAAGGATTAATTTTTTTACCCTTCAAAATTTGGATTAAAAATTTGTTTTTTCTTGCGTCAGTGGATGATTATAAACTAGTATAGGATATCAAATAATTATCGGATTTTAATGAAACTTTCAGGATTTATTCACGAATGAATTACATTATTTTTAAAATATTTATTTTATGGAAAATTATTTTAAAAATCTGTTAACTCCCATCATCATCATCATTATCATCTGCATCATTCGGTAGACTAATGAGCGTGTGTTTGTGTGTATATATATATATATATATATATATATATATATATATATATATATATATATATATATACACTGAAAACAGACAACTTTAAGGGTCGATTGATTTATAATTTATTTCCCCAGGGAATTCCTTTTTCCCAGGCTCATCACACTTCCACTTCCAGGGTGAAAAAATAAATTTAATTTTACATATTTTTTATACACTTTTGAGGGGTAGTATTAAGTTGATGTAAGGTAATATATAGAGTGGGGAGAGATGGTGACAGACGTGGTCGAAATTAGAAAGGGAAGGAAGTGATGTTTCATTACTTATATATATATATATATATATATATATATATATATATATATATATATATATATATAACAATTTATACATATTTGTGTGTGTGTGAGTGTGGCTGAGTGCGTGCGTGTGTACTGAATTTTTCTGTAATAGAGATCTTCAATGGTGAAATATCAACACTGAGTAGCAACAATCTGTTTCATAATTGAACAGGACTCTTGTTGATATTGTCACACACACACACACACACGCACACACACACACACACACATATATATATATATATATATATATATATATATATATATATATATATATATATATAGGCAGCAATCTTTCCTTCAAACTTGTTTCTTTGAATTTGACAAACACGAAAAATTTGATGAATCTATCTATCTATCTATCTATCTATCTATCTATCTATCTATCTATCTGAGTCTGCTCATTATCTATCTATTTATCTATCTATCTAAAAGAAAAAAACAAAAACAAAAAACAATAATCAGTTTTTTAAAGATTTACCAAAAATTCTCAAGTTATTCGATTTCATTGAAATTTTACTCATTTATTCATCGATATTTGAATTTTATATTGATTTTTTTTATTTTCAAGTTTTGTTGAAGTATTTTTTCAAGTCAGCTATACAACCACCTTTAATGAATTCGTGATTAATCCGTACCAATGAATTTTATATGTTCTTAATTTTTACATTTTTATCAAACTAAACCTCCGAAGATGCTTTATCCTAAAAAAATTTAATCGAAAATATGGCCCAAAAGAATAAAAAAAAAAAATCGAAAATCATTTTTGTTTAGAGCTGCTGATATCTAATTTTAATACAATATACTGTATATTATTTGTTTTCACACACACAAAAAAAAACAACAAAAAAAAAAAACAAAAACAAACCCTGATGTATATTTGCTTGTGAAAATTGACATATATTTTTACTGGAGATTTCAGTACTCCATAAGATCTTGGCCTTTGCTGTTAAAATTTATATAAAATAAATATGCTTGAAAAATCGAAGAAACTAAAATTTCATCCTATTTTCGTTAGTAAACGTTTTTAAAATAATTTTATATTTATTTATTTTTTCATTTTACAACAGTTTGATTTTTTATTCTACAGAAGATCAAAAATTGAAAATCATAGACGAAATTCTGAATTATGTTCCGTAATTAAAAAATAAAAACTAACGCCTTTTTTCAGGACCACTAAAAATTATTTAACATTTTTTGTGTAATCTATTCATACAATGCGATAATGCCGCTAAGACGCAAGGGTCTACTGTGAGTAAAGGAGAATGAGCAAACTTTAGAAGAAACCGGAACCGGAAACGTAACCTCTACACCTGTTCAAAAGACCGGGAAGGAGTGTGAAGCAGATTGTGTTATTTTTGTCATCATAATCGTAAGGTTGACTCTTTGTTTCTTTTTTAAAAATACTTTCATGG
This sequence comes from Acanthosepion pharaonis, assembly GCA_903632075.3. Taxonomy (NCBI): domain Eukaryota; kingdom Metazoa; phylum Mollusca; class Cephalopoda; order Sepiida; family Sepiidae; genus Acanthosepion; species Acanthosepion pharaonis. The sequence goes on from CAHIKZ030000606.1 coordinate 436,349, forward strand.
TAATTGTTGGCATGGGTTCTTGACTATGGTACCTAAACTTTTTTAATTTAATCACAGTACTAGATTGGCGAAGAGATCTTATCAATATACAGTTGAGCTGGCTAGATTTAGCCATATGTTCTATGCTAACAATTTTTTTCTCGCATTTCTCGTTTGTGGAATTTCCTTCTGGCTTCATGCTTTCCAGCCAACTTTAATCTGCAAAAATTTAAATGCAATGTCAATTGCTATCTACTGTCCTCCTGATTATTCTTTTCTCTTTCCGCTCATTATTAATGTTTCTGTTCCTAATTTTTCCACGCCCTGCACCCCTTTGGGTTAATGGTTTCATTGTCTTGGATGGAGTAATACTGATTAAATAAAAAATACGGTTAAGATGAAGAGATAACTTGATTAAGGGGTTGTAACTGACCTGAATAATATTTCCACAAGAACTTTTTAAAAGATGGTCTTCTGTATTTTATTTGATTAATGGCACGAAATTTTGAAAGTAGGATACAGTGTTCGAAGAAAATAATTATTTGACTTTTTGAACGGATTGATAATTGAGGACATACCCTACTGAGAAAAAAAAATGAATTTACGTTATATTTTATTTAAAAAGTAAGCGATATCGTTTTTAAAAAAATTAGTTTATTAATCCATAAATTTACTATTTGTACTTTGAAACAAACGTCTGAGACAGATATTGGATTTTTAAGAGATTTTTAAAATGTTTGAATTCCTCTTTTGTCGCCACACATCAAATTAGATAACTGAACTGGGCTGATCTAAATTTGTTTTTACTATTTTTTGTTTTTAAAAATGTTTACAATATTTATTTAAACACGTGAAACTATTTTTCTTTCTTTTTTTTTACGGATAGACTTTGGACAGATATCTTTAAATTGGAAAGAGTCATTTAAATTATTTAAAATTAATTTTTAAAAAATCTTTTTAAAGAATGTCCGTGTCGGAAACTATTATTATATACTTAAGTTATTTCTATCCAGTACTAAGATAAACTATTCAGTATAAACTATACAGTATAAACTATTTAAGACTAAGATGAACACACGTGTCTTCTGTTACAGCAGAGCTTCCCAACCTTTTTTCTCTGGGCCGCATTTTCGGAATGAAAATTTGCGCACAGCTCACTAAATATTTTGTGATAAAAAGTATATTTAAAAAAAAAAAAAAAAAAAAAAAAAAAAAAAAAAACAGAGTGCTAAAGGGGGATAACCGCGGATCCCAAGTCAAAACATTTTCATTTTTTTTAATAACGCTCTCCTCCTATTTGCGAACCCTTGTTGCTATATTCTTAATCATACTTATTATAAAACCCAGGTTGTGTGTGTGTGTCTGTTCGTTTATATATTGGATCGGATTTCCTACATTTTTCAACCGATTTCAACAAAACTTCACAGGACTACGTAAAATTACCTTGCGGTGGTTCTGACAGCGCCAAAAATTGGAAAACACAATTGTTTTTGCACGAAATCAATTTGAAAACACGATTAAGAGGCATCACTGTCGCCAGAATGAAAGGGAGACAACCCATATCGAGTTATACTTATTATTATTGTTTGTGTGTGTGTTTGTGTTCGTTTATATATGTGATCGGATTTCCTACCGATTTCAACAAAACTTCACTTTTTTTTTGGCAGGTAGTGTTTCTTATTGTCTTGCACACTTTTTTCTTTATTTTTACATTCAGAATGTTTTAAAAATTTCATTTACAAGACAATTGTTTACAATAAAATTCCATTCAATCGGTAGACTCATAACGATTGAAAACAATGTTTTTGCTTGAGTTTGGGTTTGACCAATTCGTAAAAAACAAAACAAAAAACAACAACAACAACAAAAAACTAATTAAGACATGCGTGTCCGTCAACCTTAAACAATAATCTTTGTCAATTTTATTTTTCAGTCTTTATGATCTATCTCTTACTGTTACATCCCCGGGCAACGCCGGGCTCTACTGCTAGTATTTGATATAATGCAAAAATTTCACAATGATAAAATCGGTCATAATTATTTATAACTGTTTACACTGGGACTCATGCATGCAATTTCAAGTAATCCATAATAATATTTTAAACTTTAAAATCACATTTACTTTTTGCACGTGCATTTTTGAGAGTGTTTCTAAATCTTTGATTGTCTTTCAATCCTTCCGCCTCACCTGCTATCCTCTTCCGCCTCACCTGCTATCCTCTTCCACCGCACCCATGAAGCGCACCGCACCGTTTGGGAACCAGTAAGTTACAGTAAAGCACCTTTACGAGATTTAAGAAAAAAAAAAAACTATCGAGTCTGGTGCTATAAAAAGAAAACTAAAACAAATATCAAGTCGCTATTTAATTTCCTTCGAAGAAGTCCCCTTCTGAAGTCGTGCACTTTATCCAGCGTCGTTTTCGTTGATGGAACTCCGTTTTGGGATAGCGAGCAGCTGCCTTGTCGTATTCACTTGGATTGCTTTGATGGCATGAAATCTTGTTCCTTTGAAATGGGATTTGATTTCTATAGAGAAAAAAAAATGTCGCAAGGGTCGAGATCTGGGGAATATGGTGGTTGTCGAACCCGGGGAATGTTGTGCATGGCAGAAAACAGCTGCTCAAAACATGGTCATTGATAGAACGTCTATGGTGTGGTTAGACAACCACACTCTTCACACTTTCCTTCCAAACATAAACAACGGAACTATACGAAAACGTTATAAATTAGTGTATAAGTCCGTCAGAGTACAAGGTCAGTGTATGCCAAGCGGATTCACTTTGTATACTTTAGCACCATTACCATAGCAATAGTCCCGATACATTTTTTTTTTTTTATCAGGCCTCGTATTTATAAATATATATATTTATATATACGTACATATATGCGCAGTAGTTGAGTAACACTGGGAACGTACATATTTTCGTTGCTTCTTTCCCATCGCTTCACGTTGTCGTAGTGTGCGCATGTTTGGGCGGTCACGTGAGAGGAAGGCGCCGTGCAGGAGTTTTACAACGATACCAACATGATAAATGATATGATTTGATGGAAAGGATATTGGGTCACGAATGGGGGATTTTTCAGTTTGGCCGCTCATGCGGAACGACTTAAAGGATGCGAGAATCATTTTAATTCAAGTAAAGATGGTTCTCCATTTCGCCAAAAAATAACACCTCCCCACCCTGCCCGCCCACAATTTGGTTTCGGGACGCGAGCCAACACTCAACTCGCAACTACTATCACATGAGTCGCTCTCGTCACCACAGTCGTGACCGCATCAACCGAGAGTGTCATTTTCAACGAATAATACGATAGGAATGTTATTATTATTATGATAAAAGAAAAGAGACGAGGGAGGGAGAGAGGGAGAGAAAGAGAGAGAGAGAAATGGGAGAGAAAGATGGGATAGAAAGATTTTGAGAAAAGATAAAAAAAACAAGAAAAATAGATTGGAAGAATGTATCAAAAAATTAAATGAATACGAATTGATAGGAATTTTTTACCAAATACGCATAGCGTGTGTAATTGTCATTTCGGTGTACATATATACGTAGATATATATGTACGTACATACATAGGTAAGCTTTTTATGTGTATAAATACGACTTTAGTATTATACAAAGCCCGTATTTGTGTGGCTAAAAACAAGGAATAAATTACATCCTTTAGTTTCGAGTATAATACTATCCGATAGTAGAGCCATCCCTATATATATATATATATATATATATATATATATATATATATATATATATATATATATATATATATAAGTATGTATATATATAATAGGATTGATGTGATTTTGTGACCCTGGGTTTCACGCTATTTGCGATCGTCAGACAAACAAGACTAGGTTGTGTGACGATCGCAAAAGCGTGAAACCCAGGGCTACAAACTCACATCAATCCAACTAAATATGTTAACTCTATCACTGATATTAAGCGCTTTCCAATAAGTACCGCGTCTATATAATATATAAATAATATTTATAAAAAATTACAAATATATATATATATATATATATATATATATATATATAATATTAGTGGTAAATATACACATATATATACAATCATATCTCTAAAATATATAAATATATATACATACATACATACATACACATATATATATATTTGTATAAAAAATAATTCCAAGAGGATAGAATCCAGGTAGAACTCAATGTTCAGTACAGAGTAAGGATGTAATAAAAAGGTTTAAACACTAATATTTTATGGTCATAATGGAATATTAGTGTTTAAGCATTTTTATTATATATATATATATATATATATATATATATATATATATATATATATACGCTGGTAGACCATCATCAACATCAACGTGTTTGGCAAGAGCTTAACTACCGACTTGACGTGTGCCGTGTCACAGGCGGTGCATATATTGAACACTTATGGAATCGGTCCCCTAATTAACTTACGATGTTAAACACCTAAATTGTTCAATTTCATTGAGCTAGGCTTAGTAGTTTTCAAGACAATTGCTTTTAAATTGATGCCAAAGTTTTTGAGTCATTCTGTATATTCAAATCTATTTTTAAATGTTCGAGAAATGTTATTAAAGAGAAATTTGCGCTGCCGGGGAGCTCAAATTTTCTTTAATAAGATTTCTCGAACATTCAGGCCGGTAGATGAAAATAAATAAATATGCTGTTTAATAAACAAATGAAGCGTCTACCCAAATACGAGTATCCACTAAAAAAATAACGTTCTAAGGGATGAATTCGAATCTATAGATATAAAGACGATAAATAAGAAAATTAAAAAGAAATAAAGAAGGGATAAATACGTGAGAGAAGATTGAATGAAAATGAAACAGAGAAAGAGAAAGATGGAAGCGGAGAAGTATAAAAAGAAACGAGAAGAAAAACATAGAACGAGGACAAAAGAACGGTTAGAAATAAACAGAAGAGGAAAATAATGAGAGAATATACAAGAGAAAGAAAGAATAATGAAAGAGAGTGTTTGTAGAAGAGCGAGAAAGAATACGAAATAGATAGGTTCGCCTATCATCTGGTTCAAACTCCTCCCCCCCCCCGTCTTTTGAACATGAGTAGAGGTTTGATCCCTTGTTTTCTGTTTAGCATTGTACTTCCGGTTCCTCCTAAAATCGTCTCATTCTCTTTCACTCCGAGTAGAACCTTGCATCTTATCACCTAGCCTTGATTAAAACTAAAGAAAATTTGAAAAAAAAAGAGAAAGGATTACGGAAGAAAATTTGCTCAAGCGACAGAAAGAATAAGGGAGAATGAAAGAATAAGGGAAGCGAAAGATTGGGGAAGAGAAAGAAAGAAAAATACCTCAACATTATGAATTTAAGCGCAGTACTAGACTGGCCGTTCGGTCTCATAATTTCACAGTTGAATTTCTTAATTATAACCATAAGTTAATAGTAACTATCTTTTTAGTTGTGAATTCTTTATTTTCGCTTTATTGAAACTCACCACAGGAACCTCTCGATTAATGAGGCTACATTTCTATATCGATATCTATAAAAGAAATCAATTTTCAATTACTATGGTTAAACTGAAGACTGTTTTACAGCACTAATCGTGTATTATGCATGCACTAATCGAATTTTGTTATATAAAAATGTTAGCGCGCTAATCGAAAACGTATTAATCGAATACGCATTAATCGAGGGATGTCTGTATACTGTTTCAAGATTTTTGTTTCATTGAATATTGCCAGTAAAAATTTCTAACGGTTACAGTCGTATTTTATGGCAAGGGTGCAACAGTAATAATAACATTGAGAACAGTTACGTATTTTACTTTTTGTTCTGGGATCAGTGTTTGAAATCAAATCAAAGCCAATGTTGATATTTTAGACACGCATGCCCTCCTCACTTGGAAGGCTGGTGGCGTCATCTTTTTTTTTCCATCTTTTGACCTCCTGCTATTCTGAGCTAATTTTGATCAATGGCATGATAGGAGAAAGGATAAATTAAAAGAAAAATCAAAGCGGTAAAGAGAGAGAGAGAGAGAGAGAGAGAGAGAGATGAAGAAGTAGGGAGAGAAGATGAAACGTGGAGAGAAAGAGAGACAGAGGAGAAAAAATATAGTCACTATAAAAGAAAAGGTTAAGAACAAGGAAAGAAAATGCTGTAAAAGAAAGAAAAAAGACAGTCCTTAGATATAAAGTGAGCAA